>JAQMYG010000004.1:22684234-22702610 GCA_030014215.1 Clariallabes teugelsi
AAAATAGAGTAATGAGGCTATTTTTAAAATGTAAGGAGTAGAAAGTACAGATAATTGCTTAAAAATGTAAGGAGTAGAAGTAAAAAGTTGGCTGAAAAATAATTACTCCGGTAAAGTATAGATACCCAAAATTTCTACTTAAGTAAGGTAACAAAGTATTTGTACTTCGTTACTGGACACCTCTGGCCGTGCCCTAATTGCATCATAATGTGAGCAACATGTAAAAGGTGCTTTACAAACTCACAGGAATACTCCTAGCTATCACCCACCACTGGAACGCAATAGTTCCTTTAAAGTTATGGTTCAGATATTGCAACAACAACAACAACATAAAAAGAACAAGCAAAGTTACGCAGAACATTGAGGAAGCTATTCTGGTGCCACTGTGCAGGCATGAACAATTAAAAAACTATTTGTTTCAGGTAAGAAAAAATGATACCTGTGTGCTTGTAGCATGGTGGTGTTTACAGGAACCTCCAAAGGGGATCACGTACTCTAGAGCAGAACAACAACACCAATGTGGTGCTCACATCGACTATCAAGGTGATCACCTGTCTGATGCCACTGAGCAGAATGAATCAGGTATTATCTTAGCGTGTGTTGTCTTGCTGCAGCCCTTTAGAGGAAGGTAATATTCAACTAGGAAATATCTACAAAGGAGTGGAAGATGATTTGTTTGCCAAGAGCCAGACAACTTACTTTTATCAGTATGGTTTTCAGACATACTGAGACAAAAGCTTTGGACCAGGATGCACTGGCAGATGGCGGGCCAGAACTGAAGCTGCTAGTATGTAACCAGTGTGTTGACTGATAGCCGCATTCTGGCTCTTGTTCAGCCCGTTAATGTTATTGATGGGATCTCTAGTGCCAGAAAGAAACGGCAAAACAAAAACTGTACAAGTTCAACATTCTCTTCATTCAGCATCACCAGTGCACTAATCACTGACTTGATCTCCATCTGCACCTGTTTCTCACTGGTTCATGCCTTTAGTTAGATGCTGTTTTGTGCTTGAATGAATCTCAGGTCACTGTGTGGCTTAACAAACAGAAAACATTCGTCTGAAGCTGCTCAGGTACGGGGACTGGATGACAAAAATGTCCTTCAGGAAGTCACTGGCTCAAAGCCTGGCTCTTTGTGAACAAAATATGAAGAACTTGAGGGCTCAAGTCTTTCTTTTGTAATTCTTTTGGGGTTCCTCCTTGAGGGTGTTTGAGTTTGAAGCAGATGGGTTGATGATCTGATATGTCCTGGATAGTTCATCAGAGGATAAATGAAAACTAAGTTCATACAGTAAGTAAGGTAGCCCTCGACATATGCATGTAAGGTAGACAGATGCATGCCACAATGCCCATGTGAAGGAATTGTGTACAGCACAAAGAGTAGCTACAGCCAGAACTTTTCCTTTTTCTGCACAAAATGTTTGATAAGCTCATGACCATGCGTGAGGAGGTAAGGAGTATGAGCCACATGGGCGTGTGATGC
Organism: Clariallabes teugelsi; assembly: GCA_030014215.1. Taxonomy (NCBI): domain Eukaryota; kingdom Metazoa; phylum Chordata; class Actinopteri; order Siluriformes; family Clariidae; genus Clariallabes; species Clariallabes teugelsi. Next base: position 22,685,718 of record JAQMYG010000004.1, read on the forward strand.
ACAAACAGCTTGTCTTCATGAACTTTAAAAAAGAAAACAAAATTGGATCTTTTGGTGCCGTGTTAAACCTTTCGAGTATAAAATCCAATATAGGATTATACAGTGGAGATACACTGATTATACACTGGGGATTAATATTCCATAATTTTGTGAGTTAAAACAATGAAACCAATGTAATTTTTTTTTTACATTGAATTTAAAACAATATAGCAACCATAAAAATTCACGAGAGCAGAAACTGAGCTGAGTATTGTGCTTTCTCATTAGGCTTAGTGCAGATCAGTGCAAAGGATTGAATTATCTTTTAATTCACATAATCACAGTAATCAACATGAAGCGCTGACTTTACTCGTGTCCATAATACACATTACACTATACAGTATACAGTATATATTTTCCTCTCTTGCAGTCAAGGCATATGTTTCTCGTGTATAATTGCTGCAGGCTGTACCGTACTGTACAGATGACTGCGTGTGCTGTAATATTTAACTACCGATGTGAGCGCCAGACGATTTTATAGCATTTCATTAGGCAGTACGTTCGGATGGTTAATTTTACACTTCAACAGGATAAATAAAAGAAGATCTTTCCTTACAGTAAGTAGGAACTGTTCGTCTGCTTTGCTGATATAATGAGAGATATCATTTCACTAAAAGCAGGATGCTGTAGTCGATACATTGGTAATTAATAACGTTTACTTTAAAATTAATGTTTTTTTAAATAATATTCAGCTTTCAGAGCAAAACCAAGTACACAAGAATCCAGTATCCATGATGTTTCCAGGATGATGACACTCCAGTCTCTCCACGTTCTAAAATCACTGTACGGCTTTATCTTGTATACAGGATCGTGGGGGGCCTGGAGCCTATCCCCCCACACACTATAGGGGTACACTCTGGACGGGGTGAAAATCCATCGCAGTGCACACACACGCTCATTCACACACTGTGGGCAATTTGGGAACGCACAGGGAGAACATGGACAGGCAAACTCCATGCACACAGACCCTGAGGCGGGACTCGAACCCGGACCCAGGAGGTGTGAGGCTGAAGTGCTAACCCACTACACCATCGTGCCACCACATTCCAAGCTGTACTGGTTAAAACAAAGACCTAACAAGAGGCTTCTGTGTGTAAACTCCTGATCTTGGAGAGAAAAGATATTTTGTAAGGTAGTCCTCGACAACAAAGAGCATCATTTATTAAAAGAGGTTACAGGGAACCTGTTCGAGATGCTGGGACACAGGGAGCTTTATGAAAGGAGACCTCCTCTGCTGATCTCGAACAGGAGCTTTCAGTACAAAGTGAAGCACTCGGATGCATATTCATGCTACAATGCCCGGGTCCCTGTGATGGAATTGTGTACAGCACAAAGAGTAGCTTCAGCCAGAATCGTTCTCCAGGAACAAGAGCACGGAGCAGAACTGCCCTTACTTCTGTGCGGCACAGACCGAACCCAATAATGCTCACATCCACGTTGTTTCTTTGTAGCTCTCCTATGCCTTTTTAATTTTAGAGTAACCGTACAATACCATCTGAAGAAACCTGGACCACTCTAAAGTCTAACCCTAACCCCTTAATGGTAACGTTACATCCTCTCACAGCCTGCAGCATTCTCTTTTTCATCATACAACAACAATAGAGAACAGAAACTACAACTTTCTTCAATAACACTTCAATAATGCTATCCTGCAACAACGCTTTCGCTGAGCCTGGCTGAAAGCAAGCTTCAAAACTGGATTTCACTGAGTTTTGTTGTTGTTGTTGTTAAAGGATATAAGAGACAAATTATTAGGTGCAGGTAAGTGTGAAGGAGTGTCACGGTGAGGCGGAGGCTCCTGAGACCCCGTGCATCCGGTATTCAATAGCATTCGATACCAAGCTGATGTTTCCCATCATGTGAGATAAGGTTCTCGGCATGAGGGTGAATCAGGTCATTATAAGAGGAATCGAAATATTATTTAACAATTTTTTTTTTCCCTGTAGATTTGTTGTTTTTGCTTAACACAAATTAATAAAAGTAAACTGATGGTCTAAATGTAGGAACACCAAATGATAAAACGTTAAACAATATTATCATGAAAAAATATCATTTTTGAACAAAAAATAGGATTAAAATATAGGATTTCTTTTCAAAAGCCATAACTTGAATAAAACAAAAGCATTCAATGGATTCAAATAGTTGCAACAAGAACGCCAAATAATCACGAGCGCAGTGGAAACCAGGACCATGGTTTAGGTTAAATTAGGTCTGGTTTGGGGGTTAATTATAGGACATCTCCCCAGGGTTGGCGGTTCGAATCTTGTCTCTAGTGTATGTGTATGTGTGTGTTTAGTTTTCTGCAGCATATTTTCCCCGTGCTTGCTGGACCCTCGACATGTCCAGAGACATGCATTGAGAGCTGAGTGGCGTTCCAGATTGCCCATGGTGTATGACTGTAGGAGTCTCTGAAGATTGTTGAAATTCCTCAGCCAGGTAACTTTCTCTGCAGGAGTGACCATCACGCAGGTATGTCAGCTTGGATGGATCCATACTTCCTTCTGTACATTTACACCTTTTTGTTCCTCCCGTGCTGTTGATCACATCAAGCAACAGAATATCGTCAAGTTTCTAAGGTAATGTGGTTTTTAAGGGGCTGCATTGCTAACCCAACACCAAACTCCTTTCTGTTTGGGACCAGCAATGGTGGAGTGATTTTGTATGGGTGTAGGTGTAAGAGCTTTGCCCAAGAGCCCAACCATGGCAATGTGGCGGTGGTGGTGGTGGGGTTTGAACCTGGGACCTTCCAATGCCTTAACCACTGAGCCTAGCCTTCTTGGTCTTTGTCCAGAAAGAAAGTGCCCAAAGGTGGCAACCAGGCAGTGGCAGGGTTCAACCCCCTGACCATTTATTCAGCATCCCACTGCCTCAACTGCCTGAGTCATCACTGCTCCATATACACTTTATATTTTCATAAAAACAACCTAACTCTCCATAAGTGTGGACATGATGCATGAATACTGTTTCACCTTATAAATAAACCATGCACGTCAAACCTTACCAAGAAACCATTTTTCACAATATAACGCATTGAAAAATCCTCCAAAGTAAAATGAATATCTGTTTTTTTTCCCTGCCAGTGGGAATGCGCAAGAGTGATATCAGTTTCGCTGGCCAAACCTTCTATCTCATTCTGATTGATTAATGGTCTTTTCTGGCTCAGGTACTAAACTGTGCCTGTCCTTGTCACTGGCGCTGTATCCTTATCTGTTGTACATTAAATATGAAACTCTTACCTCGAAATCTGAGCACATTAAAGCATTAAGAAAGATTCAAGGTGCATAATTGAAATGTAAACTGAGTAAAGTACAGTAGGTGAACATTTCTAGGTAAAGGCAGATAGTGAAGACACACGGTAGAGTTTAGATGGTACAGTACATTGATTGTCTGGAGCTGCTCTTGTTTGGAGGTGTTGAGGTTGTGTAGATGGAAGTGGTGCAGTTTTCTCTGCTTTTCTTTTTAGACATATGCTTATTTAATACTATTAATGAAATGCAGCTCGATAATCAGAATTAATGTAAGTGTATTAAAATTTCCAAGGATGAGCTTAGTTTTGAGAGCTGTTAAAGTTTTTAGACGTAACCAAAGTAAATCCATGGCCAAAAAGGACGACTGTTTATGGAATATAACAAAAGAAACATGACTCAGGTTCTGTATTCTTGAAGCTGAAATGATTTGCAAACTCCAGGGCCTTCTTCATTGTTGTTAACAAGCTCCAGCAAACTCCTTCCTTCCTTCTGCACCAGTTCACCCTCTGATTATTCTCCGCATTCTGCTAATCACTGTAATGGTCTTCTTAGCTAAAGATCACCAAAACATCTCCTGATTTCCCCACAGCCTCTATCACTCAGCACTACATTAATACCCTTGGTAAATCCCTCAACAATTTCCTGATAGCTTTTTCTTCTCCATCACATCACAGTCCATCTCTGCTTCGAGCTGGATTGTCCAACACTCCACCACTCTGGTCTACTAAATACGGTCCCATCACTTGATCTGATTCCAATTACAAAAGCAGGCCTACCAACATAAAGTGAGTTAGTAAGTTAGTTTGGTGCCACCATGAGCTGCACAAACAGCTCCAGAGCACACTTAGCATCGATTCAACAAGAGTGTAGAACTGTCCTGAAGGGATGAACAGCATTGTTGCAATTTATCTTCAGACAGTTGATGTTTTAATGTCAGCCATGTAGAGCACTTTCTAGGTTCCTTGTGGATTAGTGGGTAGTTATTAGCTCTTACTGCAATGCCCCAGGTTTGAGAAAGTCAGAGAACATAAGAAACCAATCGTAGCCAATGAGAGGTTTGTACAAGCCGTTACAGCCCTAGTGCTGATCCCAAGCTCGGATAAATTAAAGGAAAATATCAAATGTACGCAGACATGGTGTCGCATCCACTACAACTGCAGGCTGGTTTATCCATTGTGAGAAAACTGTAGAAGGTGGAGTTATAGCGTTTTGAAAAATCACAAAAAAAATCATGCTGACTTAAACCAGAACAAGGTTAACATGATATCTTGGCTTTTGTGTTTTTTACATACAGGTGATCTAAATAAAAACAATCACAAAATATTTTCTAGCAGGTTGAATGCTTCTTTATTTATTTGAAAAACTAAAAAAATGGAATTATCTCATTTTGCTGTCAAACTATTGCCATGGACTTTAACACTCGCAAAAAAAAGAATTCCCTGTAAATTTACTGGATTATCATGAAAGCGGATTTCTAAATGATCTTACACCATATGATTCCATAGTTATGATATGATTCAGTAATAAACATCAGCAGCTACTGTAACATACAGTAAACTGAGTGTGCAGGAGGATCTCTGGCCCACTGTTACACACGTTCTACACTGTGATATACAGCAGAATTAGCTATGAGACGTCTCAGTGAAGTGGACCTGACTAAGCTTTTGGACCTGTTCATATTATTAGCTCTAGGATTTCTTTTTTATTAAGTCTTCGCTCCCCCCTATCAGGACAGAAATGTTTCCTAATGGGATAAAAGCGATCAGTCAGAATAACTCTGCTCTGATTTGCACTGTCTCATAAAAAAGCCTCTCTAGGAGCTTAAATAGCGCCACCTGCCTGAACCTGTCATGTGTTTAAATCATGTTTTTGTCACTGCTTGGTCTGTAAAACTCCAGCCAGCATCACTCTGTGTAGTAATGAGCCTCTTCACACTCTCTGTAGCTGCCAGATTGCTGTTTTGTTGTTCTTTCACTCTTTGTTTTTTTACTTTAACTGTTACTTAAAAGTCTGTGTGTGTGTGTGTGTGTGTGTGTGTGTGTGTGTGTGTGTGTGTAAGAAAACCAGTCATTATCTCTGAATGAATTGTCTCCTCATTCCTTCCCAAACTCCTCTTCTCAGGAAGTGTCTGTGTCATTTACTCTGTCTTATCATTACCACAAGAACCGTTTACTCTTCTCTTACCAACCGGCCCCGTTCCCCTGGACTGATCAGTAACCTGAGCTTTACTCTTCTCTTTGCCCACTCTAAGATCTCCACGTCTTATCACTAAAATGTCTAGCTTTTTTTTTTTTATCTTCTTTTTATGTTATGATTTCAGTTTCCTACAACGCCAAGCAAAAGCATGACGCTAGAATATCGCTAAAATCAACGAGTACAAAACGAGACACAGGCACGAGGATTGAGAAGAGCTGCACACGCAAATCAAACATCTTCATTCCCGCGAGGGCTTTTTAACAGCCCTCGTGTGCAGCATCTCTCGGCTCCGGAGTGCAGTGCCGCAGCCCATGTGTGGCCTTACATTACTGTCAAACGTCTACTCACTCTCAGTCAATTACTCTCGAAACTCACGAGCGTGTCTCGAACCTGCAGCCGCGCGTGTATGCGTCTGAAAATCATGCTCAGTAGGGGGCGGTGTCTGATGCCTCCTCTCCTTCGACTGGTCCGTCTCCGCAGTAGACATCGATAACTAGACACCACAGGACTGGCCTGAACACCAATACGAGTAAAACGTGGAACTGCGGTTTTTTTCTAAATAAAAACACTAAAACAAAGCAACATTCTCAACCTCTTTCATTTTGTTTTTGTTTATTATTATATAAAATTATCTTCAGTTATTTGGAATCTCAATAAGGCTATTATCACAGCTAAAAGCTAAAAGGGGCTTCAGTGTGAAAACAAAAGAGGAAAGAAAGAAAGAAGCTGCACAAAACAAAGGGTTTTAGCTCTCATACCCGTCTCTTAGTCAATTAGTATGATTTTTTGTAATGATAATAATAATAAAAATAATAATAAAAAAAAAATAATAATAATAAAAATAATAATAATAATAATAATCTATACATATAATAAAACTGTAAAGTGGGCGTGTCTGTACATTGAAGATATTTGCAAAGAAATTATTTGGGGAGACGAAAGAGGAGTGAGAGAACACATCAAGATGTTTTTTGGAATTTTTGTCTGTCTGTGTGTCTGTCTGTTTGTCTGTTTGTTTGTCTACGCATTACATAAAAACTAATGAACGAATTTTAATGCGGTTTTCACAGGTGTATTTGGCCAAGCCTGAGGTAACATATTGGCTTGTTTCATCGCAATCTGCCCACGGGAACAGACGATATGCTACTTTGGAATTTAAATGGAAAACGCCCTTATATCAAGAAAAAAATCGACCTTGAAAAAATAATCTCAAAATCCAACAGATGGTGCTGAACATTTTTTAAAACACACTTACTGTATGAGTGTGCAATTAAAATCCATGCGAATGAATTCACGGGCACACCTAGTAATAATAATAATAATAATAATAATAATGGCGGCACGGTGACTTAATGGTTAGCACTGTCACCTTGCACCTTCAGGTTCTTGGTTCAATTCCCACCTCGGGGGCTGAGTTCAAGGAGTTTGCATGTTCTCCCCGTGCTTATTTCCTCTGGGTACTTGGTGGGGTTCCTCCTACAGTCCAACGACATGGTCACCATTGGCCTCCATAACGCCCTAGTTGGACTACAGAGGTTCCTCGACAGAGATGGATGGAATAATAATAATCTTCATGGGTGTATTTTATTTGTGCTCACAGATTTTGTCATAATTTCAAAAGATTTGAAGATTTGCATGAATGTAAAACAACATGGCTGGCGAGAATGAGATCGTTCCTCCACGCTGAGCGTTCCTCTAATTCCTCAACATTGTCACATCACTGGCTTTTGTCAAAGAGGCAAAACAGGCACTACTATGGACAGTTAAATCTGAGCAAGCTAATTGAAGCAACCGCATTGATCGGCCCATTATTTGAGGCGTGGAGCGCGCCGAAAATCTATATGTGCATTCACTGTGAGAGACTGCTTAAGCGTCATGCCACTGTCGACCACTAGGCCGATTAAACCGTCATTTACAGACCGCGTTGGTAATAACCAGCTGTGTGACAAAGAGTTCATTTCAGCCTGGGCACGCACGCACACACACACACACACACACACACACACACACAGCTGGGTGATTTTGTAGAATGATTCCCATGAAAGCAGATTTGGTCCAAACTAGTCTCATTCATATTTAAATGAAGTGGACGTACCTCAGCCACGAGGCATTCCTTTACATTCGTTTAGTTAACCTTAAACATCTCTGACAAAGATTAAAGTACAACAGCCTTTTCTAACGAGCCGGCGCTGCTCACCACGTTGTCTTATCTCCACCACGTCTCTGTCTAATGCGGCAGTGGACTTCCTCTCAGTGACGCTGATTAAAGGTAAACTCGTGTAGAGAGTCGACGTGCCGATACCAAGTGTATGCAGAAGGGCAGCCTCATTAGACACACACACGCAAGTCAGCTACTGTCAGCTTGTGATTTATTTATGGAGGCCATATTCATATAATTCATAGGATTTTATTTAGAAAGTTTATTTATCAGTGAGTGCAGCCAAGGCGTCATGCTGCGTTATTTACACTAGGTTCTGATGAAATGTTCATTTATGTGGTTTAGTAAATAGGGCTGGTCATGTGATGGGGGTGCAAGAAAAACATAAGAGATGCAGGTATATGTTTTGCCTTTCAGTCGCACTCCATCCATCCATCTAGGAACCTCTGTAGTCCAACTAGGGACGCCAATGGTGACGTTGTATTTATTCCCATTTTTACAACCCTGGTAGAACCTCTGGTCAACATTCACACACTCATTCACACACTACAGGCAAATTGCGAATGCCAGTTAGCCTAATCTGCATGTCTTTGGACTGTGGGAGGAAACCGGAGTACCCTGATGAAACCCACAAAGCATGAGGAGAACATGCAAACTCTATATGCACACAGGTTCTAAGGTGGGAATTGATCCCGTATCCTAGAGGTGCAACGCGACAGTGCTAACCCCTAAGCCACCATGCTGCCATCAGTCGCACTATTTTGTTGCTTCTTAAACACTCATTATTTCGGCTTTGCATGATCCTGTTACCCGTCAGTAAAAACAGGCCCTGTCTACTATACAGTTTCGTTTCTTTTTTTAAATTATTATTTTGTGATACTATTTAAACACGTATGGTAAAAACTAACCAAAAGGCACAGATATGACTCCTGAGCATCATAAAAAAATCACCTTATAATGAAAAGTGCTAAACTGACTGTGCTCCTCTCTCTCTCTCTCACTCTCTCCATCAATCACTAATCATCATGAGAGATCGTATTTATACACACAGTTATGGATACTGAGAAACAGCACTTCAAAGGGATATAGTCAGCTGGCTTTACGCGTCTCAGAGGAAGCACATGTTAGCCTCCAGTCTCCCCAGTATAAAGAGATGGAGCTCGCCAGTGGGAATTACCAGGTGACCAAATTGCAGAGAAAAACAAAGGCTCTCTACATCTACATGTACTTCCTATTTTGGGGGGTGGGATGAAGGCGGGTGGATTGTTAAATTGTTTGTGATCAAATCTACCGGCAAACAACATGCGAAAATGATGCCTTTACTGTACAGCATCCGATAATCCAAGCAGCAGGTTTTAATTTTACAATCCACCATATGTACCCTACTCCCACTTATCTCCGCCCTAAAGGTTTTAACATATGTGTTGGCAGAGCTTCACTTTTATGTTGGCACAGCCTCTCTCTCTCTCTCTCTCTCTCACTCTCGCTCTCGTTTTCTCTCTGTGCTATTATTCTCATCTATACAGACATCATGAAAATGGATCTGTCCACAGCTAGGATTCATGGTGCGTGTACAGTGGATGCCTGGAACACTGCGGATGATTGGTAGCATATTAAAACTACTACTTTTATTATTATTCTCTGTATTATCTTTATAAATCGTGCCTTTGGGTTGAAGAGGAATTTCGCATTTTTAAAAGATTTCAGGGGGAAAAAGAAGAGGAATTCCATCTGTTCATGAGAAAAAGGGATGATTATTACAAATTATAGGAAAAAAACACTCAGGTTTATCATCTGGTCTAGATAATTTCCCTAATAATAATAATAATAATAATAATAAATACTTTTATTAAATATTATTATTATGATTATTATTATGATTATTATCATACTGATGTCTCTTATTACTATAATAAATCAACCTTTCCTTGTTCCTCGCCTGTCCAACATGAGTGCCGATGCTCTGTGGGATTTTATCCGCCCCATTATTCTACAACACTAACACAGAGCTCACCCTTCCATTAATCCGTAGCGACTTGACACATGTAAGACATCAGATTAATCCACATAAGAGAGGAGTGTGCAGGACAAATAACAATTCACAATGAAACAAAACTGCCTTAATTCTGAGGTATTGGGATGATCTTCTCGACTCTGAGTTCCTCCTAAAGCAACATTTAAAGCATGAACATTAAGCACATCAGCATCGCTCACCTTTAAATGAGTTACACTGCAAGGACAAGTTTAAGCTTCGGATCAGACATCCATTTGTTAAAGGTATAACAGTGTTATAACAGAAGTCAGTGTTTTTGAGTTGTTTGCAAAATGCACCCAATGGAATTTGATATACTCCTCCTAGGGGATTCATACGATCGTCACTAAACCAGGCCAATATGATCTCAAGACATTGAGGAAGTGAAATTGCAAAGGGTTTTTTGATTTCTCGAACAGTTCAGCCAGGGCGAGGGTTTAAACTAATGGTGAAAATTGGCTAATAACTTCCTTAGTTATATATCTATAAATAATGTCATAATGTTCATAGTGTGATGCTTTTTTTTTCCAGCATCCGAGACGTTTTGGAGGTCTTAACATGCTTAAAAAGTCATGAAAATCAGCACACAGCTGGAATCTGCTGTCATTAGAACTCCTGAGTGCTTTGGCTCCGGGCGAGATTTTGTTGCGTAGCTCACCACCAAATCGGTCCAATATGCTCTCAAGATATTGAACTCAATGAGATCTGAAGCATTTGAGATACAGTAATGCGAGAAAGCTGAATTTTGTTTAATTTTGGCAATGAAAACATTACACAATGTCAATTAAGCTGTGGCTTTCTACTAACTGCTTCATTCCACATTTCATGGCAGCACAGAGGTCTAAAATGATGTCATAATGGTATTTAAATCCATGTGCCCACTGTCTGTCTGGTGTGCTTGGGCCCGATCATTGTTGCTTTGAAACTACTGTATATTTGTACATTTTGTACTTCTTATTTCATTCTTCACAGGTTTCAAAGTGTAACGGGAAGACGATTTGCTCAGGTTGTTTCTCCAGCATGGCGGAGCTCCAACAGCCCTGAGCACTGCACACGTTTTCCCAGAGTTTGGCCTCCTAGATGTGATCCGTTTCTGCCGAGCCTGACTCGTGTCAGGACCACTGACGAGCTCTGTGAAGTTTTTACTCCAGATCCCCAAAGGCCCCGTGTTCTTCTGTTAGCACAGGCGGATTACAGTACGATGGCAGCACAAAAACAAGGCAGTGTGTGGATCTGTTTAATATTCACTCAGTATTCCGTGATCATCGTTGCAGGTAGTAAGCAAAAAGCAGGAGGTTTAAAGGGAATACATTATCAAATCGAATTAGCTCGTCTCTTCCCTCGTATCGTGTACCAGCAGCTCAGCACAGTGATTTTTCATTTTACAAAAAAAACAAAGCCGGATGTCATAAATTACAACGAATAACTTTCTGTCATGTGTACACAATCACACGCTTCTGCTCACTCTCCAGGACATCGCTTTTATATCAGCTAATCAGCTTATCTCCATACAAGCAAGTCTGATATTTAATTGGTTTTATTACACATTTTATCAATTATTACTGGAGCTTTCGGATTTAAGGAAAAAACTATTTTGGACCAAAGTAAGATGAAATAAATGCCACCATGGTTTGAGTTTTTGAAATGTCAGGGCGTATAAACCGGGCGAAAACGGCAACACATTGAATTAAGACGCACATGATGAGCAATATGCTCTGAGTTATGCCTGTAAGTTACGCTCACACAGGAATACAGCGTATTGGTTCCAGACATGAAAATGTGAAGCGTTCAGGAAGCTCAATAAATGACCGTTTCACACCTTCAAAAGAGCCATCTTCACATTCCGCTTAGCATTTTCATGCTTTTATATATTCTGTGTATACGTAACTATATGACATGATAATTTTCAAACCACTTATGAGACAGATAGATAGATAGACAGACAGACAGATAGATAGACAGACAGACAGACAGACAGATAGACAGACAGACAGACAGACAGATAGATAGATAGATAGATAGATAGATAGATAGATTTTTGTTTTTCTACATCCTCCGTATGGTTTGTCAGTCATCGTCTCACGCTGTTGCGCATTTTGAGGCGAGTTTAGAAGCAATGATAACAATCACCACAAAATGTGTGCTAAACAGCACATGCACTTGTAAATTACTAGCAAACAAGCTGCTATTCATCTTGATAATCAACACCCACAGCTGTCACAGCACATCTTAGTAAGGCACATTGAAACAAACAGCTATCCTGCTGCAATAGACATTTTAGAAGTGTAACAATGTACAGCGCTGAAATGTGACGTGGCAGAACGGGATGATGCGGAGCTGCGGTGCCTCAATACAATCTGTAATCAGAGTGCGTCTCGTCATCATCAGCCTCATGTTCATAACGCCTGACACGCATCGGCAGATCTTCTCATGTGTAGTGCTGGTTTTTTTTCCCCAGCTCACCAAATATCTCAGCTACTGTGGGGTGGCTGTGAGTCGGCCCACCACCGGGAGCCGCTACCGCACATATCTGTTAGGGACCGGTTTATGCTTCTGTGTCTACACTGAGTGCACAGAGTCATGAGAGTTCATATTTGGTTTGGTTTGATTTGGTTTGTCAGTATCAGGCTGCAATTACACCTCCGAACCACTAGTAGGGTTTCTATGCAACTGTGCAGTCTCGTTGCCTCGATCAATTACACTATGTATGTTACACAAACAAACCTGCAGTAAGCTGTAAAATGTATTTCTGAAACTCCCGAGAGGGAAAAACAACAACAACTCCCCGCGACAAGAGCGGTTTTCAATAAAGTTTAACTTTCACTTGAAAAAAAAATAGCTATATTGTTCATCTTGTGACAGTCAGTGTTGGGCGTAAGGCGGTACAAAGTAACGCGTTAGAGTACTTGGGTGACTTTTTTGATGTAACGAGTAATCTAACGCGTTCGGTCTGCCATTTAAGTACTCAGTTATTTAGTTACTTTTTCAAAAATGTAATCCGTTATTTAGACAATTAATGTAACCTGTGAGCCAGACAGCAGTCATTGACCAATCCATGAATGATACAGATCTGAAACTCCTGTATGAATAACAGTAATTTTGTAATGTAATTAATAAGAAGTAACGTCCCCCAACACTGGTGTAACACTTAATAAAGATGCAGTTTAATAAAGGTGTTTAATAGCACAGATGCCGTCTTGTTTTGGCTAGCTTTCTTTAGCTTGATAGTTTAGTTAATTAAAGCATTAAAAGTTATTTTACACAGTTAGTGTCTATGATTTTAGCTCACTATACCTGCAATGTCTCTCCGGCCTATGAACAGCTTACTGTTTTTTATACATTATTTTATACAAACTAAAGATCTTAATTTGGTTAAAAGAAACAGTTAAAACAATAACAAATACAGTGACGTGATTTGTTTCTTAAAGTAATGTGCTCATTGCTTTTTTTTCCTCCCTCTTGCAGACTGTCAGGAAGAGACTCCGCCCAGTGTGCTGTCTCGGCCAGACTGTGATGTTCCTGTGTCTCCTCCTCCTGTTCCTGTGTCTCCTCCTCCTGTTCCTGTGTCTCCTCCTCCTGTTCCTTTGTCTCCTTCTTGTGTTGGAGTTCTTTTGGATGGCGTTCAGTCTGACATTAAAGTTTCCTACCTTGAATCGTGTCTCGGCCAGACGTTTGTGTGTGTGTGTGTGTGTGTGTGCGTGTGTGCGCTGTTAGGGTAGTTTTGATAAAGCAACAGTAAGCATAGCTTGAATGTGTGTCATTCATTTGTCTAAGAAATTTTACATTATAACAAAAATTCTGATCAAATTTTCACCAGTGTGCCTCTCAAGAGGGTGAATCTGAATGCTGGGTTTTTTTTTTGTTTTTGTTTTTTTTTTGCATTCTGGGTTTTTTTTTTTTTTTTTTTTGCTGTCCAAATCACCGAGCTCTCTGTAGCCCTAGACATGTTCTTGAGTCACATGTTTTCCGTGAACAAGTGGAGTTTCAGATCTGTATCATTACATACACCATATGGCCAAAAGTATGTAGACACCTGGCAGCCACACCCATATGTGTTGAACGCCCCATTCCAGATTTATCCCCCTCTGTGTTTGCGCTATAATGCGCTCCGCTCTTCTGGAAAGTCTTTTCTGCTCCAACACACTCCTAACACACCATGTCTTCATGGACCTACCATGAACAGTTGCATGCTTCCAGACGTTTTGGGAATGGTTTAGGGAAGAATCACGTATTGGTTTGATGGTCAGGGGTGCACATTCTTTTGACCATATCTTACATGATTACATCTCTTGCTATTCCACATTCCGGGCAGAATAACATGTCAATACAGAAAGATGAAGGCTGTCAATTTTATTCATTTTCTCAATTTTCTATGTTTAATTGTGAATCATTGAATAACTGCATGTTTCGACAGACACATCGAGATTTCATTAAAAGACAATAAACTGTAGCAGTGTTTATAGTGGAGTATTATTTACACCTAATCAAAGATCTCAACATAGAAAAGAAGAAAAAAAATCCATAATCACAGTCATGGGAAAATAAAGTAGACCCTCATTCAGATTTGTTATTTATCACGTCCTAATTAACACTTGTTTCTCACCGACTTCTACAGCTTTCTACAGCTGTTACTAATGAAATGCACATGGTTGGTTTATCATCAAGAACTAGTCTGTTGCTATAAAAGCAAAATATTTGACAGTTTAGTACCAAATACGTCGAGAGCAAACAGGTAAGTGTCTACATCATGGCAAGAAGGGACATCAACCATCACCTTTTCATTCTCTCTCAGTTTTCTTAATCATATAAACTAGCCATAGAAACCCCAAACCTGGCCAAACTGTGCAAAAGTCTTGAGCCCCCTCATATTAAATAAAAAATTAAATAAAATGATGTTTGCGATGGATTGGCGCCTTTGCCAAGGGTGTCTCCTGGGACAGGCTCCAGGCCTGGTTCCTCCCCCTGTTTCTTGCCTGAAGTTCGATATTTTTCATGCTTGAATAATTCAGACAGTAGGTCAGCGTGTGGCGAAACAAACAGAAAACATTCTGGAGTGAAAATGAGAGAAAGAAAAGTCTTTCAGGAAGCCTGGAGAACGATTCCTCAAAATTACATTACAAATACAAGAAAGTCTGGAGCTTGGTAAGCAAAATGTGAAGAAATGAAGGGGGGTCAAGACTTTTGCACAATACTGTGCAAGCAATACTGCTAATCCATGCTAAACTTTCGACTATTCTCTTCATTACAATGTTTTCTGTTTATGATACAGCAATGAGAATTTGATCCAATTACAAGTCATCAGTATGAGACTCCTGAATAAGCAGAATCCCTCAAACTTCTGCATGAATATGAATATAATGCTGTCATTGATGAATTGGTCCAACTAAGGAGGAGCGTCTCCCTTTGGGGGACACATGGCAGATTTTCTGTTGAAAGAGAAATACTTCTTTGTCTGTGAGTGCTGGTCTCCAGAATGCACCGCCACACACAGGCACAAAAATAAACATGTCTGTCTGTAGTAAGGGCAAAGGAATTGCTGGAGGCAACAGTGCATCCACCTGGCAAGAGGAAATGCAGGCATGCCAGAGCAGCTCCAACCTCCTGCCCTGCTGGGAGTCATGCTTTCAACCCAAGAGGACTGTGGAAGGAAAAACAGTGCCAGGTGGGGCTGACTGTGCCAGTGAGAAGTGTCCGAGGCGCCATATGCCTTCTCCTCATACCACTGCCCTTAGACAAAGAAGGAGAGTCCACTAGCAACATGCATTTGCAGGATAAGGATTTTTTTTTTTTTTATATACCATCATGCCAATGACGTCATCAGAAGGCAGTAATGCATGTTTTTGAAAGAATTTCAAGAAATAGATGTCTATAGGTGTTTTATTGCATATGTGATTAAAAGTGTACAAGATTTATGAGTACAAATTTGAATAAATTTTAATACATTTTTAATATCCAGCTTGTTTTGCAAACAACTGAAATGTGATTTATTATAATACGGGCGACAAAAAATTTAAGAAGCTTCGATTTGAAGACAAGAATTACTGGCATGATATACTCTGTGACCAGAAGTTACAAAAATTCCTCGTGTAACGGATTGCATGGACGTCTGCGGATTATAAATGGTTTTGATTTAAGTCTACTGCATTATGAATGATGTAACAGCTTTAATGTTTATGTTTAAAGCATGTTTGCACTCATTCTGTTGACTACAATACATCTCTGTTTAAATAGAGGTCAGGATGTGCGCATTATGCACCAGGCAGATATGAAATGATTCTAAAATACACAATTATAACACATTTCATAACAAGGTTTTTTAGTTTTGTCCCAGGTTTTTTTTTGTTATTGTTGTTGTTTCGATTAAACTTAGTAAAAACTAAGTGGGAATGATTCTTTCACATCAAAAAAGCCAAGTTACATTATATACAGAGCTACTGTATATCCATACCTGTATGTAATGCATTACACATCCACCAAGTGTAAGCCTGCTTATTATTCATTCGTATGCATCAAATACCCTTATACAGAAAAGCAGCTATTACACATTTGACCTTGCCATAACCTCCATCTAATTGGATCAGCTGCAAAACCTGCTGGTTATAATAAGAAATCCATATAGTTCCTACAAACATTCAGTCATTTGTGATCCCATGCTAATGATACCAGGACACAGATTGGTCAGAAAAGCAGTACATCCTAAAAAAAAAACATGAAAAGGCATAAAAAATAATCCGATTACAGACCAGAGAGAAAGAGAGAGAGGGTCATTAAATACTAGGTTTGTAAAACTAAGTTAAGTGGATATGTCTGGCTGTAATTATTGGTCTCAGTTCAAGTTTCAGGTCTTTAGCCAGGTCTTTCTGGTCAATTTAATTTCCCACCAGCCCCATGTTAATGAGTGTACACTGGGAGTCTGAATATTGCAGTACCAATGCAGAATAAACGGTTTAGAAGTACAAAGGGTTTAAATGGGCCAATTCATCATGGGTTTGAACAGCCACATGCTCTTTCCCCTTTTATCCTCTTTCAAAGCCTAGACTGTAGGTGTGTAGGGTCTCTGGACTGTAGGTGTGTAGGTTCTCTGGACTGTAGTTCTGTAGGGTCTCTGAACTGTAGGTGTGTGGGGACTCTGGACTGTTGGTGTGTAGGGTCTCTGGACTGTAGGTGTGTAGTGTCTCTGGACTGTAGGTCTGTAGGGTCTCTGGACTGTAGGTGTGTAG
>JAQMYG010000004.1:22712523-22731967 GCA_030014215.1 Clariallabes teugelsi
TCATCACCATCGTCACTGTCATCATCATTATCATCATCATCATCATCATCACTGTCATCATCATCATCATCATCACTGTCATCATCATCATCATCATCATCAATGTCATCATCATCGTCATCGTCGTCGTCATCATCATCATCATCATCATCACTGCCATCATCATCTTCATCATCATCACTGTCATCATCATCATCACCATCGTCATCGTCGTCATCATCATCTTCATCAGAATCATCATTGTTGTCGTCATAATCATTATTGTCTTGATTATAATCACCATCATCATCATCATCATCATCATAATTGTCATCACCATAGTCGTCATCATCATCATCATCATCGTCGTTGTTATCATAATCGTTATCATCATCATCACCTTAATCATCATTATTGTTGCCGTTATTATAATAACCATCATCATCATCGCATCATCATCATCATCATCATCACTGTCTTCATCACCATTGCCTCTCTGCCTCACACGCATTTTCTCTCTCTCTCTCTCACACCCACACACACACACCCTCTTAAGTTTCGCTCAGTCAGTGTCAGTGAAGCTGAATGGACCGTTCTGATACTCTTCATCATAATCTCAGTTCTCAATACTTGCACTTGCCCCAGTAAAGGTTCAATTAACTTTGAATGACTTCTTATTCGTGTCATAAAAACACTGACAGAATCACTGGAGAACCTGACAGTCAGACTAATGCGGAGGCGGCGAGAATGCTGCATGTTCAAGCGATATTGCATATGACTAAGCATCAGGATTCTTAAATACATTCTCGGGGAACTCTTTACACAAAAATAAATCATTCCGTCAGCCTCCTTATGCCCATTTCAACATCATCTGTTCATTAATTCACATTCAGAAGCCAGTTTATCCCGGTTTGGGTTGAAGAGGATATCCTGGGAATACAGTGCGCGTGGCAAACGTGTGAAACACAGAGCTCAGGATTGAAGCACAGACCCTGGAGGTGAATGCTACATGCTTCTCATACACTCTCAGTTACGTCCCGACATTTTAGAGGAAGTTTTTTTTATTCTTCTGTGTGTGTGTGTGTGTGTGGTGTGTCGAGGAGGAGCTAGGGGGAATAATGATGCTTAAACTCTAAACGCCACATCGGATATTTCATCCACTTAAACGTACGCCGTCATATTTGCACACGCCACTTAAATACGGAAGGAGAAACCTAACTCAACCTGGCACATGATTTACTGCAGGATCTTAGCATCATTATGCCATCATGGACACCTGGCGACTCCGTAATCAAATATCATGCATCACGTTTAGGGACCTTATGTCACCAATTTCTCTCCTCCAGTCAATGCCACGTCACACAAAATTGCAAGCTGTTTATTTCAAGGCTGCGCCCTTAAACGCGTAAACCTCCGTAAATTACAAGTCGTTTGTATCACTTTACTTTAGCGCGTCAGTACACTGCGCAGAACACAGATAGCGTGCTCAAAAGTATTGGAACGGCAAAGCAGGTTCCAATGAGCTAAAAAAAATGGGCCGGTGGTGGCTCTGTGTTACGGCCGGTGTTACGGCTCTGAGTTACTGATCGGAAGGTTGGTGGTTTGAGCCCCAGCTCTCAGAATTCCACTGTGCAGTAATGTATATGTGACAAATAAAGATAAATCTGAGATGATGGTCCTGAAATTTACATCTATATCTTCTCCTACTTTCTCCAGGTAGATCAGATTTACATTTCTCTGTAAACTGTCAGACAAAATGTTTCCGTAAACTCCTTAATCCATTCTCCTGCTCCATCCTGAGCTCCATCACTGATAAACATCAGTGCAAATGTTCCAGAAGCAGCGATTCCAGCCCAACTATGACGATACCTTCACTGTGCTTCACTCATCAGCTCGAATGTTCTGGATCATCAGCAGATCCAAGACTTTTGTAACTCGTCTCTGTATTTGTTTTTTAAATTCCAGGCTGTCCTTCTGATTATTACTGCTGATGAGAAGTTCGTTGTGAGTACGTTGTGCTACGGTGGTTTTTCGGGTTTTTCTTCAAAGCTCTCATAATGTTTCTGTCATCAACTGCTCTGTCCTGTTTGATGTCTGGTCTTTAGTAAACCCATTGGTGTCTTTCTTTGTCAGAACATTCCAGATTGTTGTGATTCCTATGCCCAAGGCTTGTACTGTACATCAGCTCTTAAATAATTTATTGTTTCTTTACTCTCATCTATAAAATGGCTTTCTTTTCCCCCATAGATAGATCTCTGGTCTTCATGTTAGTTTATCTTTTTTTTTTTTACCAACAACTCAAGCTCAAATACAGAACAGGCATTCACCCTTCCACTTATTAGTTCCTTAAACAATAAATCTAAAAGGGCACATCTGGGCAACAGGGAACACCCATCAGTTACAATACTTTTGACCACTAGAAGATTATGAAATGTCAGAAAATGGAAATCCCAGATTTAAACCTGTATTTAAGTGATTTAGTGGTTAGCACTGTCGCCTTACACCTTCACGGTCAAGGGTTCGATTCCCGCCTCGGGGTCTGTGTGCATGGAGTTTGCATGTTCTTCCTGTGCTTGGTAAGGAAATCTATATTCAGTGTCTAGAAAAAACAAAAGGCCTTACTGTTCCAATACTTTTGGAGGTGCTTTTATCTTCCATAATGTTGTTGTTCTTGCTGTTTTTCTCTTCCTGCTATAATTTTTCTTCTCATTTATTTCTGTCTGTTCTCATTATGATCCAACCTAAACATTTCCCGTTGCTTAAACAACTGTTAATGCAAAACAAACCAAGCCAGACAATTAACAGATATTAATCACCACGCTGTGGACACCACAGGAAAGATGTGCAGTGTTTACAAATGCGGTGATTTAAGGGGAAACAAACATCTCCTTATTCCTGTGGATTCACTGATCGTAATTAGTATTACTTCAATAAACGTTGTTACTACTGACTTTGCACTTCTGTAATAGTGTGTATGTGCAGTTGTAGTGTGTATTACAGGTGTGTGTGCGAGTGTGTGTGTGTGTGTTGCAATGCTTTGGCCACGTTCCATTCTCACATACGGTTAAAGAAGCAGTGAGCTGTGGAGTGATATAAAGAGGCCTCAGGAAGGAAACAGCTCTTTATCTTTTTCTTTTTTTTCCTTTCTTTTCAGTATCACCCTGAACACAGCTTAGGTGCGTTTCTGAAGATAGCAGATGTGTATTTAGATTCATAAAAAGCTCTCAGCTCCGTAGAGAGAGAAGACGCTCTGAATGGGAAGAACTAATCACTCATCTCCTCCTTCCTGCTCCTGCAAGGTAATTGATATTCAGAAATATACTTTACCATGAAATCATCAAACCAACCAAGCAGGCAAGAAAGAAAGAACACATCTTATTATCTGGAGGAGTTCTTCCTCGTTCCTGTCTGTAAGCTACACGATCAACTGAATTAAAGGGAGATAAAAAGGAAGCTTATTAACAGGCCATTATAAAATGCAAAGGAGGAAGAGTCATGGCAAAAAGACAGCGTTCCTCGGGGCTCCAATTAGCAACTTGTAAATAGCATCCAATCTTAGGTGCCGTACTCATTAAAGAAAACTCCAAAGTGTAAAATGTTCTTGAATGTTTATCAGTGTGGGCAAAGAATGCACAAAGAAAAAATATATATTGAAGTCTTTTGAACATTACGGTGAAGATCTGGTGCAGCATGCATGCGAAATCAGCAGAGATCTAATTCCAGACGCTCAGTGGGTAGTTTCACACGCCAGGCTACATGCAGTGCGCGCTCCACAAAAAAACAATAGGATTCTTCTGTTTCTCCTTCTCGCCCAATATCACAGAGGAGCACTTTGGGAAAGGCAAGTTCTAAAAGAGCCTTTAATTAATAGAGGCGAACAATTACACTGCATACAGTATGTCCACATCTGTACTGTATCATGAGGCTTTCGCATTAAGCTCAGCAGAACTAAAGCAGAGTGACACTGCACGTCATCTTCAGAGAGATCTGATCCATTTATTTTTATTCACTTCCATGTCGAAACGGGGAACGGGAGAAAAGATTTGCTTCCTTTCGCAGTCTCGGGAGCCGCGCTAGCGCAAATGGCCCTGCTGGAGAAATGAGCCGGGCCTGGCCTTTACTGACGATGTGTAAGATGAAGACCATTAAGGCTACTTTAAGACCCGTCACTGATACAGGCTTTTATCCCCACACCTGATTTTTTACCTCTTACCCACCTGCCTGATCTAAAAGACAGATGAGTTTAACAGTAGCTCCGAAGCTTTCAGCAGACACACGTCCAGCCGAACTAATGTGCCAAGAGACAGAGACTTCAGTTATTCTACTTTTTGGTAAAGATTGAGATGTGGTATTCTCAGAGAGTTAGAGTTTCTGAGAGAGTACTTTTTTTTTTTTTTTTTGCAGTTTCTCAGTGTGTATCAGTGTGTCTCAAGGTTTCTCGGTGTGTCTCAGTGTTGCACTGTGTGTCTCAGTAGTACTCAGGTTTTTTTTTATTGTCTCATTGTTGCTCTGTGTGTCTCAGTGGTTCTTAGTGTGTCTCAGTGTTTCTGAGGGATTCTCAGTGTGTCTCGGTGTTGCTTTGTGTTCCTCAGTGTGTCTCAGTGTTTCTCAGAGTTTCTCGGTTTGTCTCAGTGTTTCTCAAGGTTTCATAGTGTAGGATGTTGCTTAGATGCACTGGGTTTCTCTGTGTTTCTTAGGGTGCCTTAGGGCTTCTCTGTGCTCCTCAGGGTTTCTTGATGTTTCTCAGGGTTTCTCAGATTTTCTCAGTGTTTCTTGGGGTTTCTCTGTTTCTTGGGGTTTCTCAGGGTGTCACAGGGTTTCTCTTTGTTTTTTGAGGTTTCTCTTGATTTCTCACGGGTTTTCATTGCTTCCTAGTGTTGCTCTGGGTGTCTCATGGATTCTTGGTGTTTCTCAGGGTTTCTCAAAAAAGGCTGATTAACAACATCTGAGCAACTGAGCAATTCTTCTTCTCCCCTAACTTAATAGTTAATTTGGTTTGGTAGATTGTATGTTGAGGGTTCAGGACTAACCTTAATCTTTCTCAGTGTTTTTCAGGGTTCCTCTGTTTTTTGGGGGTTCCTTTGGCTTCTCAAGGTTATTTCTCAGTGGTTTTTCTTTTATATCAGCCTGATTAACACCATCTGAGCGATTCTTATCCCCTAGCTTAATACAGTAGTTGTATCTTGGTTTGGTAGATTGTTTGCAGATCTTGAATCCCTTGAACCCTTGAAAATCGGCATTATTAAGACTTACAGTTTAATATAATGTCCCCCTTTTGATTCGTTCTTGAAGATAAACATGAACAAACATCCATAAAAACTTTCAATAATTTTTTGGCATAATTTTCTCTGAAATTTTCTTTGAAGTCCTTGACCGTAAATGATTAGCTGCTGATATAAGTATATGTAAAAATGTGTGAAATCTAAAATTAAAAGGTGTGCTGGGTCGTCAGTGTTAATGCTCTAAACTGTCTGCTTAATTTGCCGTAATAATCACTTTAGGAGAAATTACCAGTTCATGATATTCCTGTAAACCGCAGTAATCATTCAGCAGGCGTTAAAACTACAAAGACTCTACTCATTTCAGTAACTGTGCTTTAAGACCTCATGGTCACATTTTAGAAACGAAACTACAAATTACAAATGACAAAACTCTCTGCACTTTTCTACAACAGCACAGCTCCAACGGCACTCAGGCTTTGAGCAGGGCTATGACGTCTGACAGAGGGGTGATTACTCGCATTCATGAAGCACAGAGTAAAACTGGTCCCCTGCTGTGGATGGATGAATGGAATAAGGTAAGAAGAAAGGAAGCAAGATTAGATTGAACCTGGAGTCTGGAATGTAGAGATCAGGTTAAACCAAAAGCTTGTCCTAATTCCTTGGATGAAATTCAAAGGAACTCGAGGAATGGAAGATCAGATTTGAGACACCTGGTTCAACGTAACACCTACAGAACTTCCTAAACTGTAAGACAGGTTCCTCTTTTTTTATTCAATTATATTACAACTTCACACTATGAGTTTTTAATGCTATTTTAGTCTACATGCTATTTTAATCTTACATGCTGTCCTGTTATCGTATTGCACAAGTATATGAGACTATCTCTACCTCCTCTAGCACCTTGACAACACCATGTGACTGTGATTATGTAAAATAAAAAGCAGAAACCAAAATCCTTTGTCCTTGCAAAGAAGAGCATAAAGACAAACAAGATTAAACGCATTTACAGACTTATTCATAAGAAATATACCAACAAGCCTACATGTTTTTTTTTTTTTTTACTGTTTTTCAAAGAAAATAAATTACAGCAATATACAGTAAACTAAAAGGTTTTGCCTTCACGGAACTAAAAGACTCAAACCCTTATCCAACTGTGAGATCCACAAAGCCAGCTCCATGACGACATGGTGTGTTAGGAGTGTGTTGGAGTGGAAAAAACTTGAGTGTCCTGTCTGACACAGACTCCTGACTGCACTCACCACCATGGAACAGTTTTGTGATGAACTGGAACCGGATGCTCCTCGACACCTCTACATCAGCACCTGAGCTCACGAATGCTCCTGTAGCTGAACTGAATGAAGAATCTCCATAGCCATGGTCCAACACCTAATGGAACGCCGTCCCAGACGACAGGAGCAAATACTATCGGACAAATGTTGACTCATATGGTGAGAGCAGTGTGCATGACGCCACATGCAGACACAGAACTAACAAACTTGCGTTCTTCAAATTGATGCTAGCCGTGAGGGTTGCGATGCTCATCCTTGTACTTGTGTTTGCTAAATAGAAAGGCTCTGACCGTGAAAGTGTTTGAACCGTGTTCACTGGACTTGGAGACTGAAGAAGATCCTGGAAGGCAGAATGATTGCACACAATTATCATTAATGATGACCAAGCTCTGCTCCCTCCGCTGCGTGGACGCGTTGCGTGATACGCAATGAGCAGCCTGGAGATAAAGAGTCCAGGCCTCGGGAAAGTGTTGCAATAAGTCATGTAGTAAATTAGCTTTAGCTTCGCAAACACCCACTGCTTGTTAAGTATTGCTGATATACGGGGATCTGAGCAATATGTCTTGCTATTTCACAGTGAAGCCTGTTGGCTGTCAAGTGTGAAATTGTTTATTTTCTTTTAAAGCTGAAAAAATTGTGTACTGCCAAAAACTTTGTGTAGATCAAAAAGACACAGAAAGATTACACCACTTTTTAAGTGGAGTGGCGTGCTCAGTGTCGCAACCCAGTCATGACAGATCACCTTGAACAGCTGGTAGAGCTGCTGCCAAATATAGTTTTATCCCAATTATAAATGGGTTCCGTCTTCAGAAACGCATCAACAGATCTGCCGTCAAACAGAAAGCGAAGAGATTAACAAGTTGTGGCTGAATTCTACACATACACAAGGACCTTTGGAAAAACAGTTCATCCAGATGTTCCTTTCCAAGTGATGTTGAATTCAGTTCTCTTGCCTTCATTAAATGCTCTTTTACACTATCCACTATTAGTAGCCACTTACACTATATATAGCCTACTGAAATCTGGGTTCAATTCCCACCCAATGCACAAACCCCAGACACTGGATGAGGTGCCGGACCCAAGTCTGGATAAATAGGAAGGGGTTGAGTAAGGAAAGGCATCCGGTGTAAAACAAGTTATATGTGGATCAGATGGTCCACGACGGGAGCAGCCGAGAAACCGACAAAAACTGGACATGATAAAATGTTAGAACAATGCTAAATAGTCCATGATGTCCATTTGTCCCCTTGACCTTGAGCGAGTACTGCGCTTGTGTAGATGCGTTTTCTCCCACCCTCTGTCCAGCGGAAGAGATTTTAACCGCGTGCCACCGTTCACACGCATGAAATCGATGTGCTTTACTTCGGCTGTGATGAAAGAGCCAGTCTCTCATTATACCACAGCTTTACCTCAAGCTTCCTTCTGACCTGAAGGAAGAAGGGCTTTAATTAAATCCAGAAGAAGGGACTAAGCAGCAGCCAAGTTCCAATTACTGAAACCAGGGCATAAAACTTCACTCCGGCAAAGTAAACAGAGGGAGAGAGAGAGATAGAGAGCGTGTATTGATTAACACCATAGCGCTCATGTTCATCACTTTCTTTCTCTCTCGAGGTGGCGGCAGGCTAATGACAAGACAAATTAAGGCTAGAGACGGAGTCGCTCGTTACATCGCCGTTAACCCACCTCAACCCTCTCCGTCCTTCCGCGCTGCAACCCTACACAACTCATAGCGCCGAGAATGCATAATTCAGTCAGCTCCTCCAAGAGGGATGGGATATTAAAATTACATAGGTGATGTGTCACATCCGTCAGACGTTCCGACCTTGCACTTGTCTCTACCTCCTGATGATTAAAGAAGTCTGACTGAGTTTCTCTCTCTCTCTGTCTCTGAACGTTAGCAAAGTGCCAAACCAAATCAAAGCTTTAACCGTGGATATGCTGTACATCTGTGGACGTTCATTCCTACATTCATGCTTAAAAATTTTTCCTACAGGAATGATGAACTTTTTTTGAAATTTGTTTGTTTGTTTTTTCCTATTCAGGCATGGCAATGACTATCCGAGTCGGTTTTGAAAGTAGCTCAGGGTTTAGGAGTGCAGGTTTGGGAGCAGCTTCTGAAACGATGATATTAAACATGACATGATTCCATGTGATAATGTAATGATTATGTGATGATGTCCAGACAGTTTGTTTTTTAAT
The DNA here is from genome assembly GCA_030014215.1 of Clariallabes teugelsi. Classification (NCBI taxonomy): domain Eukaryota; kingdom Metazoa; phylum Chordata; class Actinopteri; order Siluriformes; family Clariidae; genus Clariallabes; species Clariallabes teugelsi. The sequence goes on from JAQMYG010000004.1 coordinate 22,721,213, forward strand.
CCATATGGTGACGTTTCTATTAAAACATTATAGCATTACAGGCTAAAACCTTGCTGTAGGAGAGACACATAATATTTAAAATGTAGAATCAGAAGCTGTCACTGAGCACCGAAATCAAAATCATCCTCCTCATATATGATTCATGAAAACCCTTGTGCCGCATCACTTTCTCTGCCTGGGGATTGGGAACAGCTGGGGCTCGAAACAAACCCATTCGACAGTGTGTTTGAAACATTTCCCAGTGTAAGATTTCAGTCACGGGTCACTTCCTGCACATTGGAAACCACTAGAGCATCAGCCTCTAGATCAGTGCAGCAAACTGGAACAAAGTGTCTGCCAGAACCTACACATAAAAGAGTAAATAAACTGAGCTAGCATTTTCACACAGGTCAGCCCAAGATCTCGGGTTAACTGGCGTGCTGCAGTTTCCATACCGTGTATTAAAAACAAGCAGAGATTTATAAATAAACAAAAAATAGTTGCATCATTGAAAAAATATGTTTTCATATGATGTTTATAATCAGGTCTGATCCTTTTCATCCTGAGCGTCCTGTGCTCAAAGTCTTCTGTAAATGTCAATCACTTTGAGACCCTCATTCATCAGGAATTTTATCAAAGTCCCGGTTTGAATTGAACACCCCTCATACAGCACGTATATGTATAAACCAGTGGCATGCTCTCATGGAAGCCTGTTTTTCAGTTTTTTAGTTAAAAAGAAAACACATTTGTTTCTATAATAACCTCCTCTGTGCTGCTGCTGATGACCGTCCCTGTTTTTCACTGAGTATTTTACAGAGAGTGAAACAGCACCACCCCAAAGGTTATGTGGTTAGTGTGTGGAGAAACCCGGTATTGCACTTTTACCGTCGTGTCGTAAGGGAAGCCAGGCCGAGCCGAGTCCACGCCAAGGGACGCCAGGGTGAAGTTGGCTTCTTTTGGTAAAAAGAAATGAAGGATAAACCAAACAGGTGAGGCTGCTGTCATACCGCCAATAAACTGTGAGCCAGACACCCTTCGTCCTTCTACATCACCGTTAAGAAAGTGCAGTTATGGAGGGATCTTCAGTTTTAAGTTTAAAAAAAACTTTTAACTAAACTAACACTAGAAAAGCAAATAAAACTCAAAAATCCGAAAAGCATACAGACATGATGTCCACACGGAGTGTCTAACTATTATTAATAAACTTAAGCTGTTGTTCTAATTCACAGTGACTCTTATATTGCTTATTGTGCCAGGCTGTTTAAACACAGAAAATAAGAAGTATGGAAAGAATAAGATTTTCGAGACTGAAAAGTGTGATGAAGTCGAACGTGAGAGGAGAGACAAGAAGACAGAACAGGAAGGCAAAGATTCCCCAAACTCAAAACATCGATTAATCTACAGAGTGTCAGAGAATAAACAGCGAGGTTCAGCCTAGTAATTCCAAGTACAGATAAGACTGTCCTGTCTGAAAACCAAACAAAATGTTCCGCTCACAAATCACACAGTGTTTACAACTGACTCTGGCAGACAAGCAAGAAGAGTTTCCTGCAGAAGCCCATCAGTGCATCACTTTCATCCAGATGCCAGAATTCACACTTGCCTGAATACCGGTTAAAATCTCATTCTCTCCACAGTCATTCCCTCCTACTGTGCATCCATCAACCTCACAACTACAGAGGAACACAACCTCTCCAAAACATTTCTTAACCTGGGGTTGGTCATTTCTACTCTGACTCACTACCTCGCCAAAACAACTGCTCTTCATGCACGATCGCTCAGCTACAAACATCAGTAATTATTCTGCTGATGTCCTGTACAACAACTTGCTTTCAGCCCTGACAGTTCCTCTAAACCACGGTTCTGAACAACGCCCCAGAGAAGCAAGTCAGACTCTCGCCTTCAGCATGCCTGGGATGTTCTCGGTTTTAGATCCAAGCAAGCTCTCAAGGTACAATCCTGTTGTTTAAGTGCTCATGCTTCTGAACTACTTAAATCAGAGATTTAACTTTGCATAGACTTATTTATTTTCCACTGAACTTTCAAACCCCAGAGGATCTTTCTCCTTGAGGCTGTGTGGGAACGCTTACCAAAGATAAGTTTATTCAAGAATGCTAATAGTATACAGTTTTTAAACTAAACATCTAAACAAAATTATGCATAAGTATGGCTTAAACAAAAATGTATCCAGAAAAGTAAAAAATACTATTAAGTATTCTTTGCTTTATTAAATGTTGTTAGTTTTTTGGCTGCTTCCGTCAAGGGGTCGCCACAGCGGACCATCTGATCCGGACACAACCCTCGCATTTTATCCGGGATTGGGACCGCACTAAGGTCACTCGCAGGGGGTTTGGGTATTGGGTGGGAACTAAAAGGGCTTCTACAAATAAACTCCAAATATATATACAGTATGAGGGTGATTAAAAAATGATCTACACTCCGGTTAAATTAAAAGTTATTTTGGCCTTATTGGTCTGTTGGTCTTAGTCAGCACTTTCCGTTTAAGGCTGCTGTCTCCCAGGTCACTGCTGTACAGGTGCATCTGTAAAACACAGTGATGCTGTTCATTTTTCTGGTGGTTTGAAGTTCGATGGTGGATTGATGTTATTAAAGTCCAGTAAGTACAGTAAGAAGAATTATCAGTAACAGGAGCCACAGTGTCGTGTATTTCCTCAGCGCAGTGATGTTAAAGTAATATATAAATCACTGGCTACAACACTGGACTTCAGACACACCAGGAACACCATGTCCACACAACATATTTATTTCTTTTTAACAATTCTTTAGATTTAAGGTTCCTCTGCCTCAGTCATTAAACAAGGCAGAAACCGTATAGATGTACAACCTGCTCATGGGCCACCAGGGACCAGTTTTGGAGCAGCTGCATGACACAAATCTCAACCCTCCCAGATCTGTAGGACTGTGTTCATACGGTGTGTTTGTGGTATTTTGTTCTGAACTTTAGGTCTACTTAAGGCACAGTTAAAGGTATACTTCAACTTCTTGAAATAATCCTTAAGATGAAATTTTGTATTGTGAATCACACTGTCCCATAAGAAATAACGTAAATGCAGATAATCTGTTACAGCCTCCCAAAAATATTACCAATATTTGCAATTTCCAACACTATAATCATATATGTGCACATAAAAACACATCAAAGACATGTAAATGAAGTAAAATATTATTTAGTAAAATTATTTAAATAGACATTAAACCTCACTTAACCTTAAATTATGATTCCTCTCAGGACCGGCTGCTTTAAAAACCAAACTGAAAGCGGCTCCGTTTTCTTCTTGCTACCGTCCTTGATAACATTCTTGGGACCCCACGGTGCTACAGCTTCACTAAATCTTGCACAGAATGCAAAAAAACTTTTGTTTTCCAATGAAGGAAACAAGTTTTAAACGGCTCCCGGACGTACAGTACGCGTGACTTTAGCTGGCGATCGTTTCATCACGGTTCGTCATTCATACGCCAAAAATGCTTTAAAAAAAATTCTTGCAAAATTTCAGTTCTTGATTACTGAAAGTAAACTTATGAGAATTCTGGCAGTATAAAAGTGCTAGATTACTGAGATAGTTCAAAGTATACGTTCATAAACTAAAAAGTAGGCTAGACATATAGTGCCAGGAAAGTGAAGGATTTGCCTACTTCCTGAATTTTTTCTTTCTTTTTTTTTTTTGCATATTTGTCACATATAAATTATTGAGATCATCAAAGAAATGTTAATATTACACAAAGATAATCTGTGTAAATACAAAATACAAAAAAGTTTTTCAGTGACGATTTGAGAAGCTGTACAAACCTACCTGGGCCAATGGGAAAAAGTAATCCACCCTTCGCCAAATCATGAATGAACTGTAATTTTTGGAAAGCTGAATTAAATTTCACTTGCCACGCCCAGGCCTGATTACTGTCAAATTTGTTGAATCAAGAAATCACCGAAATAGAACCTGTCTGCCAAAGTGAAGCATGATAAAAGATCTCAAAAAGCAACACGATCTAAAGAAATTCAAGAACAGATGAGAAACAAAGTAATTGACATGAATCAGTCTGGAAACTGTTACAAAGCTTGTTCTGAGGTGTTGTGACTCCAGTGAACCATGGTGAGTGCCATTATCCACTAATGGAGAAAACTTGGAACAGTGGTGAACCTTCCCAGGAGTGGCCAGGCCTACCAAAATGACTCCAAGAGCACAACGATGACTCATAAAAGTACCCAGAAGGACATCTAAAGACCTGCAGGCCTCACTCGGCTCAGTTAAGGTCAGTGTTCATGATTTAAAAATAAGAAAGAGACTGGGGGCAAAAATAGCATCCATTCCTCAGTTCCAAGGTGAATGCCACTGCTGACCAAAAAGAACACAAAGTTGGCTTACTGTACAGTACAACTACTTTAGTACAAAATAAAACCTATAGGTAAACTTAAAGGTAAAGTAGCTGTGTACTCAAAGCTTACTATTCTTACACCTAAAGTATATTATAAACTAAAAAGTGGCCCAATTTAGTCCCAAGAAGTATTGAAATAGTACATTTACAAGTGCAGTAGTACATTAAAAGTGTACTTGGGAAACATACTTGGACTTTAGTTTATTTAATAAAATGAGTACTAAGGGGAACTAAGGGAAATCCCTAAGTAAGAAAATGTTTATTGTTGCAGCTCTTCTTCTTCTTCTTCTTTCAGCGGCTCCCGTTAGAGGTCGCCACAGCGGACCATTTGTCTCCATCTAACTCTGTCTTCCACATCTTCCCTTGTCATTCCAACCTCCCACATGTCCTCCCTCACCACATCCATAAACCTCCTCTTGCTCCTTCCTCTGCTCCTCCTGCCTGGCAGCTCCATCTCTAACATTCTCCTCCCGATATACCCCCCCCCCCCCCATCCCTCCTCTAAACATGTCCATCACAAGTCCATCTTAATCTGGCCTTTGTAATTTTGTCAAACTGTCCTACCTGTACTGTCCCTCTAATATATTAATTCCTAATCCTGCCTATTCGAATCGCAGCATCTTCAGCTCTACCACCCCAGCTCTGCTTCCTGTCCTTTTTTGTCTCCGAACCGTAGAACATCGCTGGTCTCACTGCCATTCATGCCGACGATCTGCTAAACAAAATAAATGTAAATGAAATATGAGATAATTGTATATCATGCAGTGACGGCGGGAGGATTCAGTCGAACGGTATATGCACACGACTGCCCACAACTATAATGATTCATGTTCACACACACACACTCAAGGTCAGAGTCAGCTTTATTATCTTTCTGCATACTGCTCAACTCACTCAGGTAACTGGATTACTGAACATTTGGGTCGTTTCAATATGGGTTTTAATATTAACTAAACACTATGCTACAGTATAACATGACACTTGATGTCCAGACCCTAGCTATACTCATCACTCCATCTCCAGTATACAGCCTGTGACTTGTTATGTAACACCAGCTAAAAGCATGCAAGGAAGAAATGTAAGCTGCTGTATCTACTGTTAGTAATGAAGACTGTTCATAAAACACAGAAATGAAGGAGCTATTTCAGTTACTGCTACTAAACCTTTATACATTGAACCCCTGACTGAACCCCTCAGTGAACCCCTCCCACAGTGTGGTAATAATTAGAAACAGGCTGTCCAGGCGAGAAATCGTTGTTCTTATTATTTGCTACAAACCTTCCTGTGCTCAGTGCCAGTCCCAATGGGCACATCCTGACAGCCATCCGGTTCATTGCCACGAGGGATTTCTGCAGACCGTTGGTAATGCCCATGGGTTTAGCTAAACTGCTGTGTCCAAATCCACTGCTAAATCACACCCAGGCCTACAACTCGATGTGATTAGATACAGCACACCTGCTCGTTCGTGTGGTTATCTGATCAGCCAACAATGTGATGCGATACAGATGCAGCTCAAGAGTTTCAGCTCAACTGAATGTTCGCATGTAAGGAATAATTCTGATGAGACATGTTTAGAGGACAATGGCCAGTGATGTGCAGAAAAGCATCTCAGAAGAAAAGCTGAGATAGATTGTTGACTAGAACAATGTTACTTGGTCTGATGAATCTAGATTTCTCCTTAATAATACGTTCACTGTTTAGCACCAACAGCTTTAATCCATGGTCCTGCTTTGTGTCAACAGTTCTGGGCTGGTGGTGGAGGAGGTGTAATGGTGTGGGTGTGATGTTTTCTTGGTCACTTAAGGCCAATCAATCATTGTCTGAGTTTTGCTGCTGACACTGTTCATGCCTTTATGGCCACAATTACAGACGTCCCACCTCTCCCAGGAGTCCCGGGACTCATGTTAACGGCAGCTCCCTGGTGCAGACAAATCATACACGATATCCATGAGAGCGAGAGAGAGAGAGAAATCATACGCGATATCCATGAGCGAGCGAGGGGCCAGGGGTAGCTCAGTGGTTAAGGCATTGGACTACAGTTCGGAAGATCCCAGGTTCAAACCCCACAACCACCAAGTTGCCACTGTTGGGCCCTTGAGCAAGGCCCTTAACCCTCAACTGCTCAGATGTGTAATGAGACAAAAAATGTAAGTTGCTCTGGATGAGAGAGTCTGCCAAATGCCTAAATATAACATCCTGACTCGTCTGTCTTTGTGCTAAGTGAATCTATCACTTCTGTTTATGGGCGGGGCTTTACATTACAGGAATTTCAACCTCACATTTCAGTCGAGTGTTCTGCAGTGCCATGACAGAGTATAAAAAGGAAAATATAAAACACAAACATTTACTATTATGAACCCAGTTATTATTAACCAAACATTAACCATTTTCTATTAGATATTGGGGTAAATGTCTGTCAGTTTCACTCATTTGTTAGTATTTAATAGATAATGTTATTTCAAGTAGTCTGCCAGCTGCTACAGTGGTGTTTGAAAGTTTGTAAACCGTTTAGAATTTTCTATATTTTTGCATAAATTGACCTCGAACATCACATGTTTAAAAATAGAACCCAATTACAGTAAGTCCTCTACATGCAAACAAGTTCCTTTCCCAGAGCTCTGTTGTAAGTCCAATTTGTTTGTTAGTCCAACAAACATTGTCTAGGTACAGTACTAGGATGCTAAAACAATTGGCTGTAACATGTTCCATGATCTTGTCCTTATTCTTTAGAATCATGCTGATGGTTGAACAATTCATGTTAAAAGAACGAGCGATGTGGGCCATCTTTTCACCTCACTTCATTCTCTCAATTATTCAACAGTACCAGCTTAATCGCCACTGCTCTTACGCTCGCGTCCGGACATCCTGGGAAGCACGCTGTACACACATGATGATGTACACCAGACAGATCTAACTTTTGTGATTGAACATGCATGAACGGTTGTTTGTATCATCAAAAGTTCGTAACACGCATGTTCTTATGTTGGGGACTTACTGTACTGGTAGCTAGTCAATATTGAAGATCGGCTTGATGAGGTCAAACTTTAGTGTTATAAAACACCACAGGGTTTAAATGGTGTGTAGAATAGAACAGAATAGAATAGAATACTGAGCAGCATGGAGGTTTAGTGGTTACAGTAGCTCTGTCACCTCACATCTCCAGACTTGGGGTTTTGAATCTCATCTCAGCTCTCTCTCTCTCTCTGTGTGTGTGTGTGTGTGTGTGTGTGTGTGTGTGTGTGTGTGTGCGGAGTTTGCATGTTCTCCCCGTGCTTTAAGTTTCCAGACACTTTCTCTGTAGGCTGATTTCCAATTTGCCCGTAGACTATGATTGGGTAAATAGATAGACTGTAGATAGATGATACATCTCGTAACTCCTAACTTCAGGAAAATGAGATGAATCACAGCACGAACGTGCAGCCGATGAATCTGCAGCAGTGACTTGATGCAATCTAAGAAGTTTCCAACAACAACGAAAGAACTGAGGTTTCTCTGCGAGTAAAGATTTTCCTAGTGAATAGGAGTCTGACGCTCACAATAAGCTCACGGTGAGTGTTCTTTAGGTGCGGTTTTCAACAGGAACTTAGATTGCATGAAGCAGAAATGGATTCCCTGGTCAGAAGAATTGTCTGTTGTAGATGTCAGCGAATGGAACGCTTATCCCCTAAATACACTTCAAGCCTCTTTAAATCCCAGTTACTGCGTTCATAACATGATCTTGACAATGTGTGGATAATATGAAATCACAAAGGACTCCTTGCAGACGTTGTTGCCGTGTACCCTGGGAGTCGTCTACTCTGGATTTATCCGGCTGGGCCTTAAGTCTGCACTCTGCTCAAATGTGAAGCAAGTACGGTAAGTCCCCTACATACGGACGAGTGCCGTTCCGAAGGCTCGTTAAAAAGTCTTGTCTATGTACTAGGATCGGCTAAACACAGTATAAAACTAACATGCTCCCTGATCTTCTCCTTGTTCTTTAGCATCATGTCGATGGTTGAACGTTTCATGTGAAAAGAACTAGCAAAGAACTCTGCCATCTTTTCACCTCACTCCATTCTCTCATATATTTTCACTTTTGTCTCCATCGTTACATCGTTATTGTTTGGCCCTTCTTAAGCAGTACCAGCTTCATCGCCATTGATTTTACAATTGCTTCCAGACATCCTGGGATACTCGCCACATGCACGTAACAGGTTGAACATGCACGCTGGACATGTGGTCTAACTTCTGCATATCTTTGAAAGTTCGTAACTCGAATGTTCATACAGTATGTTGGGGACTTACTGTACTGGTAACAAATTAATATAAAGTAAGCCTTTAATGCCTTTAATGAACATTTTAGAAAGTTTGTAACTATGTTCTTATGTAAGGGACTTACAGTACTGTACTTAAATCAGCTATGAATTCACTTAATGCTGTAATACATTGTAGAATTATTTCATAATGTCCAGGAAAGTACTCCTGCATGCTTTTTTCACTGAGAGGTAGCGTTGGCTATACATTAGATTGACAAGTTGCTGTTAAAGTGTAAATTAATGACCTTTTGATACTCTGTTGTAGAGTGTAATGCTATCTAGTTTAAGCTTTATTTGTTTAGACTAATGCTAGTTCACCAGAAGGTGAAACTGATTTGCCCCAGCCAGTGTCATGTGCATTTGCATGGAAATATACTTCAGTTACAACACTAGGCATCTGACGGTTAAAAGTTAAGTGTTTTTTTGCAGACATCAGACTAATATCAGAATTCTAAATGCCAAGTAGGTAATATGTGACATCAGGGCACCACTAGCGATTCTGGGCCCCGTGAAAGCCGAATATCGCCGGCCTGCAACCATTTTAATGCCACTTATAGTCAGAGGCTCTTATAATCATCCGTACTTTCCAGCCCTGTGTGATGATAAATAGGATATATGGTAATAACTAAATAATAACTGTAAGGACACTGTTCTGAGCTGTACTGTCGTTCTCTAAACCTGCGAAATTACCTCGTTTTGCACTAGGCACCATTTCACGGTTCATACAGCAATAATGTTTTATAGGATTTACAGTGAAAACTGAGCTGTCAGACAGTTAGCTGCTGGTTGATATCCTCTCCATGCCAATTTGCAAGTGAAAGTTGCTCACCCACAGACCATAGCTGAGGGGCATTTTGAAGAGATCGCACCAAAGGTAAAAACTAAAATAAAAAATAGATGTTTCTATAAGTCATCATGAGGACTGAGGAGGAAAATTCTGACAAACTCCTGCCATTGCTTGGAGAAATCTTTGCCCCACATGACTGTGAGAGCTGTCACACATCATCGTTATATAACGTCATCTGCTTGTTTTTTTTTTGCTTTGCCTCCTGCAGAAGCCGAGGCGCTAATGACTGAACACAGACAGCTGTATATATAACTGTATTTCAGTTTTCTGCAGAACTCCTGTAAACCTCCCTCACATTCACAATAAATACACGGCAAATAAAATTACATCTTAATGAAAATATCACGACTGTAGTTTATCTAACATTTTGTATAAATAAACATAAATTAAATATATCATTGTTAAAAATGCTTTTAGGGTTTGTTACTCTTTTACTACAACTAGACAAATTATCTGGCAATAAAACAAGATCATGTCGAGCTACAAATATGTGAAACTTGACTATTACATTTTTTTCTCCAGGCATTTTCAAATTTAATAATTATCGTTTTATCTTGGCAAATAATTTGCCCAAATTTATAAAATTTGTTACCAACCAAAAGATATAATTTCAAGTCAAGCTTGAAACTATTGAACCTTTTTAGTTTAGTTTTTTTTTTACTAATAATATATTTGTGTCATGGTAACTTTATAACAGAAAATGCTGGACAAGGCCAATATATTTAACATATTCACTTCACAAGGTTTAGAACAGGGTGGTTTGGTGGTGTAGTAATTGGTGCTATTGGCCTCCAGTGTGTGTGTGACACTGTGTGCAGTTGGCGTGTTCTCCCAGTGCTTGAGTTTCCTGCATGTACTCCGGTTTCCTCCCACAGTCCAAAGACATGCAGATTAAACTAATTGGTGTTCTCAAATTGCCCGTAGTGTGCGAATGAGTGTATGTGTGTGTGCTTGTGTGCTTCGCTAGGGTGTCCCCTGCCCCGTACCCCTAAGTCCCCTGAGATCGGGATCCCGCGACCCTGTACAGGATAAACGCTACAGAGAATGTATCCAATCATTTCCAATAATGATTCCTTTAGTGATGTCCAGTCACGGAAATGCCGTGAATACCTTGAATATTATGAAGTATAGTTTAATGCAGATAATGCACATTATATATATATATATATACACTACCGTTCAAAAGTTTTAGAACACTTTCTAACCCCATGATGGTTCCTGATGTTTATTTCTTTCTACATT
>JAQMYG010000004.1:22742420-22755085 GCA_030014215.1 Clariallabes teugelsi
ACCGCCCTCGCAGAGCGCGTGAAACCAAACAGCAACCTCTTGCGCATGTGAAATGTGTTTTGTTGGAGAAGAAAGTATGCGTTAGAGAGGATGATGGTGGTGAGATGTAAGGAAGGGGAATCTCCAGCCCTACCTCCTCGTGCACTGCCTCCTCCTCCTCCTCCTCCTGCCCCGGTGCTGCTGCTGCTGGAGCGGGAACGAACGCGCGCGCGGTGGTGCTGAAACAGACAGCGCACTGAGAGAGAGAGAGAGAGAGAGAGAGAGAGAGAGAGAGAGGGAGAGAGAGAGAGAGAGAGACCCAAAGCAAAGGAATCACACCGACACTCTCCACCACTGTCACTGGGCTCTCCTCCTCCTCCTCCTCCTCCCTCTATCCCTCCTTCACTCCCTCTCCCTCCTTTCTCTCTCTCTCTCTCTCTCTCAAACACTCCCTCCCTCCCCTTTCTCATTTTCTCTCTCACTCTCTCTCCCCCTTTCTTTTTATCTATTCTTCTCTTTACCCCCTCTCTCTCTTTATCCATTTCTCTCTCTTTATCCCTCTTTTTTTCTCTCTCTCTTTATTCCTTTCACTCACTCTCTCTCTCTCCCATCTGTCTCTCTCTTTATCCTTTTCTCTCTCTTTTTATCTATCCCTCTATCTATCCCATCTATTTCTCTTTTTCTTTCTCTTTTTTCTTTTGTCTCTCTTCTTATCCCTCTATCACTTTATCCCTTTCTCTCTTTATCTATCTCACTTTATCCCTCTCTCTATCTTTATCTCTCTTTTACTTTATCCCTTTTTCTCTCTCTTTATCTCTCTCTCTCTCTTCATTCCTTTCTCTCTCAAATCTCTCTCACTCCCTCTTTATCTCTCTGTCTCTCATTTTATCCCTTTGTCTATTTATCCATCTCTCTTTATCCCTTTCTCTCTCTCTCTCTCTCTCTCTCTCTCCCACTCTCTTTTTATTCCTCTTTCTCTCTCTCTCTCTTTATCCTTTTGTCTCTCTCTCTTCTTATCCCTCTATCACAAGAGGGATACTCTTTCTCTCTCTCTCTCTTTATTTCCTTTTCTCTCTCTCTCTCTCTCTCTCTCTCTCAGTCTCTTATCCAGTATAAAGGAATGTTTGAGATGAGTTATAGATGAGTTATAGATGAGTTGTGGATGAGTTACACTGAAGGTGATGCGCGCGTGCCATGGCGCGTGGTTATTGCGTCACTCAGGTTATGTGTTGAGGCTGCAAACATCATTACATCACCGATCACGACATTTACACCAGTTTAATGACGTATCTGTGTTCATGTCGAGATGTACAGGTGTGTGGCTTCATCTGATAGACACTACGCTTGACTGATAAAAACCGTGTGTGTGTGTGTGTGTGTGTGTGTGTGCGCGCATAAAGAAAGAGTAATGTGTGTGCATGGAAATAAATAATTAAAAAAAAAAAAAAACACACAGTATAGACTCGATCTATTGTGTACTGCGTTCTGTTTGAAGGTCCATGTGCAGAGGGAGAGAATCCTCTCAGCACAGTTATACTGCCCTCTAGTGACCACAGTGACATAAAAATGACAGCACTTGTTGCTGTGCGTGTGAGAGAGAGAGAGAGAGAGAGAGAAAGAGAGAGAGAGAGAGTGGGGAATACTGTGTGTCGTCACAGATATCATGAGCAGAGGAATAATAAAAAGCTTTTATGAGATTTATTCCCAATTGTACAGTCTTTGGACTGTGGGAGGAAACAGGAGTACGTGGAGGAAACCCACCAAGCACGGGGAAAACCTGCAAACTCCATGCACACAGACCCCAAGGTGGGACTCGAACCTGGCTGCAGTGCTAACAACTACGCCCACCATGCTGCCAAAGGGATAAATGTCACATCCAAATGAGAGACAGACGAACCAGGGGACACATAGACCTCTACCTGTCTGTACAGGTGTGCTTCAGTGGGTACGCCACATTGGTTTTGGATATGGCCTCGCTCACATCTGGCATGAGCGTGTGTCCTGAGTGAAAGTGACAGCACCACATACAGGTGGGTCAGGTGGGTCTCGAACACCTTCAGAGGCGGGACGCTCTACGGTTACCTGATTATGATTACAGGTACACTCATCTACCATGCACACATACTAAAAAAAACTGTCTACATCGTTTGTGACGCCGCATGACACTCAGAGTCCATTTTAATAGGAACACCTGTTCAGTTGACCTTCATAACAACCGTTAGAATGGGAACTAAATGTGATCTCTGTGAGTTTGACCGTGTCATGGCTTGAGACACTGCTGATCTCTTGGCATTTTCACACACAACATTCTTTAGCGTTTACTCAGTATGGTGCAGTGAAATCTAACATTCATTGAGTGGCGCGTCTGCAGATGGAAACACCTTGTTGATGAGAGGGATCGATGGAGAATGGCACACTTTGGGTCTGTTAAAACCAATCAATCACGGTCTGAATGCCACGGGCTAGCCGAGTCCTGCTGCTGACCGTGTGAAACCCTCCAGGGATACATGTTACTCATATTTTAATGCCTACTTCCAGCATGATAATGCACACCACGTCACAAAGCAAAAGTGTCATGACAGTGAGAGTTCTAGGCCTTTCCAGTCGCTGAATCTGTGTCCATTTGGGATGTGAAGCAACGGGAGATTCACAGCATGAAGATTTTTACCTGAAAGATCAGCAGTAATGAATGCACGATGGACCGGAATCTCACAGGATGTTTTTTTTTGTTTTGCATACACACACTATTACCTAAAACCCTGCAGGTGATCCTTGCTTAACTTCTGTGTCAGTTCACACTGAGGGACGTTCTCCTAAACTGACAGGACCAGCTGTTGTAGCCCAGTGATTGAGACTTTGGACTGCTGATTGGAAGATCATGAGTTCAAATCCCTGGCTATCACTGCTGAACCCTTGAGCAAAGCCCTTGAACCCTCAACTGCTCAGCTGGATAAAAGTGAGCAGCTCTGGATAAAGGCATCTTACACATGAACAACTATATATTGAACATGTACAGCTAAATCTCTCTGAAACTTATGAAATAATAATAAGATAAAATATGTTATATTGCGAGGCACCATTTTAATTTAACTCAACTCAAGTCAAGTCACTTCGATCACACATGAAGATAAAAGCCATTATAGTGACGGGTCGTTCATGAACGATTCGTTCTTTCACGTGACTCAGATGAACGAGTCGTCTCGGGGAGTGATTCGTTCATTTTCTACTGGGTGCGCATGAGCAAATCATCGCAAAAAACTCTGTAGGTTATATACAGGAAACAGAACTGATCGATTCTTTCTCAGTGACTCTTCTACTCCGAGTCGTTCGTTCTTCTGTCACGTGATTCCCATAGACTCTACGTGGTGGAGTTACATACCTACATAATCTCTATCAAATATTATATTAGAACAGAAATTCATAGGTTTATGGTTTACAATTTACAATCATAAAATAAGCAATATAAAAAAAACAGGTTGTATAGGGGAAAAATATAAATTATATCTTTTTTCATATACAACATGTTTACTTTTATATTGGTTATTTTATAATAAAAAAATTATATCGTTTCATGTAATTTTTCATCATAAACAATAATTATTGTGTAATTTGTGATAAATAAAAGTGTTAGTTTTGTATTACATGACAAACCCCTGCAAAATAAATGTGCCATAAAATAAACATTAATGGTCTCGATGGCTGTCACGTGCCTAGGGTTAATTATAATAGTAATAATATATTTGATAATAATAAACCTATGAATTTATGTCCTAATATAATATTTGATAGTAGGGGGGCAATCCGTGGCAGGGGGGCATTTTAGAGCATAACACCCCACCCCGCGGGTCGTTCGTTCTTTTGTCACGTGACTCCCATAGACTCTATGCGGTGCAATAAAGTCAAAAGAACGAACGACTCGGACTGGAAGATATGAGAGGTGAGCTGCTCATTCTGTTTATTATAATGTCCTCAGCTGCATTGTAATATTCTCATTACTGGAAATATAGCCAGAATCTGTGTATGTAGACGTATTGGGGGTCACTAAAATGATTCAAACTTCCCATCACTAAAAGCCAAAGGAAGCAGCACCCCAGCAAGTCAAATCCTTTTTTGAGTCATTTAGTTCATTTCATTCTTTAGATCAGTAATAAAATGTTGCATTTTCAATAAAAAGACTCCCAACACGTCTACATACACAAATTTTGGCTGTAGTCCCGGTAATGAAAATATTACAATGCAGCTAAGGACATATAATGATAAACAGAATGAGTATCTCACCGTCATATCTTCCAGTCTTGGCTTTGATCCAGCTGCTCGGCCGTGGAAACCCGTTCTATGAAGATCTCTACACATTGTTCTTGAGTTAACCTGAAGGCCACATGAAGTTTGGAGGTTTGTAGCTATTGACTCTGTAGAAAGTTGGTGACCTCTGTGCACTATGTGTCTCAGCATCCACTGACCCCGCCCTGTGATTTTACGTGACCTATCACTTCGTGGCTGAGTTGCTGTCGTTCTCAATCGCTTCCACTTTGTTATAATACCACTAACAGTTGAAGAGAATATTTAGCAGCGAGGAAATTGCATGACTGGACTTATTGCCCAGGTGGCATCCTATCACGGTACCACGCTGGAATTCACTGAGCCCCTGAGAGCGACCCAGTCTTTCACATATGTGTGTAGAAGCGGTCTGGATGTCTAGGTGCCTGATTTTATACACCTGTAACCATGGACGAGATCAGAGCACCTGAACTCAATGACTTGGATGGAGGAGTGAATACTTTTGTCAATATAGTGTGTACATATATTTAATCACACCTGACTGTGTCCTGATCTGTGCTGCATGGGTTTTAAGGGCTTCAACTTCTCCAATATTCAAATAAAACACTGAGTCCTGATATTTCATTTATTTTACTGGTGGAAATCATATGTTTGTAATCAGATCCATTCAATAGCCCGTTAGAAAAAGTATAATACAGATCTATAACACTGTCATCATCAATAATACATAAGTATATCAAACACAAAATGAGGTACGACGAAACGTAATATCGCTACAGATAGCAGACATCTTGTACAACTCTGGGGAAATAATAAATGAAAAATAATAAGCAACTCCAGCAATTTTGTACAATCTGTAAAGACCAACAGGGCATTACTCGGTACTTTGTGCTTTAATAGTTATGTGTGCGGCAAACACTGTCATCCTTTTCACACACGCTCAGAAAGAAAAGCAAGGATTTTGTTCAAACTTAAATAATGACCAAAAACAGAAATACAAAACATTATCAGTTGTGGATCTTCTTCCTTCAGTAATGAAACAAAATGTATATATTTTTGCATTGAGTGACACATGCCTCATCATCATCACTACAGCTTTTATAACTCAGGATCTTGGCCTGGCTCTAATCTGCTAAATGTGGATCCTGGAACATTTGTCCTCTCTTCTTGGCTGAGACTGAGACACTGCAGTGACCAATCTGCAGGCAGATCAAATCACAGACGGGACAGACTGTTGTTTTTGTCTCTGGGAATAGTGAAAAGTGATGTCCAACTAGAACATCCAGTGTGAGGTCTAGACAGGCTAAACAGAACAAAAGGAACGTGTCCTTTAACTTTATTTAATCGCCCCAACACAAACCCAACAAAACAAACACATATCTATAACAGTCCTGCGTTACAGCACATGGAGTCCATGGTTCTGGTTCTTCTTTTTTATATATATATATATATTAGCAGCTCTTTATTCCTGCCTCGCTGACAGAAATCCAGTGTTTCCCAAACAGCATCTGAAAAAGAGAGAAAAGAAACAGATGTGATAACCAGAGCGTGCTCAGTGTGTCTGCGTCTCATCGTCAGGTTTCACAGCAGCAGCAGCAGCAGCAGCAGACCGGGACTAAACTCTGAGGAAATGTCTGTACTGTTTTCAAACATAGTGTTTCTCACAGATCACAGCGAGTGACGACGCGATACGATAATATCACGATACATTGGGGCCGATTCAAATTATATTGCAAGTCTATAAGCATCACAATTTTATATACAGGTATTATTTTCTGATTTTGTTGCAAATTCAGACCTTGAACCTTAAAAAGGCTCGGTCATAACTTTGAAGTTTTACATCTTAGCTTTATTCAACAGCACTTCTTATAACATTAGTTTTCTGACTTAAAACCCTTAAAGTGCAGCATCAGTACAAACTAACTTCAAACACAAGAGTTTAACATTTAACTTCAAATTATTATTACTACAGTGTTACTTAGCAGCACGTATCTCTGTCATCCACCGGAGTCTTTATTTTTGAACAAACGTGAAAACGTGTGAATAGTTTAGAGCGCCACCTGGAGGATTATAAATAAATGCTGACGGTTACCGCCTCTAATGCCTCCAAAGTCTTGACAACATGCAGGTGTTGAGCAGTTGCGAGCTTGATTTGCGCTTTCGGTGTTTTGAGACCGGTGTGTGTGAGTGTGTGTAATGAGTGGGTTTGAAACTAAATCTGGAGAAAAGGGCCGATCGAAGGCTTTTGATTACATATTCCCAAAGAAATGTGTTTCTGTTGCATCACTCAGGCAGTGGCGCGCTCGGCACAGGAGCGGTTATATACCAGGCAGCTGAAACTAAAAACCAGCCAATTCTGGTCACTAGCCAATCAACTGGGGGACCTCACTCACTCACTCACTCATCGTCTATACCGGTTTATCCTGTATTCAGAGTCGCGGGGGGGTCTTGAGTCTTTCCCAGGAGACTTGGGGCACAAGGCGGGGTACACCCTGGACAGGGTGCCAATCTATCGCAGGGCGCACACACACATACATACACACTATGGGCAATTTGGGAACGCCTATTCAACCTAACCTGCAGGTCTTTGGACTGTGGGAGGAAAGCAGAGTACCTGGAGGAAACCCACCAAGCACAGGGAGAACATGCAAACTGCATGCGCACAGAGATGGGACTCGAGCCTGGCCAGGAATCGAACCCGGACCCTGGAGGTGCAAGGCGACAGTGCTAACCACTACACCACCGTACCGCCGCAACTGGAGGATCTCTATTATAAATGACATTTTTTATAAAGAAATAAAATTTAAAAAGATTGATTTGATTGATTAGACCTGCAAACATTTACACATTTTGCACACAATATCCGTTGATACAGACAAAAACATGGCCGATGAGACGACTGACACATTAGTCTTGTCGTTAAGCCTGACGTCGGACCCTAACGTTCCGTCACGGTGAATAAAGAACGCGTCGAGTTCATTAAGGTGAAACGAACTCTAGTACTATATGTATGTTCGACTTAAGCAAGACATAATTTATGTCATTAATGTCAAAAAACAATTAATTTAAAACAATGCAAACAGGGCTACACTGAAATAACTAAACGCTAACGCTTAACGATAATTAGCTGTAATAGTCGATTAATTAGAAAAAGATGCAAAACTCCTGATTGCTGTTTGCTGCGAGTCAGCGCTCATGAAAAGCAAATCAACAGACACAAATGTCAGCCACGTGGAACCGCTTCACGGACATTTGACATTTTAACGTCCCTTGGGACAGCTCCATATTAAATGGCACTTATTTTCATGCGGTTCAGTTTTATTTGACTTTATAGCCAGCTATTAGTAGTTAATAAATGCCCTGGACAGCTGGCACACCCTAGCAGTCTGAGTATCGGCGCACTTGTTATAGGACACACTCGTTACGAGTTTGAGACATCTGACCCCTGAGGAGATATTTTCAGGCACAGAATGATTTTTCTGTCTCTGCTTTCTTATTAACATTTAAAACAGCCACATGGGAGACGGACTGTCCGTGAGAACTCATTTACACACCTGTTAGGTTCCTGTCAGAGCTTCAAGTTGGTCCCGTGTAAAGAAAACTCCCAATCGGATCTTCATAGCTTGCTCGATTAGCACGTGAGAGGATGCACCGTAGTATAATAGTATAATCTCAACCTCGCTCTGCTCAGCAGAATCTCAGCACTCACCAAAGAAGGGACCTGGAGCGTGTGCTCACGCCGACTGTTCTGTCATCACACTTGGCTGCATTGCGGTGGCTCCTCTTATGCGACTCCAGGTAGAGCTTCTTGGCAAAGGCACGTCCGCACACGTCGCACGTGTGTAGCGAGAACTTCTTGGTGACGCGCACTTCATTGCTGTCCTGCGTCTCCTCATCACTGGCCGTTCCGTTTGAGTTCTGGGTGCGCGTGACAGACGAAGCGTGTAGTGAAAGACTTTGTCGGCGTGTGACCGGCGGCGACGGGGTTCGGTCATCCTGTTTTGCGCTGGCTTCCTGCGGGCTGGGTGATGTCGTGGTGTCTGCTTTGCGATGGCCATCCGAGTCTTTCGAGTCGCTCTGTACTGAACTGCTGAGCACGGATTCGGCAGACCTCTTCACAGCACGGCTCTCCAGGACCGGCAGGATCTTGTCCAGGTAGGCAGAGCTTTTCTTGTGCACGACAGAGATGTGACGCAGCACGTCCCGCTTGCGGCGTGACTCGTAGCGGCACATTGGACAGCGGTAGAACTTGATGAAAATGTCGCCGCCGTTATCGGTGTGCAGCTCGATGTGCTTGGCGAGATTCTGCCGCGAGCTGAACTGCCGCTTGCACAGCTTGCAGAAGAGCTGTTTAAAGTCAAAGCCCAAAGAGAGCTTGGGCTTACGCACCACTGGGGAGTTCTCATTTTTGTCATCCTCCCGCGGCCTCTTGAGGAGCCCTTGCACGTTTTTGGTGCCCGCAACCTCTCCAGATGGAGGTTTTTTGTCAGCTGAAGAGCTGGAGACAGCACCTTGGCCAGCGAGAATCTTATGAACAAGACGAATGTGTTTCCTGAGCCGCGTTTGCGTGCTGTAGCTCCTCTTGCACAGGAGGCACTTGCAGGAGTCGGGTACAGGGGACGCTGTATTTGGGTTAGGAGAGTGAGGGAGACTGGGCACAGCTGGCATGACTTCCAGATCACCTGATTTATTGGAGATGTGTTCAAGTGTGTTCACATCATGCTGGAGTCCGCGGTGCACCTCGTCAAAGTGGCGCCGGACGTTGGCTTTGGTGGCAAAGGTTTTAAAACATACCTGGCAGCGTTTTCCATTTGGAGCAGGTGTGTTGTGCACCGGGCGCTCCTTTACCACAGAGAGCAGGCTGATGGGCACCGTGCGCGTCTCCGTAAACTTGCGCAGCTCCTCTAGCCGCTGCTTGTGCACTTCGCGGCAGTGCCGACGTACGCTGCGCCGAGAGCTGAAGTCTTTGCCGCACAGGCTGCACGAGATGGTCACCTCGACCGTGCCAACACCAAGCACCTTCTCCTCACCTGCATCCTCCTGTTCCTCCTGGTCTTCATCTCCTTGAGGATCCTCCTCCGTGTTTGCCTCGTCGTCGCCTTCGTTTGCTTCCTCGTCCTCTCTTTCTCCACTAATATCATTTTCCGCCATGTCTTGCCCTTGGCTCTCTGGTTGGTTATGTTCCCAGTCTTCCATTCCGTGGTTGGAGCTCTGAACATCCGCGTCACCTGGTTTAGTCAGATGTTGAAACACAGCGTTTTGGTTGCCAGGTATGGGCTCCAGTCGTACCACGGTCTCGTCCGCTGTAGGCCGGGGATGAATCACCTCCAGGAGTTCTTTAATGGCGATGCTCTGCTTGCAGGTTCCTGACAGCTCTACACAAACAACATGAGAGACGAGACAGCTTTTATTCCACAGTAATTATATAACATCTGTATCATCTCCACTATAAATATAGTCCTGCAGAATGACTGACAAAATCTGAAACTTTCAATTAAAACCTGTCGAAGAAGTAATAAAAAAAATGTTTGGTCTACTTCAGGACAGACCTTCTGTTTCTGGCAGCCTGGGAAAGCAGTAGAACTCCTTGTGCGTGATGAGGTTAGGAAGGCCACGGAAAAGGCTCTGACACAGCTTACACTCGAATATCAAGTCCACGTCTTTGAGTAACATGTGTTTCAGCTGTGGAGTACCTATAAAAGGGCACAAACAAGCACTTTCTTTTACCACTCCTGAACCACAGTACACACTGCTTTGCCTGTCCTCCCACTCACCCATGGATGTGAACATATCGTATGTGTAAATAATAATGTATGGTACCTGCACGTAAACATTCGATGATCTGCTGAATGCCAGACTTGGATGTCTGGAGTGGTTTCTGCAACAGTGGAGGGTCTCCTGGCTCTACAAAGTACGATGGAATAAACAGAGAGAGAGAGAGAGAGAAGCATTGAAATCAAAAAAGCTGAATCTGTTACTTAGCTACCAGGGGCTCCTACATTTTTCTCCTGTCCATTGTCCTGCTGTGTTGTTCTCTACCGGCTCTCTGTGGTTTGCAAATTCAAAGAGCAAAAGCCAGCCAGTTAAATCTGACCCAATGGAACCAGTAACTGCAACCAGAAACAAAAGAGTCTTTCATATCCCTTGTCTTTCCCATTTTTATTCCTAGTACAGCTCTAGATCTTCATGCATCTCCCATGTCACCAGTACAGTATAACAAGCTATGTATTATTTAATCAATAGTTATACACTTTACACACACACACACACACACACACACACACACACACACACACACACACACACACGTGTGCATGATGGTAATCAAGATTATACTAGCGGGTCTAAGTTCCCCCTGCGACCCTGGATACAAAATAATGCAATACAGAAGATGAATGAATGAATGAATAGTGATAGTATTGGCTGTGTCTTTTCCCAGTTACTACAGCGCTCGAAACAGCAGGCAGTGTTTTTAGTCGCTTCCTCATTCACAAATAAATCGTTTGAGGGTTTGTTTGTTTTTCTTGAAAAGTATTATAATCAGAAAATCATGCTTGATGTATTGATGCAGACAATACTGGAAAATTCTCTGAACGACTCTAACACGGAAATCACCTGAAAGTCAATAGCGCGTCGGTTGTAGCGTTTCGATCTCGTGGACAGACAGCAGGGGGTTCGGCTGAAAAATTGATGCAAGAGCAATTGTAGGAGTTTGGGCCAGCTTGAAGCCTGCACGACCTGCGGGGTTTTTGTTTTATCCTATAGGTTTTTGATGACTACGAGAGCACGTCTTGAAAGGCTGCCAGCGGGCGGCGGCTGAACGGACAGGTGGTGGTCTGAGCATAGATACAAACACATCTCCTGAGGGAAAGGTTTTGAGGGCTTGACTGGAACACTTCTGACGCATCTCACACCCCGCGAACTGATTCACATCAGACCAGCGCACCAGGGCTCACTTCTAAGTGCTATTGTTCTCCAAAAGGATTTCCCAAGCTTGCCTTGCTGCTGAAGCTGGGGAAAAAAAGTGAATAAAAATCAGAGGTGGTGAGAGGAAAGATCAGATGTTTTCACTACTCCGTTTACAATCAGAAGGAAATAAAATGGACCGGAGGGAAGACGTGTTCTCACCAGCTGCGTCACCACATGCGCCGTACACCAGGTTAAAAAGCATCTCCGGCTCAGATGGTAACGAAACAAGCCCTCAATTCCTCAAGGAGATATTATTGGTGCAGGCGGAACGGTGGCTTAGTGGTTAGCACTGTCGCCTTGCACCTCAAGGGTCCGGGTTCGATTCCCGCCAAGGGGTCTGTGTATGTGGAGTTTCCCAGTCCGCTGTTCTCCCTGTGCTTGGTGGGTTTCCTCCGGATACTGCGGTTTCCTTCCACAGTCCAAAGACATGCGGATTAGACTAATCAGCATTCCCAAATTGTCTGTAGTAGGTAAATGAATGTGTTAAAAACTGGGAATAAATACAACGGTCACCACTGGCCACCATGGTCCCTAGTTGGATGGACGGATCCATTCCTAGATGAATCTGTCAATTAGATGAATTGTTGTTGTAGGGGTTTAACAATCCGCAAACGTCACAGGTTGGAACAGGTTTGGTTCCAGTACAGCAAAATGAAAAAAACTTTTAAACAAAAAAAGCTCACCTACATCAAGATACCTACAGTAGGTGGTAAGTTTAATGAGAGTAACAGCTCTGTGTATCGGGCAGAATGCAAACCGGGCATCTTTTAAATAGGGATGTGATGTCGCTGTTAGTGACGTCACACCAACATACCCGCTCGCAGCAAAAGATACGAACTTCTTACCTTTAAATATGTTACACTGCATTAGCTTCAGATGTATTCATAGATTTAGACATAATCATCTGTTAAATCCAAAAACACTGTCTGAGAAAGGAGATCTACATCACTGAGCTAACAGTTAGCATGTTGCTTACAAAACCCAAACATCCAGTTTCCCCACTCTGTCTGTCTGTAAGTCAGGACTGATGGAATCCTGAGCAGCGAGTGATCACTTAGGCTGGAATGCCGAGATATATTTTAAATGATCATCTGTACAAATTCTCTGAAATAATAATGAAATACTCCACTCCTGGTCTGCAGCTCCATGCTGCTCGCTCCAGCACCGCTTAAAGCTAGACTCAATTCACTCAGATCACAAACACGAACACACCCAACCCAACTGAACCTCACACACCGGTACCGGACAGAACGAATTCCAGTGTGTGTAGCGTTACGACCCAAATCCGCCAAAAAGAGACTTTCTACAGGAAGATGATTAAATTATTTTGAATCTATAACAAGATTAATATAGAAAGATCACACACACACCCACACACACACACACACACACATACACACACAAACTAACCTAAATGTCTGTAATTTTTTTTTCAGGAA
>JAQMYG010000004.1:22759960-22771938 GCA_030014215.1 Clariallabes teugelsi
ATTCCTTTACAATGTAGAAAGAAATAAAAATCAGGAACCATCATGGAGTTAGAAAGTGTTCTAAAACTTTTGAACGGAAGTGTATATATATCTATGTATGTAACAGGATAGACCATGTACATGAGTTCTGAATTATACAGTACAGAATAAACATGGGTTGAATATACAGTAGTGCAATGATGAGCATGATTATTGATGGTGTAAAGATGCATAGTGGACGAATCAGTGAGATAAAGACGATATAAACAATTCTGTACCGAGAGCAGAAGCCGAGTGGTGCAACACAAACACATTTTTATGCCGTTACGTTATCAAACAACACGTTTGTTAAAGCCTCCAATTTGCCTTTTTCTCCAAACTCTGTTGGTAAATTAGTCTCAAACCCACTCATTACACACACGTACACCCGTCTCACAACACCGCCGGCGCTAATTAGTCCTGAGTAAAATTGTGAGCTTGCAGCCACTCAGCCCTCACTGTCTCGTTGTGTTGTGAGACTTTGGAGGCCATAAACCTTTCAGATTTCCTTATAATCCTACAGGTGGTGCAGTCTGAACTATTCAGAAGTTAAATGTTAAACTACAATAAAATGTTAAAAACTGTTATTGAAGTTAAATGTACTACTCTTGTTAAAAGTTAAACTCTTGTATTTGAAGTTAGTTTGTAGTGTTTAAATGCTGCGCTTGGCTTTTAAGTGAGAAAACTAATGTTATAAGGAACAAGCTACATTTAATTACTCAGTAAAGGTTTTTAAAGGTTTAAAATTGTAACAAAATCTGGAAAAATTTAATAACAAACTGGATATTTATAGAATCGTGATTTTAATCGAATCAGCACCGAGCTATCGTGATGATATCGTATCGCTGATTTCCGACGTAGCAGTCAAAGGTCTCCTGATGGACAAACACACTGAGTGAGAGAGAGACACACAGTATGAAGTCTAACGTATACTCACACACAGATACACACAAAGATTGTGAAGTGAAACCGTAAATATTAAGCGTAAATATTACCATAAAAGAAAAAAAGTTCAGCAAAAAGACAAAAATGTACAATAAATAAATAAGAATAATGCTAGAATGTGACAGATTTGCCAGGAAGGCGTGTGTCAGTATGTAAACGTCTATATAAACTCCTATAGAACAGCAAGGTGACGACGGGGAAGTAGTGAGAACTCAATCACTCACTCACTCATCGTCTATACCGCTTAGGGCACGAGGCGGGGTACACCCTGGACAGGGTGCCAATCCATCGCAGGGCACACACACACACACTCATTCACACACTTCAGGCAATTTTGGAACGCCAATTAGCCTAACCTGCATATCTTTGGACTGTGGGAGGAAACCGGAGTACCCGGAGGAAACCCACCAAGCATGGGGAGAACATGCAAACTCCATGCACACAGAGACGGGAATCGAGCCTGGACGAGAACTCAAACACATTCTTAAATCTCTTTCTTTTGTGAAACATTTCTTGTGCATCGCTGCCCTCTAGTGGACGTCAGTGTTAGTCATGCTGGCACACTTCAGGTCACTGGGCTTTGACTTTGGGATCTTCAGTCAGTATTCCACAGCAGCAGGTTGTGTGTGTGTGTGTGTGTGTGTGTGTGTGTGTGTGTGTGTGTGTGTGTGTGTGTGTGACATTAAGTCCTCTCTGGTATGCAATATCTTGTGAAGTAAAGACATTTTGATTGAAGGGAAAGGTACAGTCGTGTAACAGCGCGACAAGTAACGCACGTGTGAAATAAGAATTAAAACCTACAGAGCACTCTGGTCATCTGATCGCATATTTTCATAGAGAAAGAGCACACAAGATCTCCGTCTCATTACGGAGTGAAATGACTGAAAGCTCCGAGTGCCAGCGAACACGTTCCAAAAACACACTGAAATAAACTTAATAATCTTAAGGAATGTGTTGAATTTGCCAATTTTAAATATATTCTAAGGGATAGTAAGTGGTAGTTATTCTCGTCCTGGCGTGAGAACATGTTTTTGGCTGACATTCCCGGATAAGAGCATCAGCCAACACTATAAATGTAAATGTGAGGTTTAGGGGCAGTAAGGAACCGCACAGCTTCCTGCATCGTCATGCTGAGGAGCACCACTTCAACTTTTTTTTTTGCACAAATGCGAGGAGAAGGTCATTAGGTCGTGCTCTGGTGCCTCCACCAATGCAGGCGGGGTTACTGACCCCTTCTGACTGTGTGGGCGGAGTCAATTCAGTGCCACTTCAAGTGGATCAGATAAAGTTTTTTTACTTACAAATAAAGTTTGGATTCTGAATATGAGGATTTCTGCAGATTTTAATCCAAATATCTGCAGATTTTTGGTTGATATTTCTTTGGTTTGCAAAATGATGCAAAACAAGCGAGTCTCATGGATGACACAGGGGAAAAAATGCAAAAACATTCTTAAAAAGCAGAAGAAACAGTTGCATAGTGTGTTTATTTTTTACTTCAAATAAATTTTTTAATGTACAGTATATACAGTACGTTTGCAAACCTGTTGCGGTTCCTCTATAATCCTGCAGGTGGTGCTCTCTGAACATAGGTAGGAGCAAATTTTTTACGTTTGTTTAGATTTGTATTTATAAAAACATTGTGATACCTATGCAATACGAATTGGATCAGAACCTAGGTATCGTGATAATATCGTATCAGGCTATCCCTGGTGAGTCCCATCATTCATTTTTGTTAAAAAACCAGCTGGCATGTGGGCACGAGGCTGGTGAGCGATGGCGCCGGTTTTATAACGCAGAGAAAGCCCGAGATCCATTAAAGATGATTATTAGCCAGCCGTGCCTGTTTCCAGCCTACCTAGTGAGCCTATGGAGTGAGCGAGGAGCGACAAAAGATTGAGGTACACGCCCATCACTGGCTCACACTGTGACTGATGAAGCACTCATCATTAAACAGAGTACAGCAAGTACCGAAAACTAGCAGAACCCGTGCCGATGGAGCACAAAACACCAACTGTTCATCTCACAGCATCCATGACCAAAGTGCAGACATTTCCTGCGCTACATCACCGGCCAAGCTTGAGAATACGAGACTCCGTTTATTCATCACCTGCTCGATGGGATTCCCAGTTGGTTAACCCATGCAGATGTTGCTCTTCTTCAGCTCTGTAAACAGCTCACACCTCCTGGACCATAACGGCACCTCGTTAAGCATCACAAGCAGCACACGGTTAAAGTCTGCTGCATTCAATTAGCGTTTGTAACCTGACCTCTCACCTCTGACCTCTCGAAGTAAACATTTCCTATTCTCGGAACTCAGGGTTGGTTTTCTCAACTCCCAGTTCAACAGGTGACATCAAACAAAAAGAGCTTCAGAAGCAAACAAAGCAGAACTTCCCACATTTAAATGAGTGATCCTGTATATACTTTAGGGCAATCGATATATAGATGTAGTCCCTCGTTAAATCTATAACACTGGCTTTACAGTTCAAACCTCATCAGGATTAACACACTGCACCCAGTCATGTGACACTGGGAAAAAAGCGAGTCAGTTCTTGAGTTCCTCATGATGTGAAAGAATAACTGTGGAGTGAAATGCATTTACACTTCTTAACATTACACTACATTAATCACAGCTCCAGAGTGACAGAGTCTAAGCTGTGCACAAAAGCCTTACCTGGTCTGAGCACCGGGGCCTGTTCATCCAGCTCGTCTGTCTGACATGACTTCTCATTACTCGGGGTCTCAGCTGTCAGATCCTCCATGTTCCTGAACCAAAGAAAAAAGCAGTAAAGGAAATAAAAAGACGTGCTTTAGCATCGTGATGTACTGTAACTGTTATAGATGATGATGGCGGTTAATAAAGTTAGGAAAATAATCTATTCCGCTTGTTTGGCAATTCATGCATCATCACACTGACTCCAAAAATACTTTGATTTATATACGTTTGCATTTGAAGTAGTAAAATGTTGCAGTTCCTCTGTAACCCTACAGGTGGTGCACTCTGAACTATTCACACAGCACAATGCATCCTGAGCAAAATTTTTCTTTTTAGAATTGTAATAAAACCTGAAACAAAAATCATATAAAATCGGGATATTTACACAATCACATTAAAAACAGAATCTCAAAGTAAATCTATCGGTATCTAGGTATCGTGATAATATTGTATCGGGTCGTCCCTGGTGATTCCCATCACTAGTGGTTAAACACCAGAAAGATTCAGCTCACAGCCCAGAGAGAACGAGAGTGTCCAGGATAACTGACTCACAGAACAGTAACGATCTCCGAGTTCTTACTAAATATCATCGGGTAGGTAAATTCCAGACCTGTATCATTAGTGTACGCAAACATGTACACTCACGCAAAGGAAAAACAGTGGCATAGATCAGATCCCTAAAGCGTTCACACCCATCACTGTGACACACAAGTGGATTTAGTCAAATTAGCAGATACTTGTTTTTTAAAACCACTGGATTTATGGGTAAATTCTGTACAAGTGCACTCTGGGACCTGATAATAACTGACTACAAACCACCTGCCAGGTCCCCGGTTTGTAGGTTGTTAAAGTGTGTGTAACAGTTATGGCCTGAACACCATGGGAACTCCACACAGAGTCATAAATGAGTTCACTCCCTCAGTCATCGTTGTCTACACCGCTTTATCCTGTATACAGGGTCACGGGGGCCTGGAGCCTCTCCTAGGAGACTTAGGACATGAGGCAGGGTACACCCTGGACGGGGTGTCAAGGCAATTTGACCTAATCTGCATGTCTTTGGACTGTACTAGGAAACCAGAGTACCCGGAGGAAACCCACCAAACATGGGGAGAACATCCAAACTCCATGCACACAGACCCTGAGGCAGGAATCGAACCCGGACCCTGGAGGTGTGAGGCAACTGTGCTAACCAATACGCCACCAGCACAAGACAATCGTCAGGATTTGTGTGTAAATTGTGTACAAGTGTATCTGGGACCTGATCATTACTGACTACATAACAACTGTCTGGTCCCCGGTTTGCAGATTGTTGAAGAGTGATGGGAGGTATGATGGGAACTTTACACAGAGTTCCCATCATACTGTATAGAGACTTATCTATACAATAATCCTCCTGGCACAAAATGAACACTAGATGGAGACAAACACCATTTCCTATTGATTCCATTAAACAAGAGAAAAACATCATCTACTGAAACCTGCTGTGATTTAATTATAATTATCAATTAATCAATAAACACAAGATTGAAGTCCAAAAAGCGCTTTACATAAGCATAACCATGGAATAATACACAGAGTTGTGCTCAGACGTATATACAGTACAGCGCACACTTACGAGCATGAATGTCATGTCAGTATTGATCTGCCAATGATTTCAAGGAGCTGGTATTTTTCCTCTGGAGCAGAACAACTGTACAACAGATATCAACGCAAGGTGAAAAATATCCACTTGGATTATTAATTCAGTGATGCTTGAACATCCTAAAAAATCTTGTTGAGCCTGAGATCTCTCAACTTCCTGTTAGTGATGATGACCATTGACTCCAGCTGGTAGCTTCTCTGGATTGACCAACACACAGCACAATGAGAAAAGCCAAGGAGCTCAGGGCAGATCTGAGAAAGAGGACGATAGACTAGCACGAGTCAGGGACGTTTCTCAGAGCCGTTTCTACACAAATGCAAGAACAAATTACAGGGAGCCTGTCAGCTGTGCCCTCACATCTGAGAGCAAACTGGTACTGATGGTCAGGAACAGCCCAAGAACCGCCAAGACACAGGCCTGTCATAAATTGGAAGCTGCTGGAACACCAGTGTTACTGTCTACGGTCAATCCAGTGTTACATCACCATGGACTGTAGGGCTGCTGACGTTGAAAGAAGCCCCTGATCCAAAATCCACATCTTCAAACTCGACACAGTAAAGAAAAGGATAAATATGGAGGAAAGTTTGGACCAGACGTATGTTTGGAGGAGTAGAGGTGAGGCATTTAACCCCAAGAACACTGTAACAGCTGTTAAGCATGGTGGTGGTGGTGGTGGTAGCATCAAGCATTGGAGCTGTTTTTGTTGCCAGTGGAACCGCACTGCACAAAGTGGATGGATTCATGAAGGAAAGGAGAACATAAGAATTCTTCAGCAGAACATTTAATCATCAGCTTGACGGGTGAAACTTTGGACAAAACTGAGTGTTCTTAGCAATCCTGAACTTAAACTGAATTCAATCTCAGAGACAACACAGATGAATTAATCTGTACTAATGCACGGCACCGTCACGTCTGTAGAATGTTAAAGTCATGCCTTCGCTAAATGTACAGAGAAACCATACAGACAATCCTGGAATTTAATTTAATTACAGAATTTAATTTCATTTGATAACTTGTTGTTGTTGTAGTCTTTCGGCTGCTCCTGTTAAGGGGATCGCCACTGCAGACCAACTGATCCACACACAACTTGGCACAGGTTTTATGCAGGATGCCCTTCCTGACACAACCCTCCCATTTTATAAAAAAACAGGAGAAATACTTGTTTATACAGTACCAAACAAAAGTTTGGACACCCCTGATTTGCAAGAAATTTGCATCAGCATAGAAAGCATTTTCGGCATATGAACGGACCGAACCAAACGCCGGCCAAGTGTTAATACTGGTAATGTTTTTGGGTGAGCGGAACGGATGATCTGCATTTATATTATTTCTTATGGGAAAATTCATGCCGCAAAAGAATCAAAGCAATTATTTGATAGAAAAAGAAGAAACATGAAAATGTAAAAGCGATTGACATTAACAGAAGACCAGCACAGCGCAGTTACGAGACTTTTAGCTGCAGTAAAACATTTTTTAAAATGTTTTAAAGAGCGTGTGTGATGATTCCCTGCTGAGATCGCTGAATAAAGTCCCGGTTTGACTTGAACACCCCTTGTGCACCTGCACCATTGAGGGAATCCTGACGGGAAGCATCACAACTTGATTTGGGACCAGCGCAGAGCACACAGGCTAATAAGTTTAAGGGAGCAGCTTCAGGCAACTGAGAAATCCACCAAGAACATGACGGAGATGAGCATGTGCGAGCCTGTGTTTCTATCCAATCACTGATCACCGCTGCGATACGAGCCTCTGCAGCATACAGTCTATAAAGCCTGTTATGTATTTTGCCTTATATACTTATAAACAAATAAATAACATGTATTATACAATAAAAAAAGATCTACAAATGAATTATTTTTAGTCACTAGGGCTGCACTTTGCCTAAAAAAAAATTGTGATTGTGATTTAAACTGTGATATGTAACTACTAAATGCACCATTTTGTATTCAATCATATTTATCGAGGCTAACACTAAATAACAGCACAAACGAGCTCGTTAAGAGGATGTTTGATGATATATATATTTATCACCTTAAAAGTTATTTAAATAAATAAAAAATACTTAAATAATTGACACACTCTACACACACATTCACTATATTCACACTGACTGTGCGTATGTTACCTGTAATAAATTGCAGCCTCATGTGATGAAATAACTGCAAATAAGATTTTTTAGGTGATTAATTGTGCAGCTTGACTCCCAAAGTGTTTAAAATGCACAGGCTCATTCATGTGGGATTTATGAGAATAACGGCCTGCGTCTATTCAAAGGCGTATCGTGTGTTCTTGTGTTGACTTGAATCAAAATGTGAAGAATCAAATCAATTACAGGTGTATCACGGCATACAGACGCCCGACTCGCTAATTTTCGGGTTACGAACTGAAATTTTGCAAGAAAGTTGCCTCGGCACACAAAGCATTTTCAGCATACGAGCAACCGAACTTTCACAGATGTCTCTGTTTGTATTTGAGGTGGTTAAATCTTGCTGTGCCTCTATAATCCTACAGGTGGCGCTCTCTAAACTATTTACATGTGGTAGGAGCACATTATTTGCCAAGTTTCTTTAGAAATGTAACAAAATCTGTAAAAGAAAAAAAAAAACAATCAAATTGAGATGCATTAGTACATATGAGCGCACCGCCTCACAAATTTCCACCTTAAAAAGTTACTTTTCGCATGAAATTTACCTCAGGATACGAAGCATTTTCGGCAAATGAACGACTGAACCGAATACGAGCTAAATTGTGTGGACGTCCGTGAGGCGTTTCAGTGGAATGCCAAGCAAAGTGAGTTTTTTGCATTTAGTGAAGACGTGGCACCGTGGGGTCCCAAGAATGTTATCGAGGACGGTAGCAAGAAGAAAACGGAGCCACTTTCTGTTTGGTTTTTAAAGCAGCCGTTGCCGAGAGGAATCATGAATAAAGTTTAAGTGTTTAATGTCTGTTTATTTAATATTTTACTTCATTTACATGTCTGTTCTAAATGCTTCGATTTTTTTATATACAAAAATATGATTATAGAGTTGGAAACTGGTAATATTGGTAATATTTGTGGGTGGCTGGTGCAAATCGTCTGCATTTCCTATTTCCTATGAAACAAAAAGCGTTTCACAATACAAAATTTCACCTTAAGAACGCTCGCCTCCAGAACGGATTAAATTTGTATGTCCAGGTACCCCAACCCCCTTTTTTTTGTGTTGATGGGCCCAAGAGTAGCAGCCTAGCAGTGCTGGGACTCGAACCCACATCCTTCTGAGTAGTCTTACCTTAACCTGCACTGCGACAGATCAGTTAACATGAACTCATTCTTAGGTCGCAGTGTACAACTACATCATCATAACGACTTAATAAACACGACTGTGACGTCACCAGTCACGTGGACTCGCAGGAAGCACATGCTCTTTATGATGACTAAAGCAGAGAGAGAGAGAGAGAGAGAGAGAGAGTGTGTGTGTGTGTGTGTGTGAGAGAGAGAGAGAGAGAATCCCCGACACCGACCTGCGACTCGAACTAAACTTTGCTCGACAGGGGTGTGTGTGTGTGTGTGTGTGTGCGCGCGTCACGGGGTGTGTTTGGCGACTGTTTCCTCGTCATGTCCGGCGAGGAAGCGCGCGCACACACACGCACACACACACACACACACAGCTGACTTGTTACAGCACAAATATAACTAATAATCATTGTGTTGCATTAAAGGTCTCCTGACATGTACAACCACCTATGTGTGTGTGCGCATGTGTGTGTGTGTGTGTGTGTGCGCGCGCGCCCAAGCGGCGCCGGGGTTGCGCAGCGCCTGTGTCTCTCTTCACACACACATTCACCGGGGCACAAACTTTCGCTCACACTCCGCTTTGCTTTGGCGAAGACTCGAGTGCGCTCGCACATGGAGGGGCACGATCCACACACACACACACACACACACATACCCCTCCTCTCATTACCCTCCACCTAATCTCTTCTACACGGCTGTAGGCTGTTTTCACTCTGACAAACTCCACCCTGCTCCCACACACACACACACACACACACTGTTCTGTCTGGATCACAAAAGACCAGATTAAGTTTAAAGAAGAAGCTAAACACACATTTCCACGCCATGACTTGACAGGGCCTCGATACACACAGTCTGAACGTGGCGTTAAAAAACCCGCGACGACGCCGGAGATCCTGGCGCGAGACAAACAAATAAATATATACGACACGAAATCTGTTACGGATCAGGGTTTTAGTGGCGTGTGAGCCGAAGACGCCCTTTAACCATGTCAGAGCCGCTGCGTTCTGCCCCCCTGCGCTCACCTTTCCCCAAACAGCAGCCTGGCGCAGACGCGCAGCACCGGTGACCCTTCCGGCTTTACGCGTCGCCCCGCCGCGCTGAGGGTCTCACTGGAGCGACTCACGCGGAGCCTCGCGCACGCACAGTCTACAGCACAATCCGAACGGATAGTCCGGCTCGTCGAACCCCCGACTGAACCCTTTCCCCCCCTACCCACACACTCACTCACACACACACACACACGAGAAACACGGTGACGCCATTTTCTGCTAAACACCACCGAGCTCCGAGCGCTTAACGCCGCGTTTTACGCAAACTTCCGGCCCACAGACTGGACCGGGGCTACGAACAAAGAGACCGACACTGCTGTTTGATCTTACCCGCTGCTGATTTCCGAAACCCGGGTTTGTTTGAGCACGGCGCACAGAGGCTGGTTGTGTTTCTCGCGCGCGCGCGCGCACACACACACACACTCCGTCCGCTCTCCTCCCAGAACTGAAGATCCGTGGCAGTCTGCTCTCACAGCGAGTGGGCTGAACTCGTACTTCCCCTCCGGTTTGGTTTGAAACAAAATAAACCTCACATAAACGTTTCCTTACACACGCAACAGATCCGCGACAGAGTGCACGGGCTTTTCACGGTGCGCGCGTACGCTCGCACGCGCACACTTCCCAACTCGGAGCGAAACACACTTTCGGAGACGCACGCGCGCACACGTGATTCTTGTTTCGAACGAATCAGAAGTAAGCAGTGCGGACACTTTGTATCTGTACAGTTAACGCGAGCTTGTCGTCCAGCTTTGATGTGCGTTTGATGTCTTGATTGATCTTTCATTCCTCGTTCCGGTCTGCAGGTGCAATGTGTTGTTTCTGGAAGTGAAGTAAAAAAAAAAAAAAAAGAAGAAGAAAATAAGGAGCAGCTGCTACTTTACAAACACACTTTACACAGAAACACGCACGTCTCTGCGCCTCGCTTTAAACACGAACACGCACCCACCCTGCGGGAAGCAACAGTTTCATTCCTGCGGGTTGAACAGCTACAACAAGGGCCACAGCGCCTTGCAAAAGTATTCACACCCCTTAAACCACAAACGTAAATGGGAGTTTATGTGACAGACCAACACAAAGTGCCACATAATTGTGAAGTGGAAGGAAAATGATAAATGTTTTTTTTTTTAAATGTATTATTATTATTTGCGTTTGTATTCAGCCAATACTTTACAAATGAGGACAGCCTCTCTCTGTAATTCCAGCTGCAAGTCTTCTGGGGTGTGTCTCTACCAGCTTTGCACATCTAGAGAGTGAAATTCTTCTTCTGCCCAGTCAGATTGGATGGAGAGCATCTTAATTCTCGTGATTCTCAATTGGGTTTAGGGTTGGGTTCTAACACATGAGTATGCTTTGATCTAAACCACTCCATTGTAGCTCTGGCTGTATGTTTAGGGCTGTTGTCCTGCTGGAAGGTGAACCTCCGCCCCAGTCTTGTTCAGACTCGAACAGGTTTTCTTCTAAGATTGTTCTGTATTTGGCTACATCCATCCTCCCATGAACTCTGACCAGCTTCCCTGTCTCTGCTGAAGAAACGCATCCCCACAACATGATGCCGCCACCACCATGCACAGTGTTAGTTTTCTGCCACAAATAGCATTTTGCATTTAGGTCAAAAAGATCAGTTTTGGTCTCATCTGACCAGAGCACCTGTTTGCTGTGTCTCCACACATGGCTTGTCGCAAACTGCAAACAGAACTTCTTATGGCTTTCAAGACTGACTTTCTTCTTGCCACACTTCCATAAAGGCCAGATTTGTGGAGTGCAGGACTGATAGCTCCTGTGGACAGATTCTCCCACCTGAGCTGTGGATCTCTGCACCTCCCAGAGAGTTACCATGGGCTTCTTGACGGCCATGCCTTGGTAGGTTTGCAGTTGTTCCGTACTCTTTACCTTTTTGGATGATGGATTGAACAGCGCTCTGTGAGATGTTCAAAGCTTGGGATATTGTTTTATAACCTAACCCTGCTTTATCCCTGACCTGACTGCTGTGTTCCTTGGGCTTCATGATGCTGTTTGTTCACTAATGTTCTCTAACAAACCCCTGAGGGATTCGCAGTACAGCTGTATTTATACTGAGATTAAATTACACACTAGTGGACTCTATTTACTAATTAGGTGACTTCTGAAAGCACTGGATTTTAGTTGGGGGTATCAGAGTAAAGGGGGCTGAATACAAATGCACTGCACACTTTTCAGATTTTTATTTGTAAAAAGTTTTGAAAAACATCTATCAAATTCAAATTCAAATTCAAATTTTTATTTGTCACATACACAGTCATACACAGTACGAAATGCAGTGAAATGCTTAATACGACCGCCAGTGACCTTAAA
>JAQMYG010000004.1:22840825-22851844 GCA_030014215.1 Clariallabes teugelsi
ACATGTGTTCATTCATAGTTTTGATGCCTTCAGTGAGAATCTACCAATGTAAATGCTCATGAAAATAAAGAAAACACCTGTACTGTTTATATAAAGAATACATGTGGAATTATGTATATAAACATGTTGTATATGTTAAAGTATCCTGTAGATGTTGATATGTTTATTGTAATGATCAGCTTTTAGTCAACATCATGAATGCAAAAAAAAAAAAAACTGTCATAGAAGCAAAACGTGGATACTTTAAGAATCGAAAATATAAAACATATTCTGGGTTATTTAAAAAAAAAATTGCTGACTATATAATTTCAAATTTTCATAAAATTCAATGTTTTGAGTATGAATATATAATGGTGAAAGCAATATACATAAAGTAAAAATAATTGGATAACAAGGAGTGTCTGAATATAAATATACATATAATTTATTATTATTATTATTATTATTATTATTATTATTATTATTATTACTACATTTTATTAATATATAATCTTTTCCTAAATCTTAGCTCTTCGATCTCACACCCTGTCTCCTGCACCGCCCCCCCCCCTCCCTCCCTCTCTCCCTCTCAGATGAGGGCGGGGAAAGAGTGAGGGCGGAAGAGGAAGCTGATGACGTTTCATAACGGGGCGGAGCTAAAGCTGAGAGCGGCCCTCCTGTGCTGTGATCTAAAATGGCGGCTGTACAGTACACTCAGGGTTACCTCATTCAGCTCTGACATCATGGGGTCAAGGGTTACTGTAGGTCATTATCCGGCTTCTGTATCGAGCACACAGCTGGACATTATTACATAATATATAAAACCAGTACATAGGAGAGCTTTTAAAATAGAGCAGGGGTACAATATGGCAGCAGACCAGCATCAGACCTGGGGTGGGGGGGTGGGGGGGTATATATGTACAGTATAGCATAACCCCTGATAACCCCTAGTGTCAGGAGTAAAAATGAAAAACAAGTGCGGAGTGAGTCTCTTTATATAAGGTAAGCCTAAACCCTCAGAGGTGAGCTCATCTGGCATTAGAGGAAGTGTTCCCCCCCTGTTCCCATCACACCTAATCCCCAGCCCTTCCTCAGGGTTCAGGACATACAGTATGCGACAGCACCCCGCGACACGTTGGCGTAATGGTCAGCACTGTGTTTAACTTAAATGCAGATAAAATTTTAAAAAATTCCTAGTGTGGCCAAAAGTATGTGGACACCCGAATATTGATTCCGGTTCTGCTGCTCCTCCTTCGCTCTTCTCAGAATGCCTTCCACTACATCTTCAGGCTTGTCTCTGAGCCTTTGTGTTTATTCAGCTATAAAAGCAAATCATTTATTATATCTATATTGTATCATATAAATATTATGCTCTTATAATATTTATACAATAAAGATTTTTTTGTAGCCTGCAATCATGAGGTTAAGAAGAGGTGACATGTAATTCAGGCCGTGCAGCTCAGTGCTTTATTAGGAATCATGTAGTCGGTTATGAATACTGACTGATCAGCTTTAGCTCTTTAGAACAGCTGAACAGAGGAGCCTGTGGGACAGAATTATTCATTACCAGTTCATCACTTAGCAACTAATGTTTCCGCAAATACATTAAGCATACCTGTAATTGATGCATATCTTTAATACGTTTGCCCTGAATGCACCACTGCACCTTTACATCCAGTAGTGAAAGTCAAGAAAGCTAATAAACTGCCCACATTTGGTGTTATCATAAATAGCCTATTAATTTATATATATATAATAATAATAAATAAAGTACTGTATTTGCAGAATACGAGCATTATTGGAAGAGCTACACAGCCTAAACCAAATCAAATAATTTATCTTTTATGAACATAGGGTGTAAGTCTAATCTAATGCACATTTATTATGAATTATAACAAATGTCTACGCTGGCAATACAACACAAAGGTCTGTTTCTAAATGTAAATATGTAAATTAACTAAATTCCTTTACAACGAGTCTCTTTATATAAGGTAAGCCTAAACCCTCAGAGTGTCCCCCCCTGTTCCCATCACACCTAATTCCCAGCCCTCCCAACGAAGCTTCAACTGATCAAATTGTATAGAAATAGTTTTTTAAGCAAAATAAAAGGTTAATGAAGATGAACATAATGTGGATGTAATGAAGGAAAGTATTGTTATCATGGTATAGTCATTTGTTTTCACTGTAATCTTTCACTGTGTATGGTTTACACATGCAAATTATTTTGCATTGCAACAAATGCACTTCTGGTTAGTACTAAATGTATTTTGTTGCCTTGTACCACACATGTGCAGTGACAAAGTTGAATTTAGATTACATAGAATTTAGATTCCAATCTAATGAAAAACATAAATTCTTTGCCAAGATGCAGAAATTTTGGAAATTAATGTTCTTTATTTCAATCTCTTTTTTTTTTTTTTTTCCTAAACTGCACATCTGATAACATTTTTCACTGAAATATTTAGCAAAATTCCTCTCATTACACCGTGCCATCCATGCACACAGACTGGAGGATGGAACCTGGCTCACAGTGTCACCAACCATATATATTACATTTATTAATAGGAGTATATACAGTATATCAATATCAACACAATAGGTTCATCTTAATGCAGATGGAGTATTTAATTAATCTGTACTGTGGTGTAGTGGCTAGCATTGTCGCCTTGCACCTCCAGGGTGTGGGTTCGATTTCCGTCTCGGGGTCAGTATGCATGGAGTTTGATGGGTTTCCTCCGCAAACTCTGGTTTCCTTCCACAGTCCAAAGACATGCAGATTAGGCTAAGTGTCGTTCCCAAATTGCCCGTAGTGTGTGTGTGTGTGTGTGTGTGTGTGTGTGTGTGTGTCCTATCCCTGTTGTGAAAATGGGAATAAACACATTCACCGGTCACCACTGGCTGTCCTTAGTTGCGCTACTGGCTGTCCTGGATTGATGGATGGATGGACTAGCCTAAATAAGTTACTTTTCATTTTAACTCCCTGTAAATGAGAAAGCTGCAGAGATAAAACGGAGGGGGAAATGAACCACTAGAGGGCGCCAGATGGCAACGAAAAGTCCAAGGAACTTCTTAAATACTGTGTGTATATATATATATATATATATAGAGGGGAATTGCAGGAAATACTGTTGTAAAGTTTTCTTTAAGGCACCTTGAATATAAAAAAGAGCAAAAGAAAAAAAGGAAAGAGATGTAAAAAAAAAAAAAAAAAAAAAAAGAAAGAAAAAAAAAGTATTTTATTGCAAGCAGGTGGGGTTTTGGCGCTTTTTATTCTGTACTTATGGACTTCTGTTTAATCAAATATGGAGGGACAGCCTGATCAGTATAACTTCAAAGTTACTTTAATTTTGTACAACTCAACCCTGTGTGTGTGAAAGAGAGAGAGAGAGAGAGAGAGATCAGAGACTTCCGTGTGATTATTTCCGAGTCCCTGTACACGTCATCTACCCCGGGGGAGGGGGGGAGGGGGGGAGGAGTGCTGAGACTGCCCCTGCTCTGACAGCTCACACTGGTGGAAACTTCAGACACACACACACACACAGAGAGAGAGAGAGAGAGAGAGAGAGTTTCCTGCGCTGATTAACCCCCAGGTCTTCGCCTCCATGTCTCGGGAGCCGTGTGTCCGCCCCCGGGGGTGTCCCAGGCCCTGTGTGTGCTGACCGGTGAGTGTCCACACACACACACACACACTCTCTGTCACACACACACGCCCGTTACTCCGCCGTTCTCAGCGCGTTCTCGTAGAAACTTGAAAGGAAATAAACTTCCGCGTTGGTCTCGTGCAGCGACTCGATGTGAGGATGCGCGGCTGCAGATCAAAGCGCGGCTGCAGATCAAAGCGCGCGGCTCCGCCACAGAGACCCTCCGAGTCCCGGACTGCATTCATCACATCTTACTGACCCCCAGACTCTCTCGCGCCCGGACACTTAGTCAGTCTGCAGGACACACACACACACACACACACACTGTACACACACACACTGTGCACTCACATCTTCTCACTGCTTCCTGTTTTCTGACTTCCTTTGTCACATTTACAACACTGCCTTCAGGGTGTTAATACTTTTAAGTGTTCAGTTTAGTTTAGTTCGAGTTACAAGTTACAGTTATTTCTCTATAAGGACAGGAGTGGCTCACTCAGTAATCAGCTGGAATGTGGTGCAAGAGGCTGATGCTCACACTGCACAAGTCTAAAGTTTTATTATTATTATTATTATTATTATTACTCACCCGGGGCCAAAAGTTTTGACACAAGAATAACATTTGTCTGCTGCATGAGTGTTTTTACATCTTTCTGTCACTCTAGTATACTGAAGTATAATTACAAGCTTTTCATAAGTGTTTAAGGCTTTTATTGATAATTACATTAAGTTTATGCAAAGAGTCAGTTTTTGCTGCGTTGATCCGTCTTTTACAGGACGTCTGCAATTCGCCCAGACATGCTGTCAGTCAACTTCCCATTCTTACATAATCAATTGTTGTCAGAATTTGTGGGTTTTTGTTTGTCCACCCGCCTCTTGAGGATTGAGCACAAGTTCTCGAAGGGATTAAGGTTCCAACATTTCTTTGGTCTTATTGCAAGAGGTTCCATCATGCTGTTCTTGGATGATTTAGAGAAGTTGAGAGAAGTTGCTCTCTGAGGATGTTTTTGTACCGTTCTTTATTCATGGCTGTGTTATTGGATAAAATTGGGAGTGAACAACCTCACACATGAATGATCTCAGGATGCTTTACTGTTGGCATGACACAGGATTGATGGTAGCGCTCACCTTCATACATTTCAGGAAGGTCAATAAGACCTTCAGGGACTGGACGGCTGAGGACTGCGGTGAAGTCATTTTCTCTGATCAATCCCATTTCAGATTGTTTGGGGTCATGCGGAGAAGAAAATGTGAGCGCAACTATCATTTCTGTATCATGCTGACTGTGATTATATCAGAAATTATGATAATTTTTAACTAAGATTAATTTTTTTATATCTGATCTTTTGCAGATAAGTCAAATACAGGTCTGATTATTTTTGCATTGCGAGTCTGAACATTTTGTCAAATGTGACTTTTACGTCAATCTAACTGGACATTCGTTATAATTCCATGCTAGGAAAGGTGTTGGTTAAGAAAGATTTCAGTGATAGTGACGTATCAGAACTTCGATGTATCAGAACAAAAAAAATTTTTAGGGGGATGCTGCTGTACAATCAAAATTAAACTGCACACATTATCCGAACTGATCTGTGATTGAAACGATCTCAAAAGCAAAGAGACGAGGACCGGAACAAACAGCTTGACAATTTCTCAGAGACCGGTCTCTGAGAGATTGTTAAACCGTTTGTGCATTGCTTGGTTGAAGAGCATGATGTGTTCACACTGATATCAGATAGTGGTCAGATTAAAAGCACAATGTGAGGGCTGTATATCATGTGAGTCATGATGTAGATCGTTCAAATGGCACTCTTACTCTGTATAAAAGTACTTAGTATGTACATAGGCTCCATCACAAACCGCACATCTGCACCATCGTTGACCCTAACTCTCAAAAATCCCCTTTGTCACAGTGAATGGTCTCTCACTGCACTACAGAAGGTTTACAGAGTCGACATCATCACCAAGAGCGATGTGCGCAGGTGGGTGTGGAAGTGTAAAAACGGTGAAAGCAGCATTAAGGACAATCCG
Organism: Clariallabes teugelsi; assembly: GCA_030014215.1. Lineage (NCBI taxonomy): Eukaryota > Metazoa > Chordata > Actinopteri > Siluriformes > Clariidae > Clariallabes > Clariallabes teugelsi. Next base: position 22,846,477 of record JAQMYG010000004.1, read on the forward strand.
CGCACCGGGAGACCATCAACTGTGACAGGGGGGATTTTTCGGCAGATGGGTTCAACATGTGCCACTTTTGAACCACCCATGCACGTTGTGCCAACCTGGCATAGAGACATTACTCTTGGTACATTTCGGTACATGAGTGTGAATGCTGTATTAATAACGAGAAACGGTCACATTTTACCACTTATACAGTATTTAACTTTAACAGACAACTGTGCATTACTGTTTGTTTTTCCTGATGAAGGTTTTGTTCTCTCACAATTTTAGCATTGGTTATGGAGCAGAACGCTAGTGATGATGAATCCCCAGTAGTTTTTAGAGGTGAAAACCGGAGGAGGAGAAGAAAAATGAAAGCATTCACATCAAACTCATCCGTAGCAATGGATCACTTAGCGCTGGAGTTTGTGCTTCCCACGACTAACAAAACGACCAAAAACCCTGACACGCTGCAGTTGGATGTGATTGGGAACTGGACTGTAGAGCAGGTCAAAGCCCAACTGTGGCTGAAGGCAGTCACAACCAACGTGTGTCCAGAATTCTACCAAAAGTATTCACCAGACCACTGCATCCTGCTCTACCAGAAGAAAGGGAGCTGGTGCGAGATCTACGACAAGCACCAGGTGTTTCAGACCCTTGATTGCGTCCGCTACTGGAAAGCTCTTAAAAAGGACGTCGGAAAAATCTATCTGGTCCTGAGGCCACAACCCAGCGAAGACTCCGTCCAGTACCAGAAATTTCTAAATCATCTCATAGGTTATGACGTCACAGATGTCAGTAACGTTCATGACGATGAACTGGAGTTCACAAGAAGGAAGTTACTTACACCCAGGAAAATTGAACTGGTTGACCGAGATCCCAAACTGTACTCGACGGACCCCTGGGTAACCAGCAAGCCCTTACCCGATTACTTGTTGAGTAAGATCACTAACAACCACATTCTAGTTGTGATACACCGAGATACCTCAAGCCAGACAATAAAGGTGTCCATAGATGACACGCCTTTTCAGGTTCTTCAGAGCTTCTTCCTAAAGACTACCAACAAGAGGGCGCTGCTCGGCATACCAGAGGATGTCAGTGAATCTGATTTTGTCTTGAGGGTTTGTGGAAGAGAGGAGTATATTTTTGGGAACTATCCCATTAAAGACTTCCACTGGATCAGACAGTGCCTCAAAAGTGGAGAAGAGATCCATTTGGTGCTTGAATCCCCTCCAGACCCCGAACTAGATGTGGTCCAGAAGGAGGACTGGTCCCAGGTGGATGACTGTACTGGTGTTGCCGGCACGCACGAGCAACTGACCATCAATGAGAAAGACCACGAGAAGGTGTTCACCATCTCCCTCTGGGACTGCAATCGCAAGTTCAGGGTCAAAATCCTGGGGATCGATATTCCGGTCCTTCCTCGTAATTCCGATCTCATTGTCTTTGTGGAGGCCAGCATTTTCCATGGGCAGCAGCTGCTGGCTCAGGAGAGGACGTCCTCCAAGCCTTTCACTGAAGAAGTGCTCTGGAATACGTGGCTGGATTTCAACATTAAGATAAAAGATTTACCCAAAGGTGCGCGGCTGAACCTGCAGGTGTCGTGCGGGAAGGCGCAAACGCAGACCTCGAAGGACAGCGTTACACACGACGGCAAGAACAAGAGCCGCCTGCTGTACTACGTGAACCTGTTAGTTGTGGACCACAGGTCTTTACTCAGACAGGGCGAGTTCATCCTGCACATGTGGAAGATGCCTGAGAAAACCGAAGACAACAGCAGCGTAAATGCTGATAAACTCACTTCTGCCACCAATCCAGACAAAACGAGTTCCATGGCAATCGCAGTGCTGCTGGACAAGTATTGCTACCCGGTTGCTTTGCCGAAGAGCAGGGACTATCGAGATGCATCGGAGCTGGAAGGAGAGAGAGGGAAAAGAGAGATGCCGAATCATTTACGGAAGCAGTTTGATCAAATCGTGGCTACCGACCCTCTGCATCCGCTCAGCACGGAAGATAAGGAGCTCCTCTGGCATTTCAAACAGGAGTGTGTGCGGCATCCTTCGGCCTACCCGAAGTTTCTCGGTTCTGTCAAATGGGGAAAACAGGAAGCTGTCATGTCAACGCACCAGCTTTTAGAGCGAAGCACCACATGGGACCGCAGCCCTCTAGATGTAGGGTTAGCGATGCAGCTGTTGGACTGCCACTTCTCTGATGCCATTGTGCGCACGATGGCGGTCAGGAAACTGGAGACGCTTGGAGACGACGATGTCCTTCGGTACCTTTTGCAGCTGGTTCAGGTGAGTCCTGTGATAGTTTACTGCTACACTGTTGGTTTTACATATTTAAATGTTAAACTGCCAATTCAAACCAAGCAAGAGTTGGCTATTCAAATATCCACGTCTAATAAAAATACTGAATAGAATGCAATTGTTGTTCTTTATCTGTTTTATTACACTTCTTCTAGACTTTATAACAGTCGTGCTTATTGTTGCTTATTTGTTTATCTCTGAGCTTGTGTTTGTCTCTAACCTCTAATCGCCAGGCTGTCAAGTTTGAACCCTATCACGACAGTGCACTTGCCAGGTTCCTCCTTAAGCGTGCTCTCCGGGTGAGTTTCAGTTCATCATACGGATATTTTACAGAAACACCGCAAACTCATCTTCTCGATCTCCTTCACAGAGCAAACGGATCGGCCATTTCCTGTTCTGGTTCTTGCGGAGTGAGATCGCTCAATCCATGCACTACCAGCAGAGGTATGCGGTTATTTTGGAGGCGTACCTGCGTGGCTGTGGAGACGTCATGCTGCAGGACTTCAGCAAGCAGGTGGAGATCACTGAGGCACTACAGAAGGTCACGCGTGAGGTCAAAGCCATATCTGCTGAGAAATACGATGTGTCAGCACAAGGTGACCGGACATCCTGATAGACTGGGTGTAAATACACTACATCCCTGAATGATGTCTAATCATTTTTCTTTCTCTGTAGTTATTTTTCAGTTGCGTCAGAAACTGGAGAGTCTGCAAATGCAGGGTTTGCCTGAGAGCTTTAAAGTGCCGTACGATCCCGGTCTGAGAGCTGGGGCGCTGGTGGTAGGTGCTGCAGCACAACAAGAGAGTTTTTGTTTTAGGATTATTGGCAGAAATGTTTCTTGTCACCCTGTATATGCTGTTTAACAGGTTTTGCTTCATTTCAAGAAGCAAAAACAGACGGTTACATTATTAAACGTAATATGAGACCGTTGTTCCCGTTCTGGTTCAGACAGTCAGTGATGAAACTGTTTCACGGTTCACAGATCGAGCAATGCAAAGTAATGGCATCCAAAAAGAAGCCCCTGTGGCTGCAGTTTAAGCGAGCCGACCCCACCACCCTGTCGAGCGACACCATCGGGATCATTTTCAAAGACGGAGACGACCTCCGGCAGGACATGCTGATTCTACAGGTGACGCGTTAACACTGAATACACTTCTCACTGGAAATTCAGAAATAATATTTCAGGAGAATTGAAATTGATTTGATGAACAACACCGAGAACAACAGAGCCAGATCAATATAGACCTGACACCCTCACAAACCATTTTCAGTTAATATGAAAGCGTGACCATGGAAACGCTAAAGAGCAAGAAAGTCCAGTAAAAGAAAACACAATGAGGAAAAAAGAAAGTTAGGACTAGACTCTTGATTGTTGCTCATGTAGAATGTAGCTTTATATGAAATTTAAGGATAAGTGGAATAGAGAATATACATTTTATAATAATCCCTGTCGTGTATCTGTGATCTCTCAAATTTTTATCAAAATGCAGATTTTGGTGATCATGGAGTCTATATGGGAGACGGAGTCCCTGGATCTGTCCTTACTTCCTTATGGCTGTATATCCACTGGAAATAAAATCGGTGAGTCTTAACAATAAATAAGAACTAATAATAATAATAATATTATGAACAATGTTCCATGAATGTTTACACATCTGTAAGATTTGATGACGGGATGAACTTTCACCCACAGGAATGATCGAGATAGTTAAGGACGCCACCACCATTGCAAACATCCAGCAAAGCACCGTGGGAAATACCGGGGCTTTTAAAGATGAAATCCTGAACCAGTGGCTTCGAGACAGATGTGTGAATGAGGACAAGGTATGATATTTCTATTGAAGCGTGTTGAGACTGTTTGTATTAGAAGGGAAGGAAACATTAATAAGTGCACTTCCTGGTTGCACAGGGTCTTTGTCTCAGGCTCAGCGTCTTATTTTAGAACAGACTGCTGAGCGGAGATGACACGTATGACCCAGCCGTCATGCTGAATGTGTATTGTTTGCCTCCCCTGTTTGCATGCTCATGTTTGCATAATTCAAATGTGTGTGATAAAGAGGCATTGACGTTCCTGCGTATTACTCTAGTATCAGCAGGCGGTGGAGCGCTTTGTTTATTCCTGTGGAGGCTACTGCGTAGCAACCTACGTCTTGGGGATTGGCGATCGCCATAACGACAACATCATGATCACTGAGTCAGGTAATCAAGCATGAATTATCATTATTTTGTCTTGAGTTGATTAAAGTTTCAATCAGTCTGAGATCTTCAAGCAGCAGTAGCTGGAGTGGACCAAGAGTCCTGTTTTAGGTTGCCAGATGTCTGCTTAATCAATTCTCCAATAAATGAGGACATCAGGGTGCTAGGTGGGGTACACCATGGATGGGGTGCGGGGCCACTGCATGGCACAAGCACGCATACACTCACTCAGACACACACACACACACACACACACACACAACGGGCAATTTGGAAAAGCCAATTTATCTTATCGTTATGTATTCGTCCAGAGTACCTGGATGAAGGCAGGGCTTGCTATTTTAGGAAAATAATCATCACTGGGGAGGTGTGGTATAGCCTGACGTGAGACAGAATATTTTTTAAAAACGTTAAATTGTTTTATTATTGTTTTGTACTGCTGCAGTACCGTGGTTACTTACTTTTTTGATCAGTAAAGCAGGTTTTCTCAACAAGGGATTCATGGTGGTGTTACAGCGGGTTCGAGAGACTGTCAGCTCATTTTAAAAAGAGGCTAATAATATATATATATATATATATACATACACAGGGGTTGGACAATGAAATTGAAACGCCTGGTTTTAGGCCACAATAATTCATTAGTATAGTGTCCGGCCTCCTTTTGTGACCAATACAGCATCAATTCGTCTTGGGAATGACAGATACAAGTCCCGCTCAGTGTCCTGCAAGTTCTTCTTGCAGGTCACTATGTGATGCTGGTGGAGGGAAATGTTTCCTGACTCGCTCCTCACCTCAACATCCCAAAGTGGATCTATAATATTTAGATCTGGTGACTGTGCAGGCCATGGGAGATGTTCAACTTCACTTTCATGTTCATCAAACCACTCTGT
>JAQMYG010000004.1:22993777-23010688 GCA_030014215.1 Clariallabes teugelsi
TCTGTCCCCCGCCTGTCTGTCTGTCTGTGTCTGTCCCCCGCCTGTCTGTCTGTCTGTGTCTGTCCCCCGCCTGTCTGGTCCCCCGCCTGTCTGTCTGTCTGGCCCCCTGTCTGTCTGTCCCCCGCCTGTCTGTCCCCCGCCTGTCTGTCTGTCCCCCGCCTGTCTGTCTGTCCCCCGCCTGTCTGTCTGTCCTCCGCCTGTCTGTCTGATCACTACAGCAGGAGGAATGAAGCGCTCGCTCTAACGAGGCCAGGCCGATCATTCTCAGGCTGATTTCAGGAGCAGCGTGTAACGTTCAGCTCATACTGGGATTTTTTTGGTTTGTTTGTTTTGGTTGATGTCATTAAACACAGTTAATATGTTATATTAGACAAACACTAATTAGGGGTTTATGCTTCATTTACCTTGTTTAATTTGTTTTTCTTTTCTCCTAGTTTTCATTCAGACTGTTTTTCTTTACTCCCCGTCTCGAGGAAAGCTAAGAACGTACAGACAGACAGAATGACCCGGACTCCACGACACGTCTAATAACGGCGCTGTTTCACTAATTAAAGTGCATCTGTTACATCCTCTGAAGATCCTCTTATTAGCTCACATTTTTAAACCCAACTCAGAGAAGTACAGTCGACCCCTGAACCGAGAGGTCGCAGCCTCAGTCACTCGCAGATTTTTTTCCTTAGAACCTGAATAATAACTGTTCACAGAACCCACAAATATCCTCCGCAAATTTATTGTCTTGTCTTTTTTTCCTGCAATATATTTATATATTTTTTCATGCGTTTTAACGCTAAACTATTAAGACCAATATAATTTGCTAATTCTGTACCATAAATATTAACGTAAAACCAGCTGAATATCCAAATAAAATATGATACTGTATAAATGTTTTAGTGCTGTAGAGAGAACACAAAGTGACCGTAGAGGAAAAACAACGTGGCTGTTGTTTTTCCTCTACTATTATTATTATTATTATTATTATTATTATTATTATTATTACCGTATTTACTGTACAGTACTGATAAACCACAGTACATATAGAGGAGTAACATGAGTACTTTACAGTACTGTACCGCTGTGTCTCCCGCAGTGTTAGACTGTACAGTACACGGGGTCACACCTTTACATTCCAGGGTGATGTGTTAAGCCGAGTTTGAAATGAAATTATAAAGTGTTTTGGGAGCAGATTTGGGGTTTAAACTATAAAAATAGGCATTTATAGGCTTTTTTTGTTGACCGCAACCAAAAGGGGCGTTTTTTTTTTTTTTTTACAATTTGCGGGTGCTGTAGGAACGTAACCCCCAGAATTTCAGGGATGGACTGTACAGTGAGGGATTGTGGGATGGCGAGTGGCGGGGAAACCCCAGGACCGCCTTCATAGAGCAAAGACTACAGGACTGTAACAAGATATTAGATTTATTATTCAAAAGGTAGAGTTTCATGACTGATCAGTTTACTGGTGGAGAAACACTATATACACACACACACACACACACACACACACACACACACACACACACACACACACACAGTACTCACCTTGTCTTTCCTCTGCCTGGCCACATCCTCAGCAGACAGCAGGGTTTTGTAGTAGGAGCTTCGCTCAGCTGTGAAGTGGACCTTAGAGAGCGAGTTCTCCACCAGGGCCACAGACAGGTTCAGCCCCTCGATGTGGAGCCAGCCGATGAAGTTCCCTGCTTTATCCATGTTCTCCACCTCAACCTCCACCTGCAACACACAAACAACATGCTGTTCAAGACAACAGATAAATAAAATAATTAAAAAAAAACACTGTGAGGAACGCGGATCTGGTGTTACACCATCACACCGTACCTGCGCTCGGGGCCCCGCCCTGGTGTTACACCATCACGCCGTACAATATAATGTGGGCACACATCCTTACAAATAATACAGTGTAAAGTGGGCGTGTCTGTACATTGTGTGTGTGTGTATATACACACCCCCACCACCACCCCTTCCACTGTGTGCTCGGCAGACCCCATGTCTGTACTCAGTCGTCTACACGGACTCTCCGCTACACTTAAAGACTTAAACACGCAGTAGGACACAGAGACGTCTCTCTGTCTTTCACTGAGACACAACGTCTTCTGTGTTCAGGCGCGTAAAAATAAACACTTTCTTGCAGGATTTCCATCTTAGTTTAGAATAAATAAGGATAGAGACGAGTGGACGCGAGGCAGATGAGTGTAATAACAGGATAATGAACCTTTAGTTCTCATGACAAATGTTCTACAATTAAAACTTGGAAAGCTTCTTCAGTGTGTGTGAGGTGGATTAGAGACACGATCACTTAGAGACCACGTCACTCCGTCGCCTCATTCATGCTGACGTACGAGGCGTTCTTTGGAGTATTTACCCCCCGTACAGTAATCACCCCGTGACCCCAGTGCAGGTGTGTGGACTCTCAGAGAAACACGCCACGTTCATCTCACCCTCTGTGTGTGTGTGTGTGTGTGTGTGTGTGTGTGTGTGTGTGTGTGTGTGTGTGTGTGCTTTGCTCCATATCATTAGAGCATGATTCATAAAGAGGCTGTTAACCTCGAGTCAGTGTTCCTTTGTTATCGTGAGACGCCTGCATTTAGACACTGACTTGCCCTTCTTGTCTTTTATGCAGATGTTTCTCTCCGGGGAGCTGAGAGCGTTTCTTTGCAGTCTCAGTGCCTTTGGCTGCACTCAGTAGTTTCTGTTCAGCATTGAAACACACACACACACCACTCTTCCTTTTCCTGCCTCTTCACTTTTGCCTTTGAGTACTCCACATCAAACAGTAATAACTATTACTACTGAACTCCAACCACGGCACACGCGCACCGGGTCAGCTGATCCATTTATGATCCATCACATTATCACTTAACAGGCGTCACTCTAGAACCTCATACTCACATATAACTTAACAATAAAACGTACAAAATTACACTAAGTATTAGAATAACACCTGGTGAAAAGGATCAACTCTGGAGCTGAAGGAGGAATCCGTCGACTGGATGAAGACTGCAGGGTTCGAGTGAGTTTCAGCTCAGAGTGCTGATCTTAACCCTGACTGAGGCGGTGAGGAGCTTCTCATTCCTTAAACCATCAGATCACAAGACGTAGCTCGTGGGACAAAAAGGTAACTACAGCGGTGCCTCAGCATAGGAACAGATTTTCGCCTTAAGAACTGAAATTTAGCAAGAAATGTTTGGCAAAAAAACGAACGAACCGAGCCAAACTGAACACCAACGGAGTGTACGTCCAGGAGCTGTTTAAAACTCGTTTGTGTCAGTGTAAAGCCAAACAAGTGAGTTTACAGATTTTTTGAGAGTATTTTTGCATTTTGTGTAAGATTTAGTGAAGACGCAGCACCGCGGGTCACAGGAACGTTATCGAGGACGGTAGCAAGAAGGAAACGGAGACGCTTTCAGTTGTCAAAGCAGCCGGTGGCGAGAGGAATCATAAATTAAGGTTAAGTCAGGTTTAATGTCTATTTATTTCATATTTCACTTCATTTACATGTCTACTATAAATGTTTTGATAGTTTGTATTTAAAAAATATATATAATAAGTGTTGGAAATTGGTGATATTTTTGGGAGGCTGTAATGGATTATCTGCATTTACATTATTTCCTATGGGACAATGTGATTCACAATACAAGAGTTCACCTTAAGAACTCGCCTCGGGAACGGGTTACATTCGAATGCTGAGAGTCGCCTGTATTGTCCTGCATGAAGCGAAGACAACAACTAAGGAGGTGAAGCTGAAATGACTGGAGTCGGGTTAAGAGCTGTCCAGTGGAAGGACAGAGCTGAGACAATCCTGAATAAGCGTGAAGTCTCATGGTGAAAAAACTGAAATCAGAGCAGTTTAATAGTGACAGTAAGAGCATTTACACACACACACACACACACACACACACACATACACATACACACACACAATGTGAAGAGAACTCTCAGGATTGGGACTAAACAGCTGTGTGTCCATGAGAAAAACACTTTGAGAACACCATGAGAAATGCTTTTTTGGTTTTTTGTTTGTTGGTGATCATGAAGGTCAGACTTTGGAGCGATGGAGAGAGGTTGATGTACGAGCCTCTGGAGACAGTGTTATGATCTGGGGTCGCTTCAGTCGCTCAGGTCGAGACTCAACAACATAAAGTGGCAATAAATTAAAGTCAGCTGACCACCTGAATGTACGGCCATAATCCATATCTCTCTCAGTGAAAGTCTTCGGGACGTGCAGGAGAAGACCGTGTGACTCTACCGTCAGTAACGTGAGCTCTACAGTAACGTGAGCTCTACAGTAACGTGAGCTCTACAGTAACGTGAGCGCTACAGTAACGTGAGCTCTACAGTAACGTGAGCTCTCGGGCAAAAATCAATGCAAATCTGGACTGAAATAAACAAAGTGGTCTATTAGAGTCCGGGGTTTTTGGCCAGATGGTGTACGGCTGTAGATCATCATACAAAAAGTAACATGTGCTGTGATCAAAACCGTATTGTTTAACTAAGACAAAGCCCTAGCTGTGATGACACAAACACACACACACGCGCACTCGCCCACAACATGCTGCATCAAAAAAAAAAAGTTCCAGTTAAATACAACAATTTAATATACTGAAACTCTTTCACACATTCACATGTTGAGAAAAAAAGCGTCTGTAAGGGCAGCGAGGGCACTTCATCTCGAGTAACCATGGTTATCATGCCAAGCTGTGGAGCCGAGTGTGTTCCATCTGCAGGGTAAATAACTAGTGTGTATGTAGAGGCAGTGGGTGTTGGGCACTGCCATGACAGATGGGCTCTGTGACAAGCCTCGAGATTCTCTCTAACTAACGCCGGGGGAGTGTTCTCTCTCACACACACACACACACACACACACACACACACACTCTTGCCCACACTCAAACACACACTGTGTTGTATTAGTTAGTAATTAGTTAGTAAGGGGGAACGCAGGGCTGCATCATCATCATCATCATCTACTCAAAACCCCAAGATAAAAGACGAGAATCTCCCTCCATCACCACTCAGGAACCCATCATGGTGGGCGGGACTACAGATACGCAGGTGGTCATAGGAGTAACCAGTCGGGACAAAACTGTTGCATGTGTGAGGACGGTGGTGAGCGCAGGCATTAACCAGGACCCTGGTGAGATCCCACATCCAGTGAGCCTCCTCTCTGGTGTTGCTCAGTGCAGATACGCCTGATCCACTACAGACACGAGTGTGTGTTTTCACAGAGAGTGTACACCATCATTAGGTAATGATACCTTTCAGCTCTACTCTACCGTTTTACTTTTATTCAATCTGAACCAGCGGAACACACCGCGCTCAGGACAGTGAGGGACAGAATCTCACACACTCGTGTTCTCACGTGCCTCCGTCACTCCAGTGTAGACTTTCAACTTTCATTTCATAGGTTGTGTACAGGAAACCTAAACACGGAATACCTGGTATACCTGCTACCTGGTGAAGACGCTTGAAGACGCAAACACTACAGAACAGAACTCGCGCTAATGAACATGTACGCATGTGGACAACACTCGCAGGCTGGGGGGAGAGAGTGTGTGTGTGTGTGTGTGTGTGTGTGTGTGTGTGTGTGTGTGTGTGTGTGTGTGTGTGTGTGTGTGTGTGTGTGCTTGCGCTACAGGTAACATGACCTCCACTTTCACCAGTGGATCAAGAATGCATTACAGTACAGCGTTACCTCATCATACAAATGTGATCCGTCCCGAAAACGAGTTCTTAAGGTGAAGTTTCGTATATTATGAAACACACTGTCGCATAGGAAATAATGTACATTTACAGTCTCCCAAAAATATCACCTGTCATCATCAATCAGATTTTTGCCTTTAAAAACAATCACAACATTTAGACATTAAACCTGACTTAACCCTAGTTTATGATTCCTCTCGGCACCGACTGCATTAAAAACCAAACTGAAAGCGTCTCCCTTTTCTTCTTGCTGCCGTCCTTGATAACATTCTCGGGACCCCACGGTGGTACAACTTCACTAAATCTTGCACAAAATGCAAAAGACTGACCCCCCCCTCCCACCCCCAAAAAATAACCTTAAACTTGCTTCACTTTGCTTTCCACTGACGCTAACAAGTTTTGAGCTTCTCCCGGACGTACGCACAACTTAGCCGGCGTTCAGTTCGGTCGCTCTTATGCCAAAAACGCTTTGGATGCCAAGACACATTTCATTTCTTAAGGTGAAAATTCGTGAAGCGTGCCGAGGTACCGCTGTAAACACCTAGCTGTCTTATTTAACGAAAAAAAACTATTCACCACACTGTTATCATCAGGTGACGTCATGACTGGATTAAATGCTGATAAACAGCACCAACACCCACACTCTTAATATCTGTGTTTTATTTCTGTTTAAGTAATTTCATGTATAATTCATATCCTGTGTTCTGCTGCAGCACCCTGTCCCGCCCCCCCCCCCCCCCATCTCTCTTCTATCCCTCAACTCATCCACCCAAGTGTCCATCACAATAGTGTATGATTTAAACTCTCGTTATTGTTCAAATAAAACGGTCAAAGATTACACATGATCATAATGTTATTAAACAGATGTCTGGGTTTTGACACACAATCTAATAAAACAGACTGAAACATCAAATATTCACAAGAAAAGATTACTCTAAGTTAATATTTATAGAGTCAAAAATATACATGAATCTAAAGAGGGGAAAAAATCAATCAAATCAGATTAACCTACAAAAAGTATTCCATTCACTGCCTCAAGAAAATCTGACTCATCTCTGACTCTCTCTCACACACACACACACACACACACACACAGTTTACAATTCCTGAAGTTCTGCATGCATCATATTTCTTATTCTACATGACATCTCAGGTCTTCAGTGTGTTCGACTTCTTATTCTGAGCAGGACTGAGTCGAGTCTCCAGCACCCAGAACACACGAGGTCAAAGGTGAAAAAAACTCCCTCATTCTGCCTGACTCGGTCTCCTTCTCTTCACACCTCTCCTCTCTCACTCATAGTCTCAATCATCTCCATGTTTGTTTGTCTACCACAAGTGAATCCTGAGTGAGAGTGTTAATTGGGATAGCTTTATAAAGGAACATCAGTCAATTAAAATAACATGCTGTTAATATAGTAGCAGAGAAACCGTGATCGGGTCCAAGCACCTGCACCATCACCTCCCAGGCGCACCAGAAGGACAGTGGGCACAGTGGCAACCGTGTGAGATATCAAAAACACCTTTGCAATTTTGTGTCCTCAATGTCTTGAGATCATATTGGCCCGGTTTTAGTGGCGATCGTATAAATCCCCTAGGAGGAGCACGTCAAATTTCATTGTGTGCATTTTACAAACAGCCCTAAATAACTGGCGTCCTGTTGAGAAGAGCCCATGACATGCAGCATGAAAGTAGTTCAGCTTAATGAGATCTAAATGTGTACCGGGTTTCGCATGTATACAGGCAATTGTGTAAGAGCTATGCAGCAAAATCTGCCCTGAAGACGCCGCGAAACACCCAGGACCCGGACTCTCAGGCGTCCCGACAGCAGCAGATTCCACCCTGTGTGCTGATTGGATGAGTTTTGAACATGACTTATTGAGCAAGTTGACATCCAAAAAGCCCCATATACAGGGAAAATAATTGAATAATAATACTAATGATGTATTAGAAGTAATACTAATGAAGGAATAAACGGGACTGTAAGAGCAGGAGTGTAGAGTCACCTGCCTGTAGAGTCAGTGTGAGCTGTGTTCATGATAAACACTTTACAAAAGCAGTTCTACCTGCATCAGTGAAGGAAACCTCTCATCACATTACTAGCACAGGAGAGCATGCATTAGGACAAAATAAACCAGTAAATGCCTCAAACTGCCTCCCCTCTCCTTCCCACCTCAGCACATCCCACACTGCAGCAGAAACCACTTTCCCTTAAATGCCACAGTGTTTAGTTTAAGAAGCTTTCTACAGAGCGTTCCATCTATCTAGGTCATGTCTCCAGGTCTGCTGTCACAGATTAGGACTTATGTGTAAGGCTCCTGAACATTCACCTGCTGGTGCAAATTACACTCACTTTGCTCTTTCCCTGGATGTCCAGACAGGCTAGAGAAAGGGAGTGAGCTGAGACCGCACTAAGACAAGAATAAGGTAACACTTTCCTTTTTCACGAATTTAGTTACGAGCCTGGTGAAGAAGGAAACAGACTGGAACTGAACCCATGACACACACACACACACACACACACACAGAGGGCAGACTGGGTTAGACAGCCATCAAGCCCTAGCTGCAGTTCTTAACCTCATATAATCAAGATAATAATGTATGCATAACTGTAACGGTGCTAATGGAACGGAGTAAACACATCTGAGAGGCGAGGAGGAGCCGCACTGCAGGTTTCATCCACTTCCCTTCCTCAGATTTCTCGTTATTGATCCCTGGAGGCTCAGGAGGAACCAGATGTACAAGAGGTATTCACTTAAACGTCTGATTAAATGTTACATGAAGCGGCCAAGCCAACCAATGAAAAGCAATTCAGTATGTCATAGGGGAAAGTCATCCATGAGATACGTTTCACATCACAAGCACAATGAATAATGAGGAAAATCACAGATGGACAAAAGCATAGAAATTAAATGATAAAACACTTTAAAGCTCTTGTTAAAAAATACACTGAAAGCGTGCTGCATTAGATTGTACCTGAGCCTCAAATAACAAAATGGACTCCATATTAACTTCAACACATATCCTGTTATACTGAACATCCAGCCACCTAACATACAGTACGACTTGTTGACGGTATCACGGATCAACCTAATAGAACGTAAACGAGGACGGTTCCCTGTCGAGTCTGGTTCCGCTCAGGGTTTCCCGCTTCCCTTCTTCCTCTGGGAGTTTTTCTTGCTGCCCTCGGTGAGTTCAGTCATGTTGGACCTGCTGTGGGGTAGTTTCTCGGCCCATTACTTCCAGTGAAAGGAACTCTTGGGAACAGTTTGGGGACGGCCCCTTCCTGTTCCAACATGACTGCGCCCCAGTGCACAAAGCAACGTCCATAAAGACATGGATGAGTGAGTTCGGTGTGGAAGAACTTGACTGGCCTGCACAGAGTCCTGACCTCAAGCCGATAGAACAAGATATAGAATATCTTAATATAATATTGTTCTATGTTATATCTTAATATAACATAGAACAATAGAACATGTAATAATATAGAACAATTCTAGAAGAATGGTCAAAAAATCCCATAAACACACTCCTAAACCTTGTGGAAAGCCTTCCCTATGGATTACAAATTGGATGTTCCTCAAGTTCACATGTGACGGCAGATGAGCCACTATATTGCCAATACTTTTGTATTTTGTATCTTACAATATAGTGTATTTTCTCATACATTTCATACACATTTATGTCATTTCCTTCCTGACTTGTGACATTACCATTGTTAAAAGTGCTATAGAAATAAGTAAAATTGAAAACCTGAATTGAATCTAACTCACTGCTCGCATTCTCAGGCTGATTCACACACACACACACACAGAGAGAGAGAGCACGGTCTTTAAAGATACAGTGCATATATACACACACAGTAGCTACACACAGTAGAGGTACTACAAGTGCTTTTAGTGAAAAAAGTACCTCATGCCTCAAGTACCTTCGCTCAAAGTCTCCCACTGCTTAGCCTGCTTTCAAGGCACAGGGCCGCAGGTTAACACTCTAGGCTGTGCCTCAAAGACAGACAGAGTGCTGGAACGTCATGAAGAGCAGTGAGAGACAGATTCAGCACAGAGGAGTGGAACCTGATCGGCAGATTCACCCCGGGTCTCCCCGCCCTCAACAGAAAACACTAAGAAACACCGGCAAAGGAAAGGAGAAAGAGACGTGAAGAAGAAACGTTCATAAAGACGGTGAGAATCAAAATTAGATGCATAAAGGAACCATAAAGATCCTGAATGCTGTGGCGTTTCCCCCGGACTCGGGTTAAAAAGCAAGAGTGTAACTGAGCCTAAAGATACACAACTTGTTCTAGCTTATTTTGTTAACAGGTCCGATCGAGTGGACACTGAGTCACACAAGCGGAAGCGACAGACAGCTTTTCCCCTCCACATGTGTTACCGCTGCTCCCTAATGGCGGACGGGCGATGTGATCGGAGGCTAAATGTGCTTCGGAGTAGGCGCGCGGTAGCCTTCACCATCGCCGGTAGGCGTGGCTGATGTGGGAGTGTCCTAACAAGACAGGTGGGGACTGTATATGAGACATTATGGAGAAAATCGAGGAACATTTAAGAGTAGTACTCTGAGCAACTGTTTCAAAACAATTAAGATTAAAAGAAAGGAGAGAGAAAAACAGAGGAGAAACACACACACACACACCGATATGACTGAGACAATGACAGTCTAAGGAAATGTTATCACCCTGGGACTGGTCCATAAGTATTTTTGGGGGCGAGTGTGTGTGGCCCGAGCCATTCATCAGTTAGACTGTGCGTGTGTGTGTGTGTGTGTGTGTGTGTGTGTGTAAAATCAGGCCAGGCTGCTTTACCTCACTGCAGTCCATCTCCAGCTGCAAAACAGCGCCATGCGGTCCTGATGAATTTTTTTGTAGATCAGAAACACTTATAAAGCGTCCCGCGAGCCCAGAGACTGAACAAGAGAGGGCAAGAGAGTGAGAAAGGGTGAGAAACAAAAGAGAGGGCAAGAGGGGATATTAATTAATAAAATAATAAAAAATTAATTTTAAAAACCCTGCATTAAACCAATGCACTGCTTGAAGCAAAATGTGTCAGCAGTACATGTGCACTTCCACTGAAGGACAAAAGGGGGAGTGAGAGCTTAAGCCTGTGTCTCATCTGCTCGCTACAATGCAGTGGAACAAAGATTGAGCCAGAAACAGCAGCAGGAGAGAGAGAGAGAGAGAGAGAGAGAGAGAGAGAGAGAGAGGGGGAGAGGGAGGGAGAGAGAGACTTTCAGAGAGAATGAGAATGCTGTTGCCGTGGGGATGCACTTTTTCCTTGCCAGAACAATCGTCCAGCAGCTCGAGCCAGGCGCCTGGGCAGCCAACACGGTGATGAGCTCTCCAAAACTGTTCTCAGCTAAGGACACTCAGCTCAGCTCCGCACAATACAGACACTTTCCAGATCAATGCAGCGTCATACCAGAGGAGGAGAAGGTCTCTCTCTCTCTCTCTCTCCCGCTCTCGCCCTGCTCTCTCTCATTCAAGGGAACGAGAGCATGTGTGAACGCGAGTGACGGCTATCTGCAGTGAACCAGCCTTAATGGATTGCTTTTTTTACTGTTACTGCTACCTCCAAACTGGTACCTTCTCCCCATCCTTCACCCGAGTGTTCGACGGATTGCGGTGAGAGCATGTGAAAGCAGGGAGGGTGCAGCTGCTGGCGTGTGCGTCTGTGTGAGAGTGTGCGTGTGTGAGAGAGAGCGGAGAGAGCTACATCAGGGAAAAAATAACCTAATGACTGCAGTGCGTGTGTCAGCCGTTTTTTAACCGGGCTTCGCACATGCAAACGGACAAGCGGCGAGCGGGGACACATCAGCAACAGGAACAGCCGAGTGGAATAAACTGGACAAGAGACAAAAGGAGAAGAGAGCATCTGAAAGGACGCTGGAATTTTTATGCCTCTTCCTCTCACTGCCCCCTCCCTTCCCCCTCACCCTCGGTTTAGTGCATGCAGCCGTTCACCGTGGAGATTTAGACTCGGTCCTTAGTGGTGGCATCAAACCACAATTTCCAAGGACAACCATCTGCGGACAGAGCGTCAACAAGCAGAGGCGCATGCGTCTGAGCAAAACTGGAATGTTATCCTAGCCTAAAGCTCGGTCAGCCTGAGACTCTGCTGCTTCATGCACTCATACACTCCTCTGTGGATTTATTACTAATCATTCTCTTCTTTAGTTTGTGTTTTGTACCAAAAAAAGAAAAAATAATAATAAAAAACTGAAAAGGATTTACCTTTGGCAACAGGATTAAAAAAAAATAAAAAATGCACCAAGCTGATCTAAAAACGGACGTGTAAATTGATTGAGGTAGGTTTCTGGTCTTTCCAAACGTTTTTATGCAGTAAGTCTGTAAGTGCTGATTTATTAAATGTTTGGCTTCTGCCCTCTGAACACATCCCTTCTACACCAGTCAGTGCAAATCACCCCGACTCCCAGAACCGCAAATGGAAAACCGCGTCAGAGTTTTGCTTAACCCCGGGTAGAGCTAGCTCCCTTAACTGGAGACAGATCCCTCCCATTACTCCCATTTTACCACCATCCAGCCCAATCTCGCTGCCCCCCCCCCGCCCCCTAAGACCATGTTGAAATATGATTGTGCCACAACATGAGTGTCCGTGAGCGTGTAGCTGCACATCGAGTCAGGAAAGCTGCCCTGCTCTTTGTCATCGTTCTCATGGTGCAAGTGTATGTGGAGGAGGTGGTGGGGGCGCTGGGGACTCAGGGTTGCCCCCCTGTCTGCTCCTGCAGTAAACAGCTCAGCAAGGTGGTGTGTACCCGGCGTGGCCTCACTCATGTGCCCCTTGGCATTCCGACCAACACGCGACACCTCAATCTCATGGAGAACGCCATCGAGGCGGTGCAGGCCGATTCCTTTCGCCATCTCCACCACCTGGAGGTCCTCCAGCTAGGACGCAATGCCATCAGACAGATCGAGGTGGGAGCTTTCAACGGGCTGACCAACTTGAACACCCTGGAGCTCTTTGATAACCGTCTGACCGTGGTGCCTAGCGGGGCCTTCGAGTATCTGTCCAAGCTGAGGGAGCTGTGGCTCAGAAACAACCCCATTGAAAGCATCCCATCTTATGTCTTCAATCGCGTGCCCTCTCTCATGCGGCTGGACCTGGGCGAGCTGCGAAAGCTGGAGTACATCTCTGATGAAGCCTTCGAGGGTTTGGTCAACCTCAAGTACCTCAACTTGGGAATGTGCAACATCAGAGGGGAGATTCCCTCCTTGAACTCACTGCTAGTGCTGGAGGAGCTGGAGATCTCTGAGAATTTTTTCCCGGTGATCAAGCCAAGCTACTTCAGAGGCCTGACTTCACTTAAAAAGCTATGGATCATGAACTCTAACATAGGACTAATTGAACGTAATGCATTTGATGACCTGTCCTCACTGGTAGACCTGAACCTGGCCCATAACAACCTGAGCTCGCTGCCCTATGACCTCTTCACCCCACTGAGGTACCTGATGGAACTGCACCTCCATCATAACCCCTGGAACTGCGACTGTGACTCGCTGTGGTTAGCACGCTGGCTGCATCAGAACATTCGTACAAACTCGACCTGCTGCGGCAGATGCCATTCTCCAGCACACATGAGAGGCCGTCAGCTGGTGGACGTGGCCCAAGGAGACACCGATGCCATGCAGTGTTCTGCACCCTTTATCTCTGACGCTCCTAGAGACCTCAACATTTCAGCTGCCCGAGTGGCAGAGCTCCGATGTCGAACAGCATCCATGTCTTCAGTGCAGTGGTTTTTACCCAACGGTACTATACTGACACATGCAACGAACCATCCGCGCATAACCGTGGTTAAGGACGGGACTCTAAACTTCTCGAACGTGCTGCTGAGTGACACGGGCATGTATACCTGCATGGTGTCCAACGCAGCCGGAAAATCCAACGCTTCAGCTTATTTAAATGTCAGCACAGCAGAGCTCAGCACGTCAACCCATTACTTTACACCAGTTACGCCGGACGGTCTAAAACCAATGTCAAACATGCCCAAATCCCGGCGCACTACAGAACCTGATCAAAGCACCTCCACCACTACTTCTCCTTCAGTCTTTCAACCGGTTTTCATCTCGACACCAACGGTCATCCTGCAAAGCACCGACACACCACCGAGCCGCCTGCCGGCCGTGCCCACATCCAAAGGGACAACAAGGAATCAGCCTAAATCCAGCAGTACCAGTCTGGACGAGGTGATGAAGACTACTAAGATCATTATCGGCTGCTTTCTGGCCGTAACGCTGCTAGCAGCAATCATGCTAATCGTCTTCTATAAACTGCGCAAGCGACATCAACAAAGGAGCACAGTTTCAACAGCTAGGACTGTAGAGATCATTAACGTAGATAAGGAAGACCTGCCTCCACCCGCATCCGCTGCCAGTATGTCAGGAGACGGGGCAGTTAAACTACCAGTGATCAGAGACCATAATAGCATACAGAAATTAGACTACATTACCCACAAATTGGACTACAGCTACCATACAGCTGAACTCAAACCAGATTACACCCTCCACAAAGCCAAACCTCATTTCAGCACCTTGAAAACCAAATCTGACGACAGTACTGACATCCTGAAGCCAGACTTCACCACACACATGTCCAAGTTCGACTACAACACACTTGCACTTGCAGACTACAGTTCCCACAAACCTTCTACAAACTACACGCACAAGTCACTGCCTGATTATCACATACACAAAAAAACAGAGCGGAGCCCTTACAAACCCGGATACAGCACGTACAAACCTGACTACAAACCCCAGGCCGTCCGTCTGGACTTCAGCCCTTTCGAATCCGATTACAGCGCTCACAAACACGCCATGGACCTCAGTATGCACAAACCCAAATCTGATTACATTCCTAACAAATCTGCTCTCAGCTACAGCCCACTGAAGATGGACTGCAGTCATTTTAAAACAGACTACAGTGCGTTTAATGCTGAATACAGCCCACTCAAGGCAGAATACTTCAGCCACAAGCAGGACTCGAGTCCTCACAAACCCGAGACGGATTACAGCCACCACCAGATCAAATATAGCACTCAGAACTCATACAAGCCTTGGGGACACACGAACAAATGGACAGAAAACCGCAGTACTGGAAACTCCCTTCCACGAACTTTCCCCAGTATGAGCACGCCCGAGCCCTTCGTCATCAAAACACACAACAAGGACAAAGTGCAGGAGACGCAAATCTAACCTTCAGCTAAAAGAATGCAGATCCTGATTTACGGGAAAAAAAAGTCAATCACACACACTATTCTTTTAGATAAAGTGATTCAAGAAGAGAGAGAAGGTGTGTGAGTGTGTGTGTGTGTGTGTATCTGGGAAAACCCATGGAGTGTTGGCAAACCGACAAAAAAAATATCATTAAAAAACACAAACGTTGAGCTTTTCTGCCCCGAAAGGTCTTTAACAATGCCGTGGCTATGAGCCTGCACATCAGTTTCACACACACACACACACACACACACACACACACTCAGTCAGTCCTAGTTACAGTAAGTGTGATTTCTCTCTTCAGCACGTTAACATCAGACTCTCATCAAACTGCTGGGCATTTACTCCATAACCGATCAGACAGAGTGGAGCTGTAACACACCCGGGCCACGACGTCAGGGGAGAGACACGAACCGCTCGCTCACCAGGGGGGTAAAAACATCTGATCATTCAGTTTAACTACGGCAAAGCCAGACAATCAGCAATCAGGTTCCCAGGTGATGATGAGGTGTGTGTTTAAATACCATGAGTGAGGTTTGCCCCAGGTGGTGGTGGTGGTGGTGGTGGTGGTGACTAAAGTGATGAGACGAGTTACTAAGGAATATTTAAAATAGTTTACATATTTGACATTCTTTTGTAAAATTCTATTTATTATTATTAATCAGTGTGTAGACCTGACAGAATCAAAGCTGCTATGTACAAAGACCTCAAAATCACCGTCAGCATTTTCACTGAAACTCAATGAAGACTTTAAATTCACTGTTCGATCATTAGAGAGCTGGAAGGTGGAGGAGAAGTGCATCAGGGCAGGAACAGCTGTACACTTCAGGAGATCATGTCTTTAAAATGCCAACAGCCCACCATGTGAAGGAGGATTTCCCCAGCACACACACACACACACACACACACACACACACACACACAGGCTGCTGATAAAGAAACAGATCATATACAATTAAAAAAGTTAAGACTATTTTCTACCTTGTAATGTTTATTTAATGACGAGTTGTTTAAAGTGACTGAGCGAGGGTCGTGTTTTCACTGGACATTGTGCCGTTTCTAAACCATGCTATAGAGAATGCAGTAAAACTAAATCAAAAAAAGGATTGAAATTATTTATATTGATAAGATTTTCTTTAAGAGAAAAAAAAAAAAGACAAGTTGACATTTACAGATTTATCTTGTAAGCACCATGAATTTGTACTGTGCCAAATGTCGTAAAAATGCAATAAAGATTATTTTTCCCCTTTTATTATGCACAGTTTTTATCACGTCCAAGACTTCACACGGCAGCTGGTTTTAGCAAATATCATTTGTCTAGTGTAACGTGTGTGTGTGTGTTTGAGCGTATACATGGAATTAAAACCACTATAACCACCAGACAAACAGTCGCACAGTAGAAAAGTCGAGCCTGTGTTGTGTCTCACTATTACCACACACACACACACACACACACACACACGCGTGCGCACACACACACAGTGTTGCACAACAGGTTCATGATATTCTAATCACAAAAATGAGACGTCTTACATTCACACACAAAATGAATCACGCTTCAGAGAGTGTGTGTGTGTGTGTGTGTGTGTGTGAGAGAGAGTGATAAGGAACGTCTGAAATGAAGATGCAGCAGGGCCTGGTGTGTACGAGTGTGCAGAGACTCTAACACCTGCGTAAGAGACGGTGGTGTCTCCTTTATTTAACTCATCACACTGTATCTGATTATCTGATAAACGTCAGCGCTGCTGTACTGCAGCTGAAGACCCGTTATTACATTAAACCTACTGAAGAGTTCCGGACGACTGTTAGGGGATTCAAACCTCAATATTTTATTTCAATAATTAATTATCTCCCCAAAAAGATGTTTGTTCTAGAAGTGTGGATAATATACACGTGTGTGTGTGTAAATAATTGGGGGAGGTGGTGACTCTAGTTTACTGATCGGGGGGGGGGGGGGGGGGTCG
>JAQMYG010000004.1:23046171-23057080 GCA_030014215.1 Clariallabes teugelsi
TAGACACCCCCACACACACACATTTCACTTCCTCTGGAGTATGTTAGGACGATTTCTACTCACTGAGAGCGACAGTCTCTGAAAACACAGTAACATCGTAAGAGTCATGACACGACCCCTGACCCCAGGCAGCGTACTGAGCGCGTCTCTCGAACAGTACGAATGTCATCGTTCTCAAATATCACTCGAGTTCACCTTCATAATAAGATTCATTTAAAATGACTGTAACATTATCCTGTACGGTTATGATTCATCACTAAAACACTGCTGTTGTACTGAAGCAGGCCTGTGGAGAGTAAATGAATGCTGAACAGGCCACTTTATTAGGAACAGCTGCACATTCATTCCTGCACCGTGTTCGATTATAAATCACTCTCAACAGCCGTGGTGGACAGAACGGCATCTCAGCATGCACAGGACAGCCACACTGAGCTACACCGTCAGGCTCCCCTCTTCAGCCGGGAACAGGAATCTGAGTTACTGTGGTCACACCCTCACCCAAACCGGACGGCTGAAGATTAGGGGGGAAAAAAAAAATAGAAAAGAAAAAGTGCTCGCCTTGTCTGTCCCTATTCTTCAGCGCTCCAGTTTGGGGGCCAACAGCTGTTATCAAGTGGCACAGCGTTAGTTCACCAGGTTTAACTCAGCAGCGTTAGACCCCAAAACTCCACCACGACTCGTCCGGGAAGACGTTTCTGCTCTGCACCACCAAATGTTCCTGTAAGTTCAGTTCAGTTCTGATTCCTGTGACGAGAGCGTGCCGGTTCCTGGTACCGACTGGGACAGCGCAGGGTATTCATATGACTCAGGGTTTGGTGTATGTGTGTGTGTGTGTGTGTGTGTGAGATGTTTTCTGAGACGTTTTTGTGCTCAGCATGATCGTTAAATGATTTAATCACAGTTTTATTCATTAAAGTGGTAGTGAGCACATATTTATTATCCAACACTTTATACAATTGAGATAATAATAAACGATTGAAGTAACACAAAATGGAACATGTTGCAGAAAAATTAAATGTTTTTCTTTGTTGGATTTTTACCCGACTTTCTCCCCAATTTAATCGTATCCAATTCCCACCGGTCACTATAAGGCTCCCACATTAAGACTACAACCAGTCAGTCAGGGAGGGCTGAAGTCTTATCACGTGTTTCCTTTGAACCATGTGCTGAACAACTGCGCGCTCACGCGGTGTAACACCCTCGAGGACAGCGCTATCCGCTCCTTCCGCTCGCATCAGCTCACAGACGCCCGTGATCGGCTGTAGAGCCGTGACTGATGTGAGAGCGTTCGGCCAATCAGCTCTGTTCAGGCTACAGCAAACTAGCGATCTCCGGATGATCAGGTGAGCGCTTTGCAACCGCGCCACTCAGGGGGGGCTAAGAAAAATTAAATGTTGTACATTTTTTGAAGGACATTAAGGAGAAGTGCTCACATCTGCCTCCAGTCCGCCCTGGACCTCAAGATGAACAGCAAAGATTAGCACAGCCAAGGCACCGCCCGGCCTCCTGCGTTTGTTACGCTGATGGATGACTTTTAAAACCATGGATCGATTTAATCACTCCAACACAGATATTATTATTATTATTATTATTTTAGGTCTGATGTCTCAGATCCCACCAGAAACACTTCTGTAGCGCAGTGAGGCTGAAGAACACCGGAGTCTCCAGGCTCACGGGAATCATGAAGTTGTGAGAAACAGCATTAAAAGAAATAAAAGCCAGTGGATTTAACACACACACACACACACACACACTCTTCTTCATACCTCGCCCTCAATCCTGGGGGGCCGGATGCTGGACAGGTGAATGGTTTTGTATTCGCCAGAGTTCAGCTTGACGATAATGGCGTCTGCGTTCATGACCTGCATCACCTGCACAGTGAAAGAGAGCGAACACACAGGAAAAGTGAGAGACGGGTTAAACAAGTCACTTTAACAACATGGAGCACAGCTTGTTGCTAGAGAAACAGCTTGGATATCTAACATGAGCAGAGCATAAGAAAAAAAAAACAAAGACAGTAGCAGATAAATACTTCGCCCACTCGCTACCAGATAATCTCTCTGTCCCTCCCCCGAGCTCACATCCTCAATTCTCAATTAAACAAATATCACCCTAAATGACCAGGAAGGACCAGTTTAATAACACAAGAACAAATGACTTAAGAGATTAATACAACATGCGGACAGGTGTGATCAGTGTGTGTGTGGGTGTGTGCACGGGAAGAGAAGGGGACTTTGAGGGACAGCATCCCTAAAAAAAAAAAAGAAGAAGAAGAAGAAGAAGAAGAGACAGGTGTAGACGTGCGTCTGCATGAACGTCCCCTTCCCCTGTCGGCTGTGAATCATGTGCCAGTCTGGAAGGAACAGTACAGATTTCTGGGCAGGTGCAGAAAACTGATTAGACATGAAATGAGTAACAATAAAGCGTGATTGAAGCGCTCTGATCCTCCACACGGCTGCACCGGTCCACGCTGAGGGCTTCAGGAGACCAGGCGAAGGATCAAGAGAAGACCTTTTAGTTATTAACGGAGACGATTAGTGCAGTAAATACCCCACCACCCCCCACCCCTGCTACAGGAAGCCCCAGTCTGCAGACAAGAACACACACACACACACACACACACACACACACACACACAGAAGGAACCCACGAGTCGGCCGGCTTTATTCTCATGGCTGTCGTTTTACCTCCCACCCTGTAAGTGAACATGAAGGATGTGGACGCTGTGAGGAGACGTCTGGCTGGCACACACACACACACACACACACACACACACACACACGCTGCTTAATTAGTAGCTGCATATGCAAAGCACCTCAGTGAGGACTGCCAGCAGAAACATGCAGCAAACCGCCATGACTCATTCTGCCTCTGTACATCGCGGCCCCGGCAGGAGAACACCGCCATCTGCAGGACCAGAGCTGCACTGCAACGCACACAGCTGATGCTCGTGTTCTGTTTGGATCGAAGCCCAGTTTAATAAAAGTTTCACTAAAACTAGAACAATACTGACTTTTCTTTCTTTCCTTCATTACATTGGCTTAAGTAGTTCAGGAAGTGTTTCCTGTGTACTTTTTGTGTAAAGCTTGTGCACAGAACTCTACAGTGAGAGTGACGTCAGGGGAAGATCACAGCGCTCACGTCTAAAGACGTATAAACAGTACGACCTGGCTGTGTGACAGACCAGTGCCCGAGTACATGACAGCACACACACACAAACAGCCAACACGGATGACACCTCTTCAAAAAAAAAAAACTGAAGTGTTTTATACCCCCCCCTCCCCACACACACACAAACACCTTGCTCGAGAGAGAGGCAGCGTAGGTGACCCATCTCACAAGATTAAAAGAAGAAGAGGAGGAAGAAGAGGAGTGACTAATGGAGTGATTTATACCTCACTTCCTCTGGGTCTCCAGACTGGACAAAGTAAGAAATGCTTCATTAAATATTCATTCCATATTTAGCACTCATTTAATTAATAGCACAAATATGAAATGTGTGTAATTAAAATTTGTAGACTGTTTACAGTTTGTGTGTATAATTTACAGCATTTTATTAACAATTACATCATTTGAAGCTGTTTAAAGTTTACATTATGAGTCTCAGACTCACAGACGCTCACAGAACCAGACTGATTTTCTATCTAAAGGTTTATTTATTAATTAATGCCCTTTTCTTGTTTGTTCCAGCTTCATACTTACCCCCTCCATCTGAAGTGGACACCTGTCCATCACAAGAACAGGTAGTCCCCGACTTAGAAACGAGTTAATCTCTGTCCTTTCCACACACTGCCATCATGTGGTCAAAATCCGTAACCGCGCCTAAGGAAAATTAACCCCCACAGTGAAATGTGAAATCTAACAGTGTCGTCTCTGCGCCTTTAAATCACGCGGGGAATCCCGGACGCCATTTTATCTCAGAGCTGTTTTCCACTGTATTGGACTGTAAACTCTGTTTCATTGCAGGTTTTTTTTTTTTTTTTTTTACGAAATTAGGATTATTCACCATCAGGACATCTTTACAGGACAGACATTTTCGATCATCGTGCTCCCGGTCTGATTCACTGAAACCGATGAAGCCGACTCATTTCTCCCGCACGCGCACACGCAATATACCAGACTTTAGACATTTTCTACATTCACATGTGTTTTCACAGAACATGTGATTGTACAATACATGTAAGCTACTTCTGTGATTGAAATTAGCGAGTTAGGACTTCCGAGCAGACCCGCAGTCCTAACTCGGTCCTAACTCACATTTACGCAACTCCTAACTCGCATGAAGACTACCTGTACATAGAACATTATTTTATTCTGTATGTTTCTCAGAGAATATAGACCTGTTTTTATTGGTTGTTTTTACAGGACACACAAGCACACAACACTAAAATAAAGTAAGGACCAGCAGAAATGTAACGAAATGACGGTCTATAACGCCACCCTTGATCACATAACTCCACCTCTACCATCTGACTTGAGTGACTATAAAAAGCAGCTGTCCGAGAGCCTCGGTGTGCCCGCGTATCCCCACGTGGCTAGTGAGATTAGTGATAATCACGCCGTGCTAATGTATTCTTTTATGCTGTCGGAGAGAAGAAATGAGACGATCAGGTTAGAAATGTCTCATCACAGCAGGCGGGATTATAAAGATTACACCCGCTACCTGAAATAAGATCTGTTCTACGACATGCAGAAGAAAAAGTAGAAGCAACCATCACAGCTCATGGTTCAACCTTAATTCATGATCAAAATATGTTTTTATTTAAACCCTTTTTATCTGTTTATGTTTTTATCTGTTAACCCTCTCAAGGCAGACGTTGCAGATTTGCAACAGTTAAAAACTAATTACCTTATTAGTACTTACTTACTACTACTTACTTACTACCCAGATAAATATTTTATGAGGTTTTTTTTACTCAGAAGTACCACTGCAGGACTTGGTTGTCCTTTAGCAACTAAAAACTTAATTTGAGCCTGAAAGGGTTTTAAACAGTCGTGTAAATAAAAAGCTCACGTCATAACGTAACTGCCATGCTAAATCAGATATCACTCATTCCTGAATCTCTGAGTGTGAAATGCTACTTGCTGAGGGTGAAATGCGCCCCATGGTTTGTTAAATTGGAGTACACCGATATCCAGAGGCGCGCATTTGTCGCATGTCGAAGCTCCACAGGTTCTCAGTTCAGCTCTAAACCGGTGAAAACGCTGCCCACTCCAGCAGACATTTCTGACGCATCTTCACAGCACATGGGTGTGAGTGTGTGTGTGTATGTGTGTGTGTGTGTGTGGCACAGAGTGGTTTATAAACCGTTCATCCCATAAAAGCAGCTCTCTCATTACCGTAAACAGCCTGCTTAATACCACAACACAACCGTGTGGGAAGAGACGCACTGAAGGATCGGACTCGGGGAAACAGTTTTCAGCTCAACCGGGCGTGACCCGTGTGTGTGTGTGTGTGTGTGTGTGTGTGGGCACTTTGTGAACGGCCCTAGTTTACGCATTTTCACCAGATGAAACATCACACCTGGAACAGCTTGTTTTTGTTTATTTTTTAATGAGGTTAATCCCTTAACTCCAGCATCAACAGCATTTTCATTAAACTGAATGAGAGGAGAGAGTGAGAGAGTGGAGGAGGAGAAACACTTCTATTGCACTTCATTAGTGCGTTTCACTCGGACCAGTTCAGCAGCCATTTACCTCAGAACCAGCGGCGTGAGGTTTCTGACTCAGCCGTAGTGACTCAGCACTTTAACCCCTGAGATCTTCCCCCAGAGGTTCAACATCCTGATTCACACATTTGAGCAAAAACTTTTTATATTCACCAGTTATGAAAAAAAGATGAACGAATCAACTACACTTGTATAAACGGGACGAGAGGTCGTGTTGATTTATAAGAGCTTCATCAGTCCGCTGCACTTTAACAGGAACGCTCGTACGCCTGCGTGTAATTATCTAATCACTGTAAACGGGAAACAGGGCAGAGACCATGTGATGGTGGGGTCCGTTTTATCCTCGGGTCCGGAGTGAAACCCGGCGTGTGGTTGTCCGCGCTCACACCGCTACACGTTCCTGTCGGATCGCTCCGTGTAACAGGGTGTCAGACGGGCAGAACTGCAGATCTCTGAGTGTTTAGTTTTTTTTATATTTGACACCATTGTGTGTAACGCGTGTGTGTGAAAAGCCCAGGAGAGAGCAGCACTTTCTGAATAACGGATGTCACAGTGAGAGCCACAGAGATCACACTCTGCCTCATCCCAATGTGTGATGTGAATAAATCACCGGAGCTCTTGACCTGTGCGAGTTCATGCGCCATGCTGAGGCCACGCAATTAGCTGATTAGAGAACTGCATGAATGTCTACAGGTGTTCCTATTAAATTGGCCTGCGCGAGCGAGAGAGAGAGAGAGAGAGAGAGAGAGAGAGAGAGAGAGAGAGAGCCGTGTGCTTGGCTCTCATGGCCCTAAATACAGAGGAAGCTGTGAAATAATTAAACCTCTTCTCCAAAACTCAGCTCTCTACTTGATTTTTGTTACTGAAGACGTGACGTATTCTCGGTCAGCTGATCATCAGTAAAGCCGTCCTCTCACAATGACGTTCAAAACGATATCAGAAGAAGAAATGAATGAAGAGAAATAACACTTAAAAAAAAGTTGAGATTCATAAATTTACTTGACCCGTGACTGACCTTCGCCACAAACTGCCGGTCCTTCTGGTCCAGATTGGCGGTGGGAGCGACGTAGTCTTTCCAGATCCGCACTTTGCGCTCCTTAGCCGAGCTGCGGAACAAAGAAATACTTAAAACATCTATTCCATAATTCTTTTTTTTAAAAAATGCAATAAAACACACAATGACCAAAGACTTAAAGTCTAACGCCTCAGGTGGATCCGCCTCGCGCCCGACACTACACTCTCATTTCTCACATTATAATTAAGATTATCGTTACCTGAACAAGCCAGCATTGAGCTAGATCACATGCTAGAGTTATTTTTGTTTTTTTTCCCCCCTAGCTCACATCTGAGGTCACATCTGTATGAAAAACAATCGTGACAAGCCCTGAGGCACACACACACACACCATCAGACTCATTGAGCTCAATCAGACTTACAGCTCAGGAAAAGGCTACACGAAGTGATCTCTGACAGACACACACACACACACACACACACACACACACACACACACACACACACACACACACACACACACCTCGAAACCCCACATTAATATTTTTAATATTTATATGTTGTTGATATTTGACTGCCTGTACAGCACCTTGGTCAACAATTGTTGTTTTTAATGGTACTATATAAATAAAGCTGAGTTGAGCTCCAGTTGTACATACTGTTTGGGAATAAACCTAATGTAATAAAAATTTGACAAAAGGGTATGAATAAATCTGGAGCACACATACTGGCCACTTTATTACGAACAGCTGTAGACCTGGACATTTATGCTGATCAATCATGTGGCAGCAGCACAGTATACACACACACACACACACACACACACGTGTATGTGTACTTTATTGCTGTCAAATGAGTCCAGCTGTTCCTAATAAAGTGGACAATGATTACACGTTTGTAAACATTACTGAAAAAAATAAAATAAGAATGGTGCATCTGTAATAATGATAAATAGACCCTCCTCCTTTTGTTTGAAGCAGATCATTTGAATTATTTAGTTTCTCATGGATTTGGAACGTTCCAATATTTTTGGATACTGTTTTTTTTTTTTTTTTTAATCCCAACCTCAGGGTCTGAAACTAGGCATCAGGTGTTTCATAAATGTATGAAGCTGCATACATGAAACTGGTGTAAAGACGCATGGGTTCCTGTTGCTAGGCAACAGCAGTGATAAACGCAGCAGATTTTGCACTTGACTTGCTCTAGAGGTCAGAACCTTTAACGTATATTTCGGCCCTGGTCCATTTACTTCAGACAGGGATTTGTCCTCCTGCCAAGTCCCTGTTAGCGTTAGCATGACTTAAATCATGAAGAAGCATCCACAGATTTTTTTTCTTTAAGCTCTTTTCCCACCGGCTGATGGATCCAAGTGTGTGTGTGTGTGTGTGTGTGTTGGTGTGTGTGTGTATGAGACACAGACTGACCGTTCTGCAGCCCGGAGTTTCTCCGCTCCCTGCGTGTACACCGCCATGGACCAGTCCACACAGCGAGCAAAGCCCTCCTTCAGCAGCAGCTCTGTGATGTTCCCATTCTGTATAAAACACACACACACACACACACACACACACACACACACACACGTCATGCCTACTGGACGGAGAGCGCTGAACATTCATCATTCAGCGCTGACCGCATATCCTGAGCTTACTGAGGGAAGTTCAACATCCTTCTGATCCTCTTTTTTTAGTGAATTTGACATTCACTCATGTAGGGGGCAATATGGAGAGTATCTACAGGTGCAAAACTTTAACATTTTAGAAATGTCTCTACTGCTCAAGATGTTCTCAAGTCCGACAAAGTGAGTCTGATACGCCTTTGACACAGATATACAGTGTAAAGCATAACAATCCCTGTCCCCTCACACCACACTGCCATCATGTGGCCAAAAACTGTAACCGCACCTTAGGAACTGAATCTCATGTAAAATTTAACACTTGTCTCAGAGCTGTTTTCCACTGTAATGGACTGCAAACTTGTATAATCCTAATTTTGGAAAATCCTCAATATCACTTTACAGGACAGACATATTTTTTATCATCGTGCTCCCGGACTGATTCACTGAAACCGGTGGGGCTGACTCGTTTCTCTCGCGCACACACTTTAGCCATACATTCACTTACACACTGAAAATATTGTATATAATTGTAAATTTTGGGATCTGGTGCAGTGTCTATTTTTTGTACAATACACGTGAGCTACTTCCGCGATTAGTTTGTATTGTGTAATGTTCGTAGAGCCGCCGTCCGTTCATATCTACGGAAATTTGCAACTTGGGGGACTACCTGTAAATCCTTCTGTGTAATAAAAATATATTTATTCCTAATCAAAAATGTCTGTGTCCTAACGTTTCTGTGCAACGGGACACCAAACTGACGCTTGAAACTTTTACCCTGCACGTTCTTGGAAGGCAAAGCGTTTTATAAATTGTCTGTGTTTTGGGGAAACAGAGCTTGTGGTTAGGTTACACACACACAACTAAAAAGGGAGGATGGCGGTTAAAAGCTCAGCCTCCCCAAACTAACTTCATGAGCTTTATAGATGATGTAATACAGACGGGG
Organism: Clariallabes teugelsi; assembly: GCA_030014215.1. NCBI lineage: Eukaryota > Metazoa > Chordata > Actinopteri > Siluriformes > Clariidae > Clariallabes > Clariallabes teugelsi. Next base: position 23,055,413 of record JAQMYG010000004.1, read on the forward strand.
GAGAGGAGACCTGAAGGTGCGGCACCTCAGCGGGGGTGAGCGGCGAGGGTGTAGGTGACACCAGCCAGTGTGGGCCATAAACACGCAGCCCTCCGCCTGCCTGTGTTCACTAGCTGTGTGCACACTACAGGAGGTCGACGTCCCGACACTAACTAGAACACAGAGCCCCTTAGACACAATGACGAAGGTGAAGACATTCATGAGAGACATGAGGCTACTGTACCGGGTGGAGGATGGTGCCCAGGATGATCTGGTTGGGGCAGGACTCCAGAATGATCTGCACGTCTCTCTGCAGCAGGCGAGACTCGGTGAAGAACTTGGCCTCAGCTGCAAACGGTTCCGGCGTCTCCGTCCCGTCAGCTTCCCTTTTGAATGTTGGACACTAAGAAAAAAGTGAAATAAAGATGTTATGATGAGATCTCTACTCTGATAATCATCATTGTATGCTTCTAAACAGAGCGCTGACAAATTAAAGGAGAAGTCATGGTTCGAGCTGAAGGTGGCAGTGAGGTCAGTACACACTCAGAACACACACAACCCTGGGGCAGATGAACAGAGCAGGACCACACAGGGCTCCTCTGCACTCAACCAAGAACAGGAACCCGACACCACAGGCGTAGATCAGCGAGGAGTATAGCATGCGTACTTATTCATATTCACATAAGTGCAGAAACAAAAAGTATACAGTGTATATACGCACTGGATGTATATATACTCAATAAAATATAACGTATAACAGCATATTTGTTTCCCGTCACTATATAACTTTTTTTTTTCCATCAGTCATAAGCAGAGATAACGACTCACCTTGACTCCTGACAGCATCACAGTGACCAGGTAATAATCAGGCAGCAGGAGGGCGCGCACAATACTGCCGTCACGGACGTGCTCAATAACGGCTAGGTGTGTGAGAGGGAGAGGAGAGGTTGTGAAGAAAGGTCAGCTGTGCACCAGCAGCATGAATAACACAGTTTCAGACCTCTACATCCCTACATGATGTTACACTGACACGACACCGTGACTACATCGTATAACCTGACTTTACACATTTCACACAGAATCATCAGATCACACCAGTGTTAATAATGCACTTAAGGTGCACTGCATTATGGGAACTGTAGTCTGAGGTTTAGCCTGGGAGGATGTGAGCTACCAGAAGAGGCTCTCCACGTTTAGTCCACAAGCCCGGAGTTTATTTCACTTCATTCTGTGGAAATAAAACCGACGAGACGACATCAGTCACCTGAAACTCTGGAAAGACTTTCACTGATCCGATTGCACTGAAAACTCCTCAGCATTATAGTTAATGAGCCGCAATATATATATGGTACTAGTGTAATCAATAATAATAATAATAATAATAATAATTATTATTATTATTATTATTATTATTATTTCAGGTTGAAGCCCACGTACATGTCATTCCTACAAGTCTACCTGAGCCTCAAATAACTACCTGGACTCCATATTAACATCAATTAACATCAACAGTTATAGCTGAACTGGCTGCCACCTAACACACTGTATAAATGCAGATCATTTCCTGCTTTCTGTTATCACCCAGATGAGGATGGGTTCCCTGATGAGTCCGTGTTCCTCTCAAGGTTTCTTCCTATTACCATCTCAGGGAGTTTTTCCTTGCCACTGTCGCCCTCGGCTTGCTCACCA
>JAQMYG010000004.1:23237380-23248790 GCA_030014215.1 Clariallabes teugelsi
CAGACTCAACAGGGAACCCATCCTCATCTGGGTGATAACGGATAGCAGGGATTGATCTGCACTCATACTGTGTGTTAAGAGGCTGGAAGGTCAGTATAACAGGAGATGTGTTTAACTGAAGTTCTGAGTTTATGTTTAAGTTAATAAACACATGAAAACAGGTTCAGGTTCTAGAATCAAACATTATTAGGACACGGTGGTGTGTAGGTGTTACAAGGAGATGCTGCGTCCTGAAGCTGCTCCTGTCTCGGTCTGGCTGTGAGTTTTGGGTTTCATGACGTTGAAGTTGAATCTTAAACCTCAAGCCCACGTCACTGTGTTTATTCTTCACTCTATTCTGCAGCTGAGAAGTCCTGCATGAAGCATGATGTGGTCACCACCACCTAATGGTACCAGCCATTAGACCAGCAGGACCTGCTCTTCTCTCACCAGATGTACAAGCCAGACCAGAGTCACTGCATCAAGTGCTTGTCTTATACCTTTGACTCAGGACTGTCTTCCCTCATGAGCTACTGACTGATGCAGTATTCCTGAGACGGTTGACCTTCTGAGAGGGTCTCACATCTCTGTAGGGAATTATGGCTTATGGGTTTTGGTCACCTCCTTGACTCAGATTGCTCTAGACCAGCTTAGTGGTGTTTCCAAACATCTTCCATGGAGGTCACGGTGTTCCTGGGAACCTGCCAAGCTTTGATTGGACGGCTACTCCGCGTTCCTCTGGATGCACAGCTTAGTTTTTCATCTGAACGTCAAACAGGATGCATCTAGTCTCAATCTGGATTGCCTTGGCCGAGGGGTACTTATCTAAATAAGCAGACTATAAGCAGCACAGGTGGGCAGATACGTCTCCCTCACGCTCCCCACTGGAGCCCCCCAAGGATGTGTCCTAAGCCCCCTGCTAGAAAGTGTACACCTGTGGCTGCACGGCAACTTCCAACTCTTTTCACTTTCTACACACTTTCTAATCTTTGAGTTTGTTGACGACCCTGATGACATCCAGAAGACCCACCTGGAGAACTGGTGTCCTGAGAGCCACCTTCTCCCGAACGTCAGAAAGACAAAGGAGTCGATGGTGGACTTCAGCAGGAAGCAGCAGAGGAGCTACCAGGCCCATGAGGTCAACAGGCCCGCCGTGGATTGGTGCTGATATCATGCAGGACATGTTGTGGTCCTGTCACATCAACACCATGGTGAAGAACGTCTCTCAGCATCTTTACTGCCTCAGATATCTGAAGGACTTTAGACTGCCCTCCATCATGGTGCTGTGTAACTTTTAAACCCTGCACCACAGAGAGCATCCTGAGGGGAAACACCCTGAGACACGAGTGTCATCTGCTAAACGGTCAGAACATCCATCAGGGAAGGACAAGAAGACAAACTGTCTTCAGCAACTGAGGACAAAATTCAAAAGAACCTAATGACACCATCACTAGAAATGCCAAAGGTTTACAGTTCAGTAGATTTCCAGAAGTCCAGTTATAATTTAGGCTCTGCTAACACAGTGATGGTCTCCAAGTGAAATGAAATGAAGGAAATCCTAAACCTGTTTAAACATGCTGAATAAACCAGTACAACCATCAGACACAGAGTCCATTAAATATTATTAACACAGCATGTTGACCAGGAACACCATCACAACAGAGTACAGAAACACAGACGCCTCCGCCACAGGGGCAACAGGGTGAGAGGAAAACCGTCACACACCTGCACCTTAATCTAAGGAAAGATATGTAACAAAATCCCTGAATAAACAAACAAACAAACAAACAAACAAACACGTCTCCACCCGAGTCAATACTAGACCAGACTACATCTCTGTGCTTCTGTGGTGGTCTGGTTCCTAATTACAGTAACTACTACTTCTACTCTGACTGACCCCTAACACACACACACACACACACACGCACGCACACACACACAGGGCCGTGTAGAGTATATGAATGAAATAATAAACTATTACTGCTTTCTACCTGCAAATTCCTGTTAAAACTCAGAATAACATCCTGTTTAAATACGACTGGAAAGAACTGAGCAGAAGTTTTGAGATTCTACCTCTGGTACCTTCATATCCAGATTTCTGTGCACCACCTCAGGTCATCCTCATAAACACCAGCACTGTCATGTAGGAGTGACAGAACTGTTTAGGAGGACCAAGTTTATATCATTAAATCCCTGATCAGTTACAGTTCCACAGATTAAAAGTACTTTAGTAACAGATCTAAGAAACTTGGGCTGTGGATCAGAAGGTGCTCGCTGTGGATTCAGACCTAATCTTAGATTCACGGATTAAGAGAAACTCTGGTGTAGTATACAGTATATTTTACTTTATGTTCAGCTCAGTCTCTGTGTGGTGGAGCCGGAGTGACGACTCGGGTTAGTCTGTGTGTCTGTGTGTCTGGACAGAGTCACTGATTAACTAGACCTGTTGTTCTGAGACTCTATGAGTCTGTTGGAAATGAGATCAGAACCTTCCTGAGTGGGATGGACACTAACAGGCCCTAACAGGCCAGCTGCTCCCTCAAAGGTACTCCTATAAAGCCCACATCACGCTCAGAGTCTCATCTGGACCTCCAGCAGTTCAGTAACAATAACCTGATCAACAACACACTCCAGTTAGTGCCATGAACATCAACTGCTGCATCTTTAAAAACACTGGAAAGAAACCAAGTGATTTTTCTACTCATAATCTGTAGAACATCTCTATACCAGATGTTTATTAACAACCTACAGCTGGATCGTTCAGTAGTGAGAGTAAGAAACTCACTCGGGGCAAGAAGATGAAGTCAGCTGACGACCATAAGAAGAAACAAATCTCTGCAGTTTATCTTCCCTGATGGCACGGGACATGTTCCAGGACCATGAGGAGTTAATCCACCCCAGTGAGACGTTACAGAGCGGGTTCGACTCTCTCATCATAAGACCTCATCTGAGAATAAATTAATGCTAAACGCTAATCTAGACCAGAATAAATGTTGTGATGATGCATGATGCCGCGAGTCGAAGCTAAAAGCAGTCCAACAGAATAACAGTGTGTGTGCTTGTTTGGGTTTTCCTGGTCCAGGCAGGGTACATGATTTTAACTGTGCATATGTAAGATCCTGTGTGTGTGTGTGTGTGTGTGTGTGTGTGCTACACCATATGTGGTGCCACACTAAACATACTGCATGTGCTACAGCTAGCTGGTGTTTAAACACCTCTCAGGAAGCTCTCCGTTTCGTTAGACTTCTGAATTCTCCTGGATTTTCTCAGTTAGCAAATACTTGGGAATGTAAAGTCTAGTCTTCAGGTTGAGCCTGAATCAGCTAAACATTTAATATTTTAAGGAGAAAGCTACGCTGCTGGTGTGGAAGCCGTCAAGGTCTGTGTGATTCACAAAGAAAAATAAACAATATCACACGTTACTAGTTTACACAGGAAGTCACTTCAGTCACAGACAGGAAAATAAAATCCTCCAGGAGAAACACAGCGAGTCCAGTCAAGTCTTCTCACTAGGTTGAGGTGAAAACACAGACCTAAGCCCACAGGTGCTGGACAGGTGTTGGACGGGTGCTCAGGTGTTGGACGGGTGCTGGACAGGTGCTGGACGGGTGCTGGACGGGTGTTGGACGGGTGTTGGACGGGTGTTGGACGGGTGCTCTTACCTTCATGGGGATGTTAGTGATGGTGGTGGAGGCCAAGTCGAAGTGCTGCTGCACCAGGATGTTGAGTTTGGAGGACAGGTGTCTCCCAGCGCGGACACTGTGCACCTCGCTGCTCAGCACAGACGTCACCTGATACACATCACAGTCGTTTAAAGGAACCTGAACCAAAATAAAACCCGTCATCTTTTCAGCCTTTAGGGAGACGACTAACCTCCTTCTTCTGGCGGTCTGATACCAGGGTGTCGTCTCCTTGTGGGTAGATGTGGACCAGAACAAGCTCACACAGCTGAATGGGCATGAGTCTAGACCAAACACACACAGTACGTCACACACTAAACTCCTAAACTGAAATTAAAACAGAATTAAGTAGTATTGTGTAGGTACCACACACACACACACACACACACACACACCTGTCCGATCCTGCAGCTAGCTTGTTCTGCTCCTGAATCGTCTCCAGCACGCAGTCCTCCAGCATCCGTACGTGTGTGTCACTGAGAACAAAACAGTCACGTCTGCTCAGGAATCCACTTTTTATGATTAAATCTGTCTGTTAGCTCACACATGGAGTAACGGTTTCCTAAATTCACATCCACCTGTACCCATGTGATTAAATGCCGTAAACGAGCAGGTGTACCTATTAAACTGGTATGTTTACCTCTTGGCGTTGGTGAGGCAGATGATGCGCCCCCTGTTGGACACTCTGTGCGCCACGTCTACGAGGGCGGTGCGGGCCTCGTGCTGGTACTCTGTGATTTTGCAGAGGGACTCTACTGCCGCCACCAGGCCGTGTAGAATACTGCAGCACTCCGGGTCCTCGTGCGGGTTGGGAGGTCCGACAGACGCCAGCGCCGCCATTAACTGCACAGAGAGACGAGAGCTGAGTGACGAGGACGGACTGACCACACACCAGGTGTGTGTGTGTGTGTGTGTGTGTGAGAACGTGGAGCCTTACCTCCTGAACGCTCTGGTCTTCCTCTCTCCACGTGTTCAGAATGTGACACTCAGAGTCACTCACGATGTAGTTCACCTGAAAGAGGAACACAGGAGCTGAAACCCCACCGAGCTCTCACACACACACACACACACACACACACACACCGTCCTGCAGCAGACCCGCGGCCATGTGTTTATCTCACCAGCTTCCTGATGGGGTAGATGTCGTAGAGGATGCGGCAGTACTCCATGGAGCACTCCACTGCACACGTCCAGAGGGATTTGGAGACGGGAGCGAGGGGGATCATGGCCTGCGCGCGGCTCTTCGTCAGCATGTCACACTCGATCTGCTGCCTGCTCGACTCCGACATGTAGGGGCAGTGATCCACCACGAACACCGTCTTGTGGCCCACCGAGAACATCATCATGGTGCTGCTCTCCTGCGCAGGTTACCTGGACCTGGAGGGGGGTGGGGTGGGGGGGTGTCAGGGTACAGCACACGGGACACACAGCACTACATTAGGTTTAAACCTGAGCACCTGTGTATGTCCTCAGCTGGTCTTATATAAAAAGAATAATAAACATGGCTAATTGCCCTGGGGGGCGTGGCTAAGATCAACTGCCCCAGGGTGCTGGTGTGAGGGGATGAGATCTAAACCCACCAGGAGTGACAGGAGAGGAAGGAAATGGACGGATGTTTTGATGCCCCTCCCCCAGTGTGTGTGTGTGTGTGTGTGTGTGTGTGTGTGTTATTGACCTACCGTGTCTAGTCAACGCTCCACTCACAAAGCCGCAGGGCCTGGAGCGAGCGCACACACACACTCTCTCTCTCTCTCTCTTACACACACACACCTGTACAGTGTACACACTCTCACTAAACACACACACACTGATCCGCCGTGAGAAACTTCTCCACACACACACTCTGCGCGCGCGCGCCGCCTCCACACTCCGTACAGAAACACACTCCGAGCTGCTCATGGTTCCGGTCCCCACACACACACACACACACACACACACCGGGACACCAGGACACCAGCAGCGAGAGACGTCATGCAGGAGGTTATAAAAACTTGCGGTGATATAAAACTAAACATTAATTTAAAGTGTTTTTGTGATTATTCTTTACACACCGCGCAGGACTGTATTTATCTGTTTGACCACTAGGGGCCACTAGCGCGCGTTAGACGCCACACTTCCGGGTTGAGTCGGAATGCAGCCAATGAGCGCGCGGTATTGTAGATGACGTCACCACCGTGCGCGGTTTGCCGGAGGATGCAGTGTTTCACGTGCGCTGGAACTTCCTGTGTTTAACGCACGTTCATAACAAAACACAACGTTTAACAGCACGTGTTGTCGTGCGCATGCAGATATTTGAGAATTATAATATTTCTACAGTCCAGTGACATCATTTGTCCCTGATTGATGTTTTAAAGTGTGTCACGTGACTTGGTGTGGGGTCACTGGGGGCTCCAGAATGGAGGGAGAGGCTCCAGCATCATCATCATCATCATCACTGGCCTTCAGGTCCACACATCAAGGCTTCTGTGGCAGCATCAAGACCTCGGCCCAGGACTTCGTGGTCACTGAGATAGACGTACACGGGCAGCTTGTGGACGGTCCGAGTGCTGCTGAGGAACCTGTGAGGGTCAGGGATGATGATGTTCCTCACAAAGACACCAGCAGGGGAACCCTCCTGACTGAGGAAACGCCTTCCACTGACGACGCAGGCGATGGTGATGGCGATGGTGAGGCTTTGAGCCAGGAGTGTTTAGACCTGAGTGTGATCCTGAGCTCGTCTCTAATCACGACCTTGGACCAGTTTGCCAGCGGCGTCCAGGACAGAAGTGACGCACACGACGTGGAGATGTCCCTCGGAACCTTTCCTGATAAACACCAGCGAGCCATCGTGCACAGCGCCCTGAGACACACCTACCCCTTTCTCATGACGGTCACCGAGCACGAGGAGATCCTGGTCAGAGAAGACCCAGACTTCAGAGAACTTTCACAGCTGGTGTCTGTAGAGGAAGCGGAGGATTTCTTCAGGTTTAAAGACGCCAAAGTTCCCGGCTCCACCTTCAACTTCCTGCCTGATGACATCAAAGAGCACCGGACGTCCGTTCACCACTTTGTGAGCAGAAAGTTCGGAAAGCTGGTGGAGACCAAGAGCTTCGCGACGAAGGGCAGAACTGCTATTACAGTGAGGCTGAGGGAGCGAGGGAGACACGCCAGAAAGAGGACGGCAGCGGAGCGGGACGAGCAGGACGTCTACACGGGTGAGAGAGTGAGAGAGTCATGCAGTCTCAGCTCGAGGGGTGTGCACCGAGCCTCACCCCGTCTCTCTTTGTTTTAAAGCTTTAACATGTCTGTCCTTGTCCTCAATAAGGTTTCACTCTGAGGAAAGAGAATCTGGAGACGCTGGAGGCCATCAGCTACATGGCAGCAGTGCTTGGAGTTCTTCCGTCTGATTTCTCCTACGCTGGAATCAAGGACAAACGAGCCGTGACCCATCAGTCTATGGTCGTCAAGAAGATTTCTCCAGAGCGGTAATGAACATCACGCTCTACACTGTACACATCAGGTTTAGTTCTATTCTCCGCTTTAACATGTTGAGTCCAGTGTGATCAGTTTGCCGTGTTCGGAGACGTGTGTCCCTGCCGTCTGACAGGCTGTCGGCGAAGGCGCGGATGTTTGAGGCGAAAGGAATCCAGCTGTCTAAACTGCGGCGGGTGTCTGAACCCCTCCGGCTGGGGCGGCTAGCGGGAAACCGCTTCGAGCTCGTCGTCCGCGACCTGGAGCCTCACCAGTGTAGCGCAGGAGGTCTGGACAGTCTGGTGAAAGAGGCTGTGGAGAGCGTAAAGGTGAGGCGGCGTATTTCAGATCAGTGGAATCACATGGTGTTGTAATTTGGTGTAACATGTTTGTAATCACGTTGTATTTCGTGTATATTTAATGACACCCTGCAGACTCGGGGCTTTGTGAATTATTACGGCCCACAGAGGTTCGGAAGCAGCCAGAAGGTCCAAGCAGACCGAGTGGGACTTGCACTCCTGCAGGAGGACACGGTAACCGCAGTTTCACCCTCTGTGCCATCCCACAGGCCACCCCCCCCAGGCCACCCCCCACAGGCCACCCGCCACCGGCCACCCCCCAGGCCACCACAGGCCACCCCCCACAGGCCACACCCCACAGGCCACACCCCACAGGCCAGACGTGCCGGCGTACAGCTTTTCAGTAAAACGAGTCTGAATGATGAACATCGTTGTGCCTGATTTTTTGCTGATGTATTCTGTGTGTGTGTGTGTGTGTGTGTGTGTGTAGAACACAGCCCTCAGGTTGTTCCTGAGCCCTGAGGAAGGTGATGACTTTGAAAATAAAGCCAAGCAACATTTCCATGAGACCGGTAAGACCCGTGTGTGTTACAGGGACTTTATTTACACCTGCAGGTTTACGAGCCGCAGTAAAGGCTGTGTTCAGTCAGGAGTCTGTTTAGATTAATAAGATCTATAAGTGTCCAGTGTTCGGGTTGGGGAGGTCGCAGCGTGTCCTCTTTGAGGTAACGGGTGTGTTCCTCAGGGAACGCTAAGGAAAGCCTGGCTCTGATGCCCGTGTACAAGGCCCGGGAGCGGCTGATGCTGCGAGCTCTGCACCGCTACGGCGGCGGTCCGGACGGCACCACTCGCGCCTGGCTCAGCCTGCCGCACGCCATCAGGGTGTTCTACCTGCACGCCTACTGCAGCCACGTGTGGAACCAAGCAGCGTGCTTCAGGCTGCAGGCTCTAGGACCCAGGGCCGTACAGGGAGACCTGGTCTTATCCTGCAGAGAAGAAGCAGCAGCTCAGAGCTCACAGGTGGGTTCCGGCGTACGGTGTAAACGGTGTGTACGGAGTGCGGGTGTGTGTGTGTGTGACCGCGGTGCTGTTCTGTTCTTCAGGTGCACGTCGTCACGGCTGCAGAGGAGCGCGATGGCGTCTTCTTACTCGATCAGGTACCTCAGTCACCTCACTTCACTTCAGGGCGTGTGCTGTGTGTAACGTGAGCTCATGTGGTGGTCTCGTGTCTCCGCTCCTGTCCAGGTGGTCCTGCCCATGCCAGGCAACAGCGTCAAGTACCCCGAGAACGCGCTAGGCCCGTGGTACCAGGACAGACTGGGGCGGGACGGCCTTCGCTCCTGTAGATTCAGGATCCCCTCGCTTAAACTCAACGTCCCGGGCTGCTACCGCCCCCTAGTGTCCTACCCTCGTGACGTCTCCTATAGCCTGCACACTGATCAGGACACGCGGGACACGGGCGTGGAAGCGTCTCCGTGCAGAACCAACCTGGAGCTGTCCTTCAGCCTGAACGCTTCCTGTTACGCCACCGTCTGTCTCCGAGAAATGATGAAGTGTGACCCGTAGGAGATCCGAGTGACCCACACACACACACACACACACAGACACACACAACGAACAAGCAGAAAAAAAACACTAAACACTGCAAGATACACTTAGTTATTATTTTATTTAAATTGAATGAAAAAGCAAAACAACATGGTGTCAGTGTTTTATAGGTGATTTTATGTTTATGGGACACGAGAGTCCTACAGTTCATGTCCTTCACCACATGGTGGCGCCCCAGATTCAGACGTTGTTGTTTAATACACGTCCAGCGAGTGTCCCGAGTTACACCATGTCGATGACCTGAAACACCGTGTGTGTATAAACCCAGAGCTGTGTGTTTATAAAACACACACACGTTAGTGCACCGCGTGTCCGGGTGCTCGTGTAGAACTGATCATCAGTGTTAATGTGTTAATATCAGAGCTGATCGCAGTACATGTGTGTGTGTGTGTGTGTGTGTGTGTCTGTAAAAATATCACTGCTGGATGATGTTTAAAGCACCGAGTGTCCAGATGTTTCCAGATGCTTCAGGGAGCTGATGATCACAGTCACTAGTTATAGTCGAGACACCTTGGCCTGACACCCCCCCCACACCCCCCCCCCCTTGAGCTGACTGTATAGACTTTATAATATTTACACGGCACAAACCCGACACCTTTAATAAACCCCTCAGACAGTTTAATAAACTCTCCATAGTGTTGGAGTATCGTGGAGTATCGTTATGATCCCCCCTCCCCCTCCCCCCTCATCTCTCCACCCCTCCACCGGACGCCCTCTGCAGGAGCTGGAGCATGATGGGATACACCGGGGCGAAGTTCTTCCCCTGTCTGGCCTTCACAGACTGGACGTACGCCTCCAGAGCTCCCCTTAAAAACAAAGAGACAGAGACGTTCACACGCTTATCTAATCCAAAAAAAAACTGGTAACGAGCATTTCTTTGAATTGTTAAAGTTTAGACACGCTGATGTGGAGACGTGGTTTTACCTGATGAGGACGAGGCGGTCCTTCTCGGACGGATGATCGTCCAGCCACTGGGAGAACCTGGCCACAGACCACTCGGCCCTCTGTGCAGAGAACAACATCACACAGAGGAGTGTTTATCAGGAGGAGGGGAGGGGTGTGTGTGTGTGTGTGTGTGTGTGTGTGTGTGTGTGTGTGTGTGTGTGTGTGTACACGTACCTGGTGAGGAGACTTGAGCTCCGGCGGAGCGCGGGAGAACAGGAAGTGCAGGATGGTGCTGTAGGGAATCAGATCACCCACCGCCTGACTGCTGGAGATGTGCTCACTAGTCTGGAACAGAAGAGGCCTGGAACACACACACACACACACACATATATATATATGAACTTAAGTAAATGTTTTGGGTGAAACCTTCAGAATGTAAAATGTGGTGACGGACCATCGGCGTGTCATCAAACCCCAAATAATCTCATTATTAATAAATTCTGTTATAATTAAATATTAATGTAATAAAGTCTGAGGTTATGTTCAGTAATGTTGTGTAAGGTGTACTTTGTGGAAGCACTTTGTTCTCTGAGAGAGTGTGTGTGAGCTCCATCTCTTTCTCACACACACACACACACACACACACACACACACACACACACTGTACACTCCCTCTCTGCACACACACACCTAAAGGAGCGCAGCAGGCGGTACACCTTCCCCAGGTCTGAGATTCTCCTGCAGAGTGGAGCCACAGCCAGTTCCATCTGAAACACACACACACACACACACACACACACACACACACACCCACACACACCACTCAACATGTAAGGAAGTGTACACCGTTTGGACCTGCTCTTGACCTGACACGGTCAGAACCCCGCTCCGTTCCCCTCCAGCTGGACCACGCCCTCTCCTCCGCTCCTCCTCTGTCCGTACCTGGGCGAAGTCCGCGGCCAGTCTCATCTTGCCGCCCTCGCCGAGCGGCCGCAGGAGGCAGGCGTGGCGTATGAAGAGCGTGATGGCGCGCTGGGCGATGGCCTCGGTCCGGTCGTACAGGAAGTCCACCGACTGCAGGTGGCAGAAGTAATCGTTCATCACCCGCGATATGAAGCCCTGCAGCTCGCGCATGTACAGGGAGCACGGCATGTCCGGCTTCTCTCCGGCGGACAGGGGACTGGCAGACACACACACACACACACACACACACGTTAAAGTATGGTCAGGTGAGAGCTGCCTTCTAACCAATCAGAAATGCTCTCAACCAAAACATCTCATTATTTTAACTCGCAAAACACAAACTCGCAGCATCTCCAGACTAAAACTAGCGAATGTCTCAGGTTCTCTACGTCTCACTACATAAAACTGACAACATCCTACACCAACGCTAGAACTTAAGCTAGTCAGTCTAATGTGTGTGTGTGTGTGTGTGTGTGTGTGTGTGTCTTACCTGGAGAAGTCCTCCTGGTGCATGGTGAGGAGAATGGCTTCCACTGAGTCTGTAAC
>JAQMYG010000004.1:23269885-23279974 GCA_030014215.1 Clariallabes teugelsi
CACACGATGAGGACTTTTAGTTTATATTAATCTGCACATCTTTTATCTATAACACACACGATGAGGACTTTTAGTTTCCTGAAAACATGAACACAATCTCAACAACATGTCCAGGGAGGATGAAGGAGCAGAGCTGTAGACACACACACACACACACACACACAGGAGTCTAAACCCCTCAGTAAACACTGTAAACACTGTAAACACTGAGCTCCAGGAGGAAAAACTAAACATTTATTCCACGTGACTCACAGAAAAGTGTAAAAGTCTCACAGTTTGTTAAAATAAAAAGTCAGAAGAGGCTTATTACATTTATTAATAATTAAAAAAAAAACTAGCAATAAATTATACTTATTATAAAATATTTATTAAACACACACACACACTGTGTCGGTACACTCCTCCGTTTATCGTGACGTCATGATTCGCGGCTCACTTTCGTTTTAAGCGGAAATGACCTCTGACCCGGAACTAAACAGCTCTGTGTTTTAACCCCCCGGCTGTGTGTCTCAGGAAGTGTTTAGTGCGGTGTGTGTGTGTGTGAGTGTGTGTCATCTCAGTCACTGGGAAGTGAGTATTACACTGTGTGTGTGTGTGTGTGTGTCGCAGTGGTACAGTGTGTCTGTTACAGGTTTTGTTCAGGTGGGTGTGTGTGTGTCTGTATGTGTATAGGTGTGTGTGTGTATGTATGTGTGTGTGTGTGTATGTGTGTGTGTGTGTGTGTGTGTGTGTGTGTTTACATACAGACAGGAAGCTCCACTAATCTACACTAATCTCTACAGAACTGCAGTTTAAACATCATATTAATGTGGAGTTTATAGAAACACTGTATAGTGTAACACACACACACACACACACACACACACACACACACACACAGTTAATAGTCTGTGTCAGTGATCTGATCTTTATTTAAAGTTATGCGTAACTCTAAAAGAAAGAAGCTACATGCTTTAATATTCAATAACATTTTATTTGTAAAGCGTTTTTAACAATAGACCTGTCACTAACTATGACATCATAACTAAAGGGAGGAGCCAAAATAAATTTAAATACTGATTCTTATACGCTGCATCAGGGCCACTGTGTTGTTACTGTATGATGATGATGATGAGGATCAGGAAGAGGCTGCTGGGGATTTTAGAGACTAATTAATCATGTGACCATGTTTGACCCTAATGGCTTCCCATAATCTGGGTGTGGTCACCCGGCTGTGTGTGATAACGACTCGTGTAACGCGGATCATAAGACGACTGAGGAGACGCCACCAGGTGCTGAACGACATTATAAACAGTGTCCTAGATGGACGTGTGGATAAAACCGAGGTCGTGTGCTCGAGCGACCTTCAAGGGGAACTAATTTTACAAGGACACATTAAATATGAGGCGTGTGAGCGGCGGCTATAGGTTGTTGATTACAGACTTTGTGATTAAATAGATTAAAATGTTTAATTGATTGTCAGCACTAATAAAGACTTTTATGAAATCTATAGACTATAAATTGACCGTTCTTCTGTGTGTGGTTTTTCCGACAGCACATCGAGGGGTATAAAGATGACTTTGCAGTGGACTGCAGTGGCTTCGTTCCTCTATGTTGAAATCGCTGTGCTTCTCCTGCTCTGCCTGCCGTTCATCTCCGCTCGAAGGTAAAGTGGAGCCCAGAGAACACGGGAGGTCCGTATGGACCAGACTGTCCAGAGTTCCTGAGTTTACAAGTGATCTCCATGTGTGAATGATACTTTGAGAAAACCTCAGCTAACCAGTGCGTTAGTCTGTAGAGAGAGCGATTGTCCCTCTTATCTCACCCTTAGCTCAGGCTCAGGTCTGGATGACGCCCTGTTCATGTAAAAAACCACCTTCTGAGTGAGGGAACCTTATGTACTGTTTGTACAGTAAAGGTCAGGGATGACGCTCAGTGTGATGGTGTGTGAGGGTGTGTTCTGCACACTGGTGTCTGATGTGTTACTGTATGTTTAATATCTAACTCTGTCTTATTATTTATAGGCCTTCAACTGCTGCTAGAGCAGACAGAAGTCCACCCACCCACTCACCCACCCGTCACTGCTTTCATTTATCCATCTCTCCTTCTACACAACCAACTGTGTGTTCACCCCTTTATCCTTTCACTGTTCACCTTCCTTTTGCCCAACTTCTATTTTCTCTCTCTCTATATATTTTTTTTTTGTTCCACTCATCACACCATCCATCCGTTTGGGGCGGGGTTAAATTCCAGTATAAATAACCAACTTCTCCTTTTCTCAAATTCTTCTCCTAACACATGTCTTGTGGATCCTCTTACTGGGTTTATAAATACAGTGTATAACAACACCTGTTGTTTTGTGTTTATTTGAATAGATTGTTTGTCAAGTATCACATGAATACAGTGAAATCCCATTAAAGTTTGTTACGCCTCCTGTACTAGTGTTTAATCACGAGTGTGACAAGCCTAACCCTTACACATGGCGTGGTCTGTTCTTGTGCAGATGGCAGATGATTTTCAACCTGAACATTTGGAACCATCTCTCTTCAATCTGGAAAAAAGTATTTCTGGCGATTATCATCATCCTCATTGTTCTCTTTCTGGGTATGTGAAGTGACCGTGATCTTTCTCTTTTAACAACAACGTGTAATATTAGTGCATACAAGTGTGTTTTTTTTTTTTTTTAAGTCACAGATAATCACAGTCATTTGTGTAACGGATGTTTATTCTCACTGCCTAATAAATTCCTAGAAAGCAGCTCCTCCAGTAATATCAGGTGTATTTGTCTCAGTGTCCCAGTCAGTCTGAGTCTTTGTCTTGTCCTCTAGATGCTGTGAGGGAGGTGAGGAAGTACTCCAACGCTCCGATCAGTAAAGAGTCGAAGATGTACGCGAACGTGCTTGACCACGTGCACATGAAGCTGTTTAGATCTCAGAGGAACCTGTACATCTCCGGCTTCGCCCTCCTCCTGTGGCTGTAATATCATCAGTACCTTTAACCACACCACGAACACACGCCCTTGTGATGTCACTTATATCCTGAATTCTGCAGCCACCTGTTTGATTTCTCTTTGTGTGTGTGTGTGTGTGTGTGTGTGTGTGTGTTCACTGGCAGTATCATGCAGAGAGTCATCATGCTGATCAATCAACTCGCAGAGGCTTCAAACACCAGCTCTGCTCTTAACCTCCAGATCGAGGTCTCTAATCAGGCTGCCAACAGATACATGGAGGAAGCTGAGGAGCTCAAGCAGGTCTTTCATTTCGTACATTTATTTAAATTGCATAAGTAATGTCACTGTAACATGTGGTCAGGTGGCGCTCGGTTACACAGCGAAGTCTGACGAGGAGAGCAAGAAGCTGAGAAAGCGAGTGTAGACACGGGGAGGGGGTGGAGGGTGCTCCAGACAGACCGTGATGGCCATTTAGTTGGTGGTGACCTTCATCAGATGTACATCACCAACTCCAGCAATACACATTTCACTCTGCACTAGTCTAAAGATGATTAAGACCAGTAAATGAGGTCTAACCCTAACCCTCTCTGCCTATCTGTACCCTAGGCTAGCATCACTATCTCCAGCTGCAATAATGGTTGTTGTGGGTTAGTTGCACGTTTCACAAGTGTCTTATGAGATAAACGTTTGCTTCAAGGTTCAAGATTCAAAGAAGTTTATTAATCCCAAAGGGAAATTGTTGTACCTTGTTATAGTTGCTCACTGTTTAAAAAAGAAAGAAACCAGATTAACACAATTACACAATTATACATTTTGAGGATGAGACTTTATGGCTGTGTTAGACAGCAGTGTGAATGTTAATGTGAAATAAAATGACGAGTAGTGTCTGATCGGAGGATTAATCGTAAGTCCACCGTGCGCTAACAGAGATAAAGTGCTGTAGATGAGTATTTGCACGTGATTATGGGTAATAAATAGATTTAAACAAATCTAAGTATTTCAGAAGTAGTAACATGTGGGGTGAAGTCATAACTAATTAATGTTTGTTTTGCAGTATGTTCTCAGTAGCTCAAATATTTATTAACTTTTGCACCACAAGAGGGCACACTTCCAGTTCCAGCAATATGTAACATCATCAGACATGGAGGTTTTAGTGATGTCATGACAGAGAGACAAAAAATATATATATTTTCAACAGCCTTATTTATTTATTTATTTTTTGTAAATAACTTTCTATTGGAAATTCAACTATGAAAAAAAGAAGAAGAAAAAAGCCACATTTAATTAATTAATTTATTTACTAAGTTGTCCTGCAGAACTAATTTGCTGCAGTTGCACCACAGGATGGTTTAGATGTAACATTAACTAAGAAAAACAAGTATATATATTATTATTATTATTGTTATTGTTATGGTAGTTGTTAGCATGTTGAATTGTGTACCGTTAATGATGATTAATGAGGAATTGGGACAATCCCACCACCACCGTGGTCCTCTGAGTGGATCACTGACAGAATGTTTCCTCACGACTCCAGGCTTTGCAGGATCACACGGGAGACGAGACGAGTGTGAAGGAGAACAAACGTCTCAGGAGCCAGGTGTCTGAACTCACACAGGAGCTGAAGACGTCTGCTGAAGGTTAGCCGACACTCATAATGTACACTTTAGTCAAATACAACAAATAGAACCCAGACCGCGGTATTGGCCAATGTGTATACAATAAAAAGACATTCTTTATAAAAATTTTATTAAATATTAATGCGCACTGTAAAAGTTTTGGATGTGTTCATAGCAAACTGCTGTTTGTTTTTAACAACACCAAAAAGTCTATTATTTGTCAGACCGGCCTTTAATTTCTTCTGCAGAGCTGACAACACATTTTAACCAAATTTAAATAAATCTGACTCGGAGTTAGTGCTGGGGGTATCAGAAAGAGCCTGCAGGGTTTAGTATGGGTGGGTTGTGGGTTGGATGTTGGTTGATGTAGTGGAGTTTGTGTTTTTGTTAATCTTGAGTTTGACTGTGATGGATCTCAATAATGTTCATAGTGAAGATCTAACTAACGTGCAGTACATACAGGTGATGAGAAAACCCTTCCTAATGACACATGGGTGCACCGATGACCTTCACACTTCAGCAGTTTGGGCTCTGAGCACTTAATACAAAATCAGACCCTTACAATGATGCGTTAAAAGATGCAGATAACAAAATAATATTATATTTGTTAATCTGTTTACCCAAGTTTAATGAATTATCTTTTCAGGGTGTGTGTGTGTATGTGTGTGTATGTGTGTGTGTGTATGTGTGTGTATGAATACACTAGATCACATTGGACAAGTAATTAATTAACACTAAACCAGCCCAGGTCGACAGAAACAAACTGTGTGTATGAAGAGAGATGATATTTAATAAATACACCCCTCTCTTAAAGCACATGTAGGTTATTCGTACACAGAACGCATCAGAAAATAAATTCTTAAATCAGAAAAGTTCATTCTAAAGATTAAAGATTAAATCAATGACAAAACCTGCCAGTTTAAATTTTTTAAAATAAATGATTGAATAAGTTTATTTCGTCCACAAACACGCCTGTGTTGCACAGCAGTGTGTCTAATGCAACGCTTCTTCCATTGTCCTACATAACGCTTTATGTTTTCTCTCCCACACGAAGGTCTTGGCATGTAAGTTATATGGAGGTTTATAGAAGTAAATGTTTAATGTTGTATCTAAAGTGACTGTTTTTGACTTCACAGCTCTGAACATTTCCAAATCAGAAGCAGAAGCCCTTAAAAAGCAAAGCGAAGCTCTGGCCAAAGACTACGATCTCTTACTTCAAAACCAAATGAAACTGCAGGTGATTATTTCCAAACTGTTTATGAATCGCTTTACTGTTTAAAATGGGAATAATCACGGCTTTGTGCTCAGGACTAGTGACAGAATAAAAGCTTTATTTCCTTTAGTCTCTGGGATTTTCCACCTCTATTCATCCTTAGATTCTCATCTGAAGAGTTTATAAGTGTTTCGCTCATCCATCTCCTCACTAATAGCACACACACACACACACACACAGACACACTTATTGAAATGTCATAGACCTTTCTCACTTGACATTTGAAGTGTAATTGGGATGTAGTAGGTGAGACTGTAGGACGGTGCGGCTCGTATTACCTCGTGTGTTCTAACCCAGATGTTTGTTGTTTTTATCGTAGCGTCTGAGCGAGACTGAAGATAAAAAAGCTGTCTGAGCCGCTGGCCTGAAGCAGCCCGGGGTCATTTCCTTCTGCCCCAGGGTGACACAAGGCAGCTTGTAAAGCAGCGCAGATGTTTAGGTGTTTACAGCAATAATGCAGTGAATCTGCAATCTTTTACTATTTACTTTTTATATTTTATAAATATTTTGTCTTCAGTAACTGATTTATAAATCTTTAGCACATGACAAGAAATTCTGTAAATCATAAATGCCTTCAGAAATGAGGAAACGTGTCTGGGTTCAGTAGTGATGATATAAAGAGACGGTGATGAGTAAAGTCCATGTTCGGTTTGTAACGTGTCTCTGGAGTCTCAGCTACACCGTGTGGAGTCTTATAAAGAAATGAGGACGTGAGATTATTGAGTGTCTGAACAGCCTCTCAGCTCACTGCAGCAGACTTTTTGTCAAAAAAATTATATTTACTGATGTGATGTTTTAATTATTGACACCCACATTTTCCTGTCACATTTATTTTTTTATTGTACGAGTAATATTTGGAAATTAAAAAGAATGATCTTTTGTACTGATTCAATAATGCAGATGTTATAAAAGAAATATCTGGAACCAAATTTGTACTGCTGTCTGCCTAAAACAGGATTGTACATTCACTGGCCACTTCATTAGGTATAGTACAAGTACTGGATTAATTCTTCATGGTGTAGATTCAAAACATTCCTTCGAGGTCTTGCTTCATATGGACATGATGTCATCACGCAGTCGCTGCAGATCTGTCTCCCGTTCCACTTTAGTGAGATCAGGTGAGTGTGGAGGCCGTGTGGGTGCAGCGACCCTCTAAACCCTAGAGATCCCAGTAGATTAGTAGTTTGGGAAAGCCAGCACATCACAACCCCCACGCCACGCTCAGAGTCACTTAAATCACCTTTCTTCAACATTCTGATGCTGGATTTGTAGTTCAGCAGATCGTCTTGACTGCAGGTCTACACACCTAATGCAGCGAGCTGCTGCCATGTGATTGGCTGATTAGATATTTGTGTTAAAGTACTAATTAGGTGTACCTAATGAAGTGGCCAGTGAGTGTATATGTAAGATTAACATGAAAGGGTTATAGTAATTTGATGTAGCTGAGTTGTGCAGTGATGCACGGAGACACATGTATTTTCTACCTTTTTGTACAAAAAACAGTTGCTGGATGTCATATCACCATTTTGGACCACAACACTTGTGATCTCTAAGGGTGTGATTCCTGTTAGTCTGTCGGGTGCAGGGCAGTAGAGTAATCCTGTTTGCAATAATTGTGTTTATTATTTATATATCTGTTTGAGGTGGTTATGTTACACCTGTAATAAACCTGATCACGTCCATGTTCATCACAACTATGTTCAGTCTCACGTCCTCACGTCGAATGATCTCTGTTCACTCAGGACCAGTGAGACTCGAGACATGTAGGAAATGTCTCCAGGTTCTCTGTCACGTTTTCTTGTTATTTTTATCATTTCTGTGGTTTTGCCAGGTTTTCGTTCAGCAGATATGTTTGGGGAGGAATATGAATATTTAATATGTTAAATACATCAATAAACGGTGAATATATAAAAGTGTCATTAAATTTTATTTGATGTTGAAATTGACAAATATTTTGAAGTAATTTATTTGCTTTATATGATTTTTAATGTATAGGATTTATTGACTGCTTTATTTCATGATTTCTTTAATTACATCTCTCTCTCTCTATCTGTCTCTCTCTATCTGTCTATCCATCCTGTGGCCACTATTTGGACAATCAACCTGAAATTATTAAACCTGTCAGTCATCCATCACTCAGTGGGCGGAGTCTAATGCTGAACATCTCAAGTCAATTGGCGTGGACTACCAATAGTTAAATATGTCATGAAATAGGAATAAGAATTACATTTAAAATAAATTGGGAAATACATAATTAAATAAATCATTAATCAAAACATTCAAATAACAAAGAAATTAATAATGTATGCCGGCTGTCTGTAACTCGCGCGTGTTAAACTGCATCAGGTTAAAATCAGCTCTCCTGTACAGAAGGATGCAGCTCATGAGGTTGTAAAATTCCATCCTGGTCGCCCTGGTGATGCTCAGTTTCGGGAAACAGTTTCTGCCCAACACACAGTTTTTTTTCTGAGACCCTGGAAGGCTATAAAAGAGTCTGTAGTATACACTGTAATATTACACTAATCTGCCATAACTTTGGTTATCCCACTGCTCTAGATGGCCAAAAATATTACACTGGCACCCCTTGATAATATATATCATATGGCCAGTATAATATTTTTGTCCATCTATAGCAGTGGGTCCCACGCTGGTCCTGTAGGAGCCCCTACTCTGCATATTTTACTGCTTTCTCCCAGTAGACCTGATTTAACTAATCCTCTAATCACCAGCCTTTTCTGAATAGAAGTGCATGAGTTGGAGCGAGGAAAAGACTAAAATCTACCTGCCATGAGGACCTCCAGGATCAGACTTTTTTTTAAATTCCTACAAGCAGGTACATTCAGTGACTTATTCTGATGTCAGAATGGCAATGTTCTGTACTTCACACTGATCAGCAGATCGTGTTCATTTAATGTTCTACAATAGAACGCATCGTCACAAGCGTGTTTCCCTCTCAGGGTCGTAATCCGAGCTCCGTGGTGAGTGATCTACACTGCTGCTGATCTCCTCTCGTCTCAGAGCTTGCAGTTCTGTGGCGGTGCTTCCATTGGAGAGCGTTCTGGTCTTCTGCCTCTTGACCTGCCACTGTAGGACCATCAGTCCCAGCGCACAGAGGAAGAAGGACGCCGTCCTCAGGCCCAGCGAGAGGCCCAGATATGCCATCCTGAAAGATTATAACAGACTATATGCTAAACAGATTCTACTTGGAACATACAATGTCTTGTATGCGTGTTCACTGCTCTAATCTTTTCCACATTTTTAATGTTAATGGACTGAGATTATATATCCTGAGTTTATACACCGTATCTCAATGTGAGTGGAATTAAACTTAATGGCAAACACTCACAAAAAGTGGAGACAGAGGGTTGGATCTTATTTTGTGAAATGGGCAAAAAAATGGAGCAACTTCGTGTAATAATTTTGTCTGTGGCCAGTTTTCAGCAGAAATCGCGGCCCTAGCCTCAGCTGAGTCAGATGTCCAGAGATCTTGGATAAGGGCTGTGCAAACCACAAGGGCATATAACGACTCGACTGTCAAACCCCCTCACTAACGTGCTGCCACTTTTGGGCCCTTGAGCTTGGGCCCTCCCCTGCTTAGATGTATAATGAGATAAATGTAAGTCGCTCTTGATCATGGTGTCTGCCAAGTGCCATAAATGTAAACGCATATTCTTCATTGGAGATACAGTAGGACTGAAGGTCTGACGTCTTCCTCTGCCTACCTCTTGCAGACCGAGACAGGATCAGCCAGAATTAAGCCTCGAAAACTGGACTGTTCAAAACTCTTTAAAGATAATCAGAGACCTAGCAGAGGAAACCTCCTGCACAGCTCACACATTTTGTGGTCAGATTTCCAGACGCTCCACATTCAGCGCTTTAACTGGTTGTTGTCCAATGATGGAATTCTAATTTATTGTTGAGTTTTGTTGATGTGTTTGAGAAAACAGGAGCATTACATCATATGAATACTCCACAAACAACTGGGTTCATGAGGAAGGAGGAATGTACTGATTTGATTTCTTTAAAATAAATGTGATTATGTGTCACGTACTGTTGGATGTTGGACTGTGGGTGTGGATGAGGCATAGGCGCAGAGGGGGTTAAGGTGTAACATAAGTCTTTAATGATAAACAAACCAACAAAACATGAACTGAGGAAGTTGGCTAGAAACGTGGAGTATAATATAAACAGAACTCAAAACACAAACTAGGGAATACACACACTAATACAATACAGACATGGGGATACCAACTGGACTAGACAAGACACAC
>JAQMYG010000004.1:23324666-23342981 GCA_030014215.1 Clariallabes teugelsi
CGGAGTACCCGGAGGAAACCCACCAAGCACGGGGAGAACATGCAAACTCCATGCACACAGAGACGGGAATCGAGTATATTATATTATATTGTTGATATTTTGGATTGTTTTGACCCTTATTTGCATATTTCAGAGCACAATTAATTAGAATATCATTTAATCATAGATAATATCCCCATGTCCTCTCTTGGTGTTTTTCCAAATCCTGCCTTAGGAGTGTGTGTGTGTGCTCGCTTGTGTTCACCCTGTCCAGCATTTACCCCGCCTCAAGCTATGAGTCCCCTGGGATAGGCTCCAGGACTCCTGTGACCCTGTATAAGTTAAGCGCTTATAGAGAATATAGCGCTGAGTGAGAGAGAGTATTACATACACATACCTTAAAAATGGGAAGGTTCAGACTGCTGATCACAAACAAGTGATATTTCTGGGTCAAGCTAAATTTATCATGATAATAAACAATAGTCGACAATCCTAAAATTAAATTTAAAGAAATACCATAATAGTGTTTATTTTGTTATTTTACTTTTACATTTATTTTATTTTATTTCACTGCCCACTTTACTAGGAACACCCGCACACCTGCACATTCATGCAGTTATCCAGTCAGTCAACCATGTGGCAGCAGCACAATGCAAAAACAAAACAACCAAACAACCAAAAAACATGAATAATAATAATAATAATAATAATACTAATAATAATGGTAAAGTGTTTTAGTTAATATTCATCAAGAAAAAGTAAGCTTGTGACTGACCTTCTCAAGGCTAGAGTATTTCAGATACTGCTGATCTCCTCGGATGTTTACATACGACCAGTACTACAGAATAGTGCAAAAAAACAAACAAACAAACAAACAAACACTAAGTGTGTGACAGTTTTGTGGAAATGGAAATGCCTTGGTGATAAGAGAATTCAAAGGGAAAATATGTCTGATTGATTTGAGTTGCCAGGAAGGATATAGTAAGCCAAGGAAGAAGGACTGGTTTGGTAGAAAAACCTTGGTATGTGCCTTAGTAGGTTGAACAATTTTTATAAATAGTGTACAGTTTGCATGAAATAACAGAAAGTTCACTAGTCATTCTTTTACAACCCAACCAGCCAAGGTCCCATTTGATCACCTGATGATCTTTATAGAACTAATACCATGTCGAAGTTTCAGCTATTGTTGATTTTAGGGTGGCTTAGGATTACCAGGTACGGTACTTGGTTTACTACATGGCCTGCAGCCTGATGAGTGAGTGGTGGTGATGGAAATTCAATTCAAAGCAAATTTTATTTGTATAGCGCTTTTAACAATTGACATTGTCACAAAACAGCATTACACAAACAAAAGAAATTATGGAAGTTTGTATGAAATGTGAATGTGTGTGAATCAGAATGATCAGATCGTCCCTGATGAACAAGTCCAGGGCAACGATGCTGAGGGAAAAACTCCCTGAGATGGTAATAGGAAGAAACCTTGAGAAGAACCAGACTCAACAGGGAACCCATCCTCATCTGGGTGATAACGGATAGCAGGGAAATCAGACACAGTACATGTCTTGAGATTAATGTCACGGTTTAGGGTTAGGCCTATGGTAGATTCTCCTGATAACACCCACAGCAGTTTGTGTTGAGGAGAGAGGAGCTCTCATTACTGTAGAGTAAACACACCAAGATGGAAAGTTTTAAGATGTTGGACCTCTTATAAAACTAAGCAAATGTAACAGGGAACCAATACAGATCCAGGTGGGTCCAGAAGACGATGGCTACTGAACAAGGAATGGAAGTAGGGAAAAACATGTTTATTTTATTTTAATGTATTTTTTTTCTGTAGACATTAACTTGCATCAGGTTTAATTAAACCGGCTGAGAAAGCTGGAAAAATGCTCTCTTTTTTGACTTATGAAATACTTATGTGGACATGTACATTCATTCATTCATCCTGTAAACACGATCACGGGGGGGCCTGGAGCCTATCCCAGGAGACTTGAGACACGAGGCACGGTACACCCTGGACAGGGTGCCAATCCATCACATGGCACACATACACACACTTACACACACTTACACACTCATTCACACACTACAGGCAATTTGGGAACACCAGTTAGCCTAATCTTCATGTCTTTGGACTGTTGGAGGAAACTGGAGTATCTGAAGTAAACCCACCAAACACGGGGAGAACATGCAAACTCCACACACAGACCCATTCAAACCACAACTCTGGGGGTGTAAGGCAACAGTGCTAACCACTACGCCACCGTGCCACCTGGATATGTACAGTAGAAGCAAAACTTACATTATGATGGAGAAGATCTGAGGTAATGGTGTTGGGATGATCTATCTTCATAGGAATTAAATATCACTATAAAGGAACAGTTTAATAAAGAAAAGAGTCTTCGCTTTCTTTCTTGAGGAGAATTTCCACTACACTTACAAATCATATTTTAGGTGCACAATTCCTCCTCTTCACCAGCTGGGCACACAGGTATGAACTGATTTAATTCCTAGTAATAATAATACTATTCAAGACTCATGAATTAACATGTGTATGAAAAAAGCATATTTTCCCCATTTTTTATCTGCTTGTGTGTCTGGATCAATTTGTGTGTTTGATTATGGTCTCGAAATTACTAGAAATAAAAAGGGCTTCTTTCTGTTTGAATTACTCGTGGCATCTTAGACATTTTCATGAATTGGAAGCAGAGACGTTTGGAGGGAAAGACTGAAATTCAGTAAATTCTTTGTCTCAGAGCAAACACGTTAGCTCACACATTAGCACAATTACCATAAGAAGATTTGATACAGACACAAGAATGTAAGTCCCGTTTGTATAACACGGAGATTTCACAGGGAGATTAAATGCTTGTATTATTTCCCCATCAGAATCCAAATTACTCACCAAGTGGGCATGTGCCTTTCAAGGTCACATGGTGAGTCAGGGATGTTGAAAATTATGTAAATCAAATAGGTATAGGTGGAGCACAATGGATTTTCCAAT
This sequence comes from Clariallabes teugelsi, assembly GCA_030014215.1. Classification (NCBI taxonomy): domain Eukaryota; kingdom Metazoa; phylum Chordata; class Actinopteri; order Siluriformes; family Clariidae; genus Clariallabes; species Clariallabes teugelsi. Next base: position 23,327,650 of record JAQMYG010000004.1, read on the forward strand.
TTCATTTTCTTCAACCATGGAGAGGGGTGGTGCCCCCTGGCTTTGGCAGTGTTGTTGTTGGAGAGGAAGTAGGTATGACCAGAGGTGAATCTAAAAATGAGCCTTTCCCTGTCAAAAATCATAGAGGTTGCAGATGTAATTTTCTGAGATGTTTTAGCAGGGAGTGTTCCAGTGGACGATACGACTGTCACTATGGACCACATCATGCTGGCTAACTGGACAACCTCAAGGCCTTCTGTGAGCTGTTTGACCTTGATGCAGCATTGTTAGGATGGCCAGCACAGTGGGTAGCCCATCTTCTGCCACTGACGACATCCTGGAGTATCCAGTGCTTAGAAATGTGATCATGCAACAACTTCAGCTATTCCTGGTCACCCGCAAGCATGGTTCCCTTTGCTTTCACTTAGCAGTACTAAAACACCTGTCACCAGTGGCTTATGTCTGAGAAATATGAGTTGAGAGAGTAAGAAACCTGGTGGTGCTGGAGCAGCTCCTCATGTGGCTGTGGGAAAAGGCATCTTCTGTCTCTTATTCTCTCTCTTATTTTGACCTTTCAAAGAATTTTCATGGACTTCATCGGGCCTCATCGCTTTGTGCTAGTTATACTGGACTATGCAATGTGACACAGAAGCAGTGCCTCTTGGGAGTATTTCTGCATGCTGTGTTGCAAAGCACACTTTGTGTTATCCCAAAAGAGATCCTGACTCATGAAGGCACCTATGGGCACTAACTCTCTGGGCTTGACAAATCCTCAATGCCTCAATTAACTGCTTGATCGGTAAGGGTCCACTTGGGTCATGGGCAGGTCCCAAGACTACAGCAATTGAGAGCCAATAACCAAAAAGGGAGTGTGGACGTGCCATCAGGGAAGAAAAACTCCATAGATGTGATACTCTGGTGATTCAGTACATTCAGGTGGTCAGCTGAAAATGCATGATACAGTAGGTGCATTTTGACCCTACTAAAGTGCTGACTCTATTTTTTTTTTTTTTTAGCCAGGTAGTGTACAATTATTTGATTTATTAAATTCTACCAAGACTTACTGTATAGAGGCAAATATTTATATAAAATATACAAATATTTTATCACCTAATTTTAACAAAATTGTACATGAGGCCAGGCTACCTGTGCAGTCTTAAAGCAATCACCCGTGCTTCACTGCAACCTTCAGCATAACCTTTAAAGCAAGCTGGTTGATTACCGGGTTAGGATAGTCCCTACATGTTAATCTAATGACACTATTCAGAAAAAGCTGCGTTATAAAATTTTCAGACACTGCTATCTCAAACCGTCAGTTACTTTAACTTGTTCTACTTGTTTATGAGTTTTTAAAGCAGTTACAAACCCGAATCCTTCTGCACTTTAATGAATCACCAACTCATGTTTAAATATTTCTGAATTCTGAAGTGTATAGGATTATGTTTTCTGCTCAGATTCAGATAAATGTTTCAGAACGTATTAGATGGACAGTGATTAGGAGCACAGGTCTAATAGGAACACTCTCTAACTGAGAGAAGCAGAAGACCTTCTGTAAGGCAAAAAGACAGAATGTTCTGCACGAGGTAGTGTAGGTCTGCACAAGATCTGAAACCCGTAAAAGTATAAAAATGAAGTGTTTCATTCTTATGTTTGGTTGTCCAAAGACTTTTAGTCAGTTAACAATTATTGACACATAATTCCATGTCAGTCCTACTGTACACTGGTCACCTGATTAAAGAAGATTGGAGAATCTGCAGTCTGATGTCATATTCATTATTTAATTTACACTCCCATATCCGGTGATAGACCTCTAAAATAATAACTGTGTCCTGACACATTGTATACTGTATACAGTATAGTCATAGTAGAGACCAAGTGTATACTGTAGGTAATTTTATATACAAATAAAATGCAAGGAAATAGAGAGAGAGAGAGAGAGAGAGAGAGAGAAATGACGTACATTAAATGGCAAAACAGTGTAACTATGCTTTAGGTTAAAGATAAACACATCTCTATACTGGACAAAAAGATATCAAAGAAAGACATTAAATATCTAAAATGTAGGCCAATTCAATTAATATGTCTAATATTAAAAATATATTTTTTTGTTTAAATACAATTTCTTTTAAACAAATATGAGACTACAGTATTTACAGACATGGCTACTCATATGAAATGTTCTTTTTCTATTGTTAGTTGTTCCGTTTTCTCATTGACTGTTTTTTTTTATTATTCCTAAAGTGTCGATATTTGTAAGAGCTGGACGGTGACAAACATGAGTAGATAGTTAAAACCTTTGGTCATGGTAAGAATTACAGATTATTTTGTTTTTCAAAAGAAATGTTAGATGAACCATCCATATTTCAGATGGTGGCGTAGTGGTTATACTGTAGCACTGTGACCTCACACATCCAGGGTCTGAGAATTATTCCCGTCTCGGGGTCTGTGTGCATGGAGTTTGTATGTTCTCCCCGTGCTTGGTGGGTTTCCTCTGGTACTCCAGTTTCCTCCCACAGTCCAAAGACATGCAGATTAGACTAACTGGCGTCCCCAAATTGCCTGTAGTGTGTGACTGTTGGTCCTACCACAATCGAAAAACAAGAATAAATACCACTGTAGTGCCTTTAATAGCAAATATAGCTTTTGGCGTTTCTTTTTTTTTTTAAGTGCAACTCCTTCATAATCACTACAGGATGTAAATAAAACCCACAGACACTGAATATCACAACATTTAATACAGTATTAAACTGTATTCACATAACATAAACAATGTTCAGATTGTGACAAATTCTAATAGTATCAGTATATATTTCTTACATAATACATTTTACCAAGAGGCACTTCCAGCATTTTCTGGCCATAGAGAAGCTACAGGATAGTGAGTAAATTATAAAACATTAAAAATAAATAATGTTTATTCAAAAGACATTTGTTGTTTTGTTTTTCTCCCTTCCCTCCATTAACAATATTGTGTTTTTGTACAAAATGGAATAATAGACATCAATAAACTGAATATTTTACTTCACAAATACTGGTGAATTGTACAGATCCCTTTCGTATAGGTATTGCTACATGTCTTAAGTGCAACATTCTAGTGAGAAGAAAAAAAGAAGTTTTTTTTTTTTGTTAGTTTTTGTTTTTTGGACAGTGAGGTACCCATTCACATATAAAAGCGTGTCTCACTGATCATGTTGAAGGTGTAAAGTGTAAATTGTATGTATTACTTTGGGTGAAAGGAGAGTGCACAAAGACCGCCACCATCAGATGCATATAGGAATATAAGAGATAAAACGCTGACAGTACGCAGAAAGACAAACAAGAAGGATAGCAATTACAGTGAAACCAGATTGGGATAAAACCATGTCAATACCGTACCATATCATCCGTACCAAAACGTGTTGCTGTGACTGGAGCGTGCCAAGCTTTTGGTGGATGAATTCCGCATGCCCACGCTTTATGTACCCTGATTCACCATAAGATAAACACTGTGTATGTTGTATACTTATTAACATGAAACCAGACTTTGCATTCATTCATTCATTCATTCGTCCTCTGGAAATCGAAGTTGCCACACAGAAATGCGTGATGAGTTTGTGTAATACAGATAATAAAACAGGACAAGCAAGAAGGTAGAATATTCTGACCGAATGAGCCTTAAACAGTTATCAGATGCAGGACAGTGAAACAAATCTACGGGGAAACATAATCAGACAACACAACCCTGTCCGTGTCTACCTGGAGTACCTTCTCTATCTAACCACATGTATGATCCATGGAATATGAAGATATACGGAACTTTATAGTCCCTGATCAACTCTGCATTTAGTTTTGTTTCAGCAGGTTTAAAAACATACAAAGGGCTAAAATGGCACCACGACTGTATACATGCTCTTCCTCTTCATTTAACCAGATGGACTTCTAGAGGAACAGTTCAGACAGAAGCTGGGACATGAACGAGTGCTTGAAGCAGCTACGGAATATACTGCACCCTTTATCGTTAAAGAATCACACCGGACACGCGGAGATGAGCTGGAAATCTAGAAACTTTAGTTCCCAATATGCAAATTATCATGGTTAATAAATTACCTTCCAAGAAAACAATCCCTTATGAAACAGGAAGAGCAAACCATCTAAAAAAAAACAAAAAGCTGTAAGAAATCCCTCAATGGCAGAAGAACGACGTAAGGTAAAAGAAACGACCAGGACTCTCACGTCACAGACTAAAGACACAGAAATCAACAACCTGGAAAATGATACAAATTGACAGGTGTTCTTTTAAAGTAGATAAAAGGAATGACATGTACTGTAATGTCTTAAACATCAGAAGACTCCAAACATGATCACAACAACACTACTGTATAGATGTCCACAAGGTCTCATCACCAGGAGGGACGGGTTCAGGAAAGGTCATTTAAACAAACTACATCATTACAAAAAGCTGACATTATTACGTTTTATAAGCAGATAGTGAAAGTGTGGAATGCTTTTTTTCCCCTAGATAAGTATTAACCTGGACAAAACGTCGTAGTGGAGAAGGAAAGTACAAACAGTGATGTCCTGTGTAAGGAGGAGACGTCCCAGGTGACACGCCAAGGTCACACTTACATAGACAGTCCTCTGCCTTGCCACACACACACACACACACACACACACACACACACACACACACACACACACACACACACACATATGGAGTCTAACTGAGGTTTATATTAGTGACCAAAAAAACCCATACACATGTCACCCATACAGAACGCCCCATTGCAGATCTCTCGCCCTCTGTGCTGTCGCTATGCGCTCCGCTTATCTGTGAAGGCGTTCTACTAGATGTTGGAGCATGTGTGTTAGTGAGCTCACTAGTGTCGGGATGTTGAGAAGGTGAAAACATCTGGTCAGATTTAATGTATGAGAAAGATGAGATCTCACTCTACTGACAAAATATTGCGATATGACAAACATGACTGAGGAATTCAAACACATTTATTCTGAGGAAAGGATCATTCTGATTGTTCACTAAAGCCTACACACACACACACACACACACATTACAGTCATCACTGCCGTGTACCATTAATAGAATTTTTTAAAAAACTGAGCAGTTGTCCTTACTTTTTTTTTCTTTCTAGTTTCGATAGACGATTTACAGACGCATGGTATTTCCACACGGAGGTCACCTGCTACTATCACAGTCCCAAAGTAACCATGTCTGAGATTCCTACTTTTTTTATGTATTCTTACACACATCCTCGACTATAACATTTGAAACATTGTGGTTTCTGTGTGGTTCAGACTGGGTTACAGTCACCAGAACCCTGTACTGGACACGCGCAGTATACTGGTTTAGTACTTTAGCGCATCATGTCCATGTGCGGGTTTTTACTTGGGATGAGAATTGTACGTCTAACAAACTCTATTGCGTGTTTTTGCGTCTGAAGAATATTTTGTAAATACTAAAGGATTATTAATGTACATGTTATGTTTATGTACATTTATACATAAGGTTTACATAGAACAAGAACAACAAAAAGAACAAAACAAGAACAACAAGAACAACCCTCTACAGTATTCTGTTACATTTCCCGACACCACATGAAGTCTACAGCCTGGCCTAGTTCTCCACAACACGTGAAGCGTTCCTGCATCCTGGCTGAACACCTCATCTGAACACCTCACCTGAACACCTCACCCGTGGACTACCTACAGTACAGGACCAGCTTCTTTTAAAACAACCAAATTGTTCAATCCTATGCTCATTTTGGAGTTAGATCACCTTCATTCTTATAGAAGAAACAGTGTTGGCTGAAGTGCTGCGGAGATCATTTAACATATGGTTTGGGTATTTACAGTTATCATCTTTTGGCTGCATGTGGGACGCCACAGTGGATCACCAGGTCCAGACGTCTGGAGTGGTACAGGTTTTACGCTGGATGCCCTTCCTGACACGACCCTCCTGAACTGATCTGGGCTTGAGAGGTGCACCGACCCGTACCGTCCCGCGTCGTACCTGGGGCTGGCTTTCTGACCAGGTACTGAACATGGGCGTGGCGGTGAGGGTGCCACATACTAGCCAATAGTCCACCAGGGAAGCTCACAGTCACATATTGTGTAATATTGAATAAAAATTGCTGACATAAAACCTGATAAGTAGTTCAGTGTGGATCCAGTGTTAATAGACCTGGGACTCCAACATTATGCTCTACTCTCGTCTAAACAGATTGCTTGGTCCGAACAGACTACTGTATAATCAGAAACAACTTCCCAGTCATATCAGTGTTCCTCTTTGGTCCACAGGCTCCTCCATCAGCTTTTGTGTCCCTGGACCTCTTCTCTCCTAGTGAACTAGCTAGTGTACACTACTCAAGCATGCTATTATCAAACGTACACTGTGCGTATACATGAGATGTGGGTTATAACTGTAATTATGCTTGGTTGTGTTTGTAGGTAAATTGCATAAACTAGTCAAATGACATGCTAGTCTTCAACAACAACAACAACGGACAAACTGAAGCACAAACAACTTCAGTAAAAAAAAAAAAAGGATGACAAAATAAATAAAAAGTATCATCTCCTCAGATTTGTTTGGATCTAAATGCTTAGTCAGTAAGGCCTCGGGGGATTTCTTTATTTCTTTTACTTTTTTTTTTTTTTGTACTATTAAAAATGGTTGATTTGTTCCCAGATTAACTTGATTTCATACCAACATGCACTCACACACAGAGAAAGCACACCTCATGTACACAAATCTAATTATTCATAAAAAGCTTCGACAACGCAGTTGTTTATTAAAGTTAATATTTGGCACAAACAGCTGCACTGAGAAAAAAATATAATATATATATATAATATTATAACTTCATAATAATAATAATAATAATAATAATATGATGGCAATCATAAGACCGCCATCAGTCTACAGTATGTGTCAGTATTGCTTGACGTGCTGGCTGTTGATAAGAAAGCGTACATTATGCTGCGGAACAGAAGTGGGGAATTAAAAACTAAACCGAGGTGCAAAAACAAACCCTCAATTTCCGCTTCTCACCAAATTGAATTAGCACCCCTTCTAAAATTATGGCACAGTAGCATCAGGCGCGTGTACAAAAGAACAGACTGCATTATCTATCCCTGAACTGCAGTCACGATCCGTCTGCGTCTCCCTTCGTCCCCGTGTCTAAGGCAGAACGCAGCTGTGTGTAGGGACCTGCTCTCTCTCTCTCTCTCTGTCTCACATGTCTCACATGTCTCGCCATGTCTTATCCCTGTGTGCGGTTCTCCTTTGAGTTCCAGGGTTAGCCGCTTAGCAGTTCACATGCCTGTGTGCATGACTACAGTGCCTCTAGGACATGGCAGCTATCGCAGGGCTGGAGTATGAGTGGCCCTCCTTGTTTAGCGAGAGTGCATGACTTTAACGACTGCAAGCTCTTTAGCCTTCGAGCAGAGTGTGTTACGTTTGCTTTGTTTTACTTTAAGAACCAGAATTGAGACTAAATAAAAAACAAACAAACAAACAAACAAACAAAAAAATCAGGTTTAAGTCTTTGGGTGCATTTACATTTGCAGTTCTATGTGTATAATCCCTATATGGATATATATAAATATATATATACTGTATATATACTTGCTACTCAAGATGCATGGAACAACCAACAGATCTAAGATTCAGCAGTTAACTGGCTACTTAAACGTGTGGGTCAGACACAGAAGGCTGTAAGGGCTGGAGTTCGAAAACATGCTGTGTCCTAACTACAGTATGTGGGATTGACTTACTCCGCAAAGTATTGCATACTTCATCATTAAAGAATCATATCATACAAAAAACACACAGGTATGAACTCGAATAGAGCTGGAGGTTTACAAAGTAGTGTCTATGTATGTAACGTCTTTCTAACTAAAGAAAAAAAAGAAAAAAAGGAGATTTAGGAGCATTTTTATGTTTGTTTTTGTTATTTTTTCGTTTTTTTCCCAAATGTGCACTTGAAGAATAAAACCTCAAAAGGATGAAGTGTTGGAGAGTATTTACAGTGCTGTTGTATCTCGATAGGAATGTCAGGTCACAACCTAAAGCTAATGCAACCCCAAAAAAAGTAACAGTTTATATTCGAAAGGAAGAAAAACCACTTGAAGATTCACTAGTGTACCTGCGAAGTCACTCTGCAGGCAGGTGGTGAACCTGTGGAGGTGGGAAACGTCCACAGGAAATCAAGTGGAAAATAATAAAAAAAAGAAATAGGACAGATCATTTTAACTTAGAAAGAATTTTAAAAAATAAAATAAAGATCAGATAAGTAGTGTCAGACATGTGGTCTTTTAGGTGCATTTCCGGATTTTTCCCAAATTTCCCTTCCTTTGGATTACGGTGTGTGTGTGAGTGTGTGTGTGTGTGTGTGAGTGTGTAAGGAGTGTGCACTTCCCCATCACATTGCTATGAGCTATCATGGATTTCATTCTTGAACCTGTCTAATACTAGGGTCCTTTAAAAACACTCGCTGAAGTGAATAGAGTAAAAAGTGCAGATCGTTGAGACCCCAGTCATGGAAGTTGGTTTGAAACTTCAGCACAAATTGTACAAATGCCATTTTATCAGATTAGCAACCGAAGCCCATCCGAAGATGCCCGGACGCCACCCTGTTCCCTACAGAAACTTGTTCACCTAAAGAATCTACAGTGTTGTGTCTTAGTGATGTGCTGGCAACCGTTTATCAGGAGTCTTGTTTGGAAATAAAGGCTTTGTAACAATATTCTAGTCTGGTTACATCTCACATTATCTCCTGATCCTCAGAAGTCTCGTCCCATTTCGCTATTTTTTTTCCTCTTCTCTCTGAGTTTTTCTACAGCTTGTGTCTCGATTTTCAGTTTCCTGTCACTTTCACGTGTCCGGCCTTTATTCAGTCTCTTCCTCGTCTATCGATGCCTCGTACCGCTCCTCCACTCCTGGCCATGTCTCTCCTCCTCCTTCGGTTTTGTGCTCCTGGTCTTCTGGTGACTTGTCCTTGTTTAGTGTCTCCTCGTCCTCTTCATGAATGGCCAGGATTGGCTCAGAGGCTTTGTTTGGCTTTGTTTGGCTTTGGCCCTCCGCAGCGATGACCTTCTTCCACATTTCATAATTCTCCAACAGGTACTGGGTGATCTGACAGAAGACCTTCTGTCGCATTTTGGGCATCAGTGTCTCTACAAACAGACAATAAAGGGATTAGACCTTACATTTAATTCAGGACATAATATGGACATCTTCTCTAATAGACGGTACTGTATATCACAGATCAGATCATTTTATCCACCCCGAGTTGAATATGAGGATTATTCCAAAGGTCATTTCACTTTCAATAATATTTCTAAGCAGCACTGTAAGTCAAGATTGTAAAACAAACAAACCAACAAACAACATGACCATTAGTACTGCACATGTTCCCTTCTTCTTTAAATAACGCTATTAATGACATTAATTATAACATATAATTATTATATGTTCTTTTCTTCTCTCATTATGAGCCCATTTCTAGACATATTCATTCATTTCAAGTTAAACACGCTTGTATTCTACTGACAGATAATGTTGCTTCTTTCTAGAAATACTGTAAACTGATGTTGAGTCAAATGGAGAAGCTTAGAGGCAGTAAAGCGACCATTACCGCCGTGTGCCATCCAACAGGCTAACGTTCATCCTCACTGAAAATGAAGGATTAAAAAACTTGTTCAGTTACCCCAAAACCAGCCAGTACTGTAGGGCTCCGACCTACTCGTAAATGTTTGAATTAACATTAGGTTACATATCATTAACGTTACTCACATGATTGTTTTTTACCCTCTAAAACTGTTATTATAAGCATCCTAACCTACTGTCCTGTCCTACTACACACAAACACACACAGTCTCCACAATGCCAGGTTATATTTTATATTCTTTCTATTGAGCATGAACATGAAGAAGAAGCCTTTTGGAATATTTATTAATGTTTAGAATAAAAGGATGTTATTTCAGTGAAGTTGTTGTGTAAAATGTAAATAAAAACAGAAAAAAATGACCTGCAAATCCTTGTTGAGCCACATAGACCACCACAAAGACAAGATATACAATGTAGGATTGTCTTTTTGAAATATTCACTCATTTTGAATTTGATGTCTGCAACACCGAGACGGGTATTCTCACCACTGCATTACATCACCTTTCCTTTTAACAACACTTTATAAGTGTTTGAGAACTGAGGACACGAATTATTGAAGCTTTGTAGATGGAATTCTTTCCCATCCCAGTTGCTCAACAGACTACATTTTCATATTTGACGCTTATTTCACAGATGCTGGCTTTTGAATCTGGATGGTCCTTCTCCTCATTAGCCCGGAAGACGCAACGTCCATGAATCCCAAAAACAACTTGAAATGTGGACTCGTCAGATCACAGCACACTTTCCTACTTTGCATCAGTCCGTCTCGGATGAGCTTGGGCCCAGAGAACCGGCGGCGTTTACCGTGTGTTGGTGATGTTGATGCCTTGCGCTTTTGCATGGTACAATTTTAACATGTAGATGTTGTGACAAGCTGTGTTGACTGATGATGGTGTTCCTGAGCCCACGTGGTAAAATCCTTCACAGAATGATGTCTGTTTTAATGCACTGAAGGATCGAAGGTCACGGCCATTCAGTGTTGGTTTCTTGCCGCTTGAGTGCAGAGATTTCTCCAGATTCTCTGAACCTTCTGATGATATTATGGACTGTAGATGATGGGGAACGTTGTTCCTAAACAGTTGGACTATTTGTTCACGCGCCCCATCCTTGCTTGTAAATGACTGAGCCTTTCGGAAATCCTCCTTTTGTACCTAATCATGACGCTCACCTGTTTCCAATTAACGTGTTCACCTGTGGAACGTTCCAAACAGGTGCTTCTGCAGCATTCCCAAACTTTCCCAGGCTTTTGTTGGCCTTGTCCCAGGTCTTTTGGAAGGTGTTGCAGACGTCACATTAAAAATGAGTGAATATTTGCAAGAAACAATCCAGTTCATCAGTTTGCACATTGAATACCTTGTCTTTAAGGTGTTCTCAACTGAAAAAGGGTCAACAAGGATTACAGGTCATTGTATTCTGCTTTTATTTATGTCCAAACTTCACTGGAGTTTAGGTTTGTATCATACTGTACATTATTGCATGATATAAATTAGTGGTATCAATCGATTACAAATTTTAATCTAGTTTTAGTGTGTGTGTGTGTGTGTGTGTCTGTGTGTGTGTGTGTGTGTGTGTGTGTGTGTTGGACCTATATAAATCACAATATGTGTAGAAGATGAACATACGAGAGTGATCCGAGTTGGTGGAGGCGTCTTCCTCTGTTGTGTCTTCTTCTTCTTCTTCCTCTTCCTCTTCTTCTTCATCAGTATCCTCCACACCAGATCCTTCGTCAGCCTCGCTGGACTGGGGCTCCACCCACCGGCCGGGCATGAGGGCAGCTGCGTCATAGGAGCTGCAGAGCGGCCCGACGATGTGTGTGATGAAAGACTCCTGCAGCTTGGCTAGCTGCGGCGCCGAGCGGTCCATGAACGGGCTGATGGGCAAGTCCAGGCTGGCCTCCTCATCACCCTGAGAGAAACATAAAAAATTAAGGAGACATGCTTCATGCAAATGGGATGTTATATACATGTAATAAGTTTGTGCACCCCTGACTACCACACTCATGTGGTTCTTCCCCAGACTGTGGCTGCCAAGTCTGAAGCACACAATTATATTTAATGTCTGAAAGTAAAATGCAGCATGATGATGTTCCTGTGAGATCCACAAATCCAGCTCCATGAAGACACAGAGTGGAAGAACTGGAGTGTCCTGCACAGAGCCCTGACTGACCTCAACCCCACTGAACCATCAGCTCTGGGAAGAACTGGAACCGGAGCCGCCTCCACATCCCGACATCATCACCTGAGCTCACTAACGCTCCTGTAGAGTGTGTGAATGAACACAAGTCCACACACACGCTCCAACATCTAGTGTACAGCCTTTCCTGAACAGTGGAGCAGTTTTAATTCTGTATGTTGATCCTTCAAACAGGTGTTTATCTCTTTAATCCCTCTTACTGCTGCATGCTTCGATTAAAACCCATTATCTTAATTGCATGAGGCTTGGGAAGCTATTGGCTACACGCTCGCTTCTGTCTGTCAAAAGTGGTCGTACGGCTGATTCTCACCCAGCCTGCATGTTTAGGCACCATTTCTTAAGAAAAGAGAAATCCACACACTTCTGTAATTACTATGGACGTCTCTATTTAACAAGTTCAAGTAGAATGAAACAGTAGAATACGCTTTCTTTTTATTTTCATGTCCTGCATTGCCACTGTGTAGGTACTGTAGTATCTGTGTTTTGTACAGTTTGCCTCTCACTGCAGTCTTAATTAAGATTATGTACCTTTACATTAAGTATCTTTCTACATTTTGATTAAACAGCAAACTCGTGTTAACCCAACAAACAGTACTGCTGCACTGACTTAATAATGCTGAAACAAGAAAATAAACATGGATAACAAGTTTTGTGCATAAAGCATAGGGTGTGTAAAACCGTATCAGTATACGAAGAGTTTGACAGCAAAATGAGAAAAACTACATTTTTGCAGATAAATGGAAAAATGAAGCAGGAAGCATTGCAAACTCTCTCATCACTCCTCATCTATACCGCTTTATCCTGCAGACAGGGTCACAGAGGGCCTGGAGCCTACCCTGGACGGGGTGCCGATCCATCACAGTGCACACACACACACTCATTCACACGCCACGGGAAATTCGGGAATGCCAATCAGCATGTCTTTGTACTGTGGAAGGAAACCCACAAAGCACAGGGAGAACATGCCAACTCCATGCACACAGACCGAGAGGCGGGAATCGAACCCGGACCCTGGTGATGCAAGATGTGTGATCCTTAAAATCCTTAATTGTCGAAATTGACAAGCAATAAAAGTAAAACCTGAATTTTTGGAATAATACTCAGGGATAATCAATGAACTACAGCTGCCAAGGCCTTCTGTTGCTATGACAACCAGATCCAATGTCTTTCAAAAAGTCATCATGTGTGCCTGGTTCTGACGTTTGGTACAGAATGAATAATTTAAGAACCAGAGAGAGAGAGAGAGAGCAGGGAAGAGAGGGATTAGGATTTTTCTAATGCTGTAAATAGATCAGGACAAAGCCACCATCTTCTCATTTTCGCAACTGCAGCACAATTTCTGCCCCAAACACACACTGAGTATATTTAGTGCATTAATTGGTGTGTATTGCTGTCAGCAGTGCAGCAGTTGTAAAAACATTATCTTCAACACTGCTGTAAAGGAGAGAGCTGGTTGCCAGGAAACGTGTCCCTGACTCTGGGTCAGCATTATTAATGCACAAACTGGTTGCTAAGGACATCTGTATTATTTCTCCACTTATGACAGGATGTCACGGAACTTAAACTTTCACCTGAAGCTTCTTGATATTTCTGTGAAAATCACTCATGTATTCGAATGCATTGCGTACCTGCTCATAAAACTCGTTGACGATGCCCTCCGTCCACTGAAGGTGAAGATCTTTGTGCTTCAGTGGCCCATTAACATCAGCCAGCTTGATGCACATCTGGCAGACCAGAAGCCGGTCATTCTCATTGGACCAGTCGATACCTGAGCAACCTTCATCCCCAACCTGTACGCAAATAACAAGGTTAAGTAAAAGTGTAGTACTTTATTTCTGATTAGTCTGCATTATGGAAGGAGGAGCCCACCTTAGCGTTGAACTCGGCCAAAAAGTCAAAGTGCTTCTTCAGGTCAGTAGCCAGAATGGCCTCGATAACCAAAAAGCGAAAGCGCTTGAAATCCACGTGGTCGAGACTGGCCAGAAAGTTGTAATCAGGGTGAGACATGAAGAGATTCCAAGCAGAGGCAGCATGGTGATTCTCCAGGACGGAGCGGTCGTTGTACAGCACCGCCTGCGCAAACGAAAACCACAGGTTCATATGAGCGTTCGACTGTGTGAGGGAGAAATCACTGGTCCGTGTGGCGAACTTAGTGCAATTACCAGATCATCACATTTCATCAGTCCTCTTATGTAAACTGATGTCAACAGGAAAAAACATCACTTAGTTAATCTTCTTTAACCATCCTTTATCGCTCGAATGGTGCTGATGCATTTATTTCATATTGAAGCCTTTTAATATTTAAAAATGTTACAAAAAAAGAAAAGATCTGTCCAGGCTGGATAAATACTGTATAAAGCACTGCACAGCTAAATACACCACTTCCATCTGTTTGGGGAGGGGGGAGAGGGGGAAGAGGGGGGAGGAGGGGGAGGCATGAGGACTATTTATACCCTGGACATTTATACCCTAAGCCTCTCACACTTCTTTAACAGTGCAGATCTGAGGATTATTAGGCAGGATGCTTGGTGTCCCAGGGTGCCCTCATTATTCTCAGGCTCTTGCTCTTAGCTAAGACCTGCTGCAGTCCCCGTTTGCACTCTGATCACACCGTACAACTATTTAAATCACTCCAGGATCTGTTGAGCTCTACGTGGACTCCAGCTGCCTGACATGATGCTGACACACTCCTACTGCTGTAAAGCTCTCGTCCTCTGGGGCGGCGTGATTCACCCCGATGCTTTACACACTGATGCCTGGCCTGGATGTCGGGAAAGAGGTATAAATAGCACAACAGGCTAACAGGCTATCAATAACCTGAAACAAGCCTGTTAGAGTTTCAAAATGTTTGTTTAATGCCAAATAAAAGGCACTTGAACATCAGTAAGGTGTTACAGTAGCTTAGACAGGTGTCATAGGAGATGCTGCCATAAAATAACATTTTTAGATACTTTAATCTTTAAGTAAATCTAAGGTATTTTTGTCAGTAATACAAAATTGCTCATTAAATCTAAAATTTAAAATAAAATCTAAAGTGATAAACATACAGTGAATTCGGACCCCAGAGATTAGATTTCAAAATTGATTACAATTATTTTTTGGCCACCAGTCTATACAGTATATGATGTACATCCTGAAATGACAAAACACAAAACCTAATCATGCAATCTCTTATCTTTTCTGTTATATAATGCATGCTCTTAATTTCATTCATTTATTAGAATAACATACTACCTCTTTCAGTACTTTTATGTATTTTACCCAAATTTCTTTCTTTCTCGTTTTTTCTTTTTTTTTAACCTTTTTGCACACGTAGTACTCCATATAGTAAATGTATAACTAGTTTAATACTACCTAACTTATCTGTCTTTATGAATTAGATCTTAAAATGTGTTGCGCTCCTAAAAAATGATAAAACTGTGTGTAAGAGCCAGTTATGTGTAATTCATTTGTGATGATAATTTAGTTAAAAAGGTTAAAACATGGTGAAAATTGATAT
>JAQMYG010000004.1:23343081-23355072 GCA_030014215.1 Clariallabes teugelsi
CATTTCTTCAGTAAACTCTTTTGAAAGAAGATTCGGTCTAATTCGCGTTTTTTCAAATACTGGTTGTTGAACTAGCTGCAAAAGTGGTACAAAAGGTATGCCACTACACTGTGTAACCTAAATTCTATTCATACACAATTGAACACAATCAACTTCACAATGTGCAGGTCAGCTCCAGATCGGGCGTGCATCAACCTGAACTTTCTAAGCCTTTATCTCCTTGCATTTGTGACTTTGTTCTGCATCTTAATAGTGATTATGGATTTTGCCCTTGTATTGATGTTTGCTGATTGCCTGTTTCCTGTTTTTGAAAATCATTGTTTTGGATTTGTTGCCCAGCCCTTATAATAAAAAATAAATCTAACTGTCTTTGCCTCTGTCTAATGATATAATACAAACAGCAGTTAGCTAAATTAGACGTTATGCTCAAATTGATTTCAAAAGCACTTTCGACAGACAATGGCGATGCCATGTGCCCCAAACATGCGTATTTCCTGGCTGAGCGAACACTCAGAGGTGCCAACTTAGTGTAAATATTTTTTTGTTACAGTGCTCACTTTGACTAGTCAAAAGAGTGATCACCATGGCCCAGATCCTAAAGCATCCAGAAAACCTTCAAAAAGTTCTGTAGTAGAAGTATATGCTCCCAAGCCTGGAGTAGAAACTATGGTTCAGAGTTGAGTCTAAACTTCACCCCATAGCTTTCTACTTCAAACTATTACCAGCTGAGCAAAACGATGTCATCAGGAAGAGAGAGCTGTTGGGAGTCAGTCTGGTACTGGAGGAGTGGTGTGGTGTTGGCTGGAAGGAGCCTCACATACATTCACATTTTTCAGTGACAATAAGATCCTTGAGGTTCTCAAAACAGTCAAACTTCTCGACCCTCGATCTGAGCCTTGTTCTTCGAACAGTTCCAGCTTACAAACTGGAAGCATTTAATACTAAACTCAAACTCATCACTTTCCCAGGCACAGGCTCCACAAACACACACAGCTCATCTTTCACCTGCTCGGAGAGAGCGTCATTCCACCCCGCGCTGACGGCCTGGGTACGAAACTCGACAGTGTAGTCTGCAACTGATCGCCCCTCTTGACGAATGTAAAGGAGAGGCAACACTACACTGCTCGCTGTATGCGGATGGTGAAAGGTGGCCCTAAGTGCCTCAACGAAGTCACTCAGGGTGGCACGGTCTGAGAGGAGGTGCTGCCATACTGCAGTAGCCCACTCTAGTGCTCTACCTGTGAGCAGAGACTCCATAAAGGCAACCTTCGCCTGATTCAGATGGAAATTGGGAAGGTTGCAGCTCGAATATCAGTGAGCACTGCAGGATAAAGCCATTTCACCTCTCTGGCTCGCCCACATACGGCTGTAGATTGGGTAGTCGAGATTCGGCTTGGGGATCAACTACCCAGATGGGTGCGAATTGACTCCAGAATCGACCAGATGGAAACCCGGAAGTGGCGCTCGCCTCGATTTGCCCAAAAATTAGCTTGAGTCGCTTATTAAACTCACGCATCTCCGGTTAGGGCTTCCTCATGCTTATCAAGCACTCTCGCTTGACACTCAACTATTTCATGCATCCTCTCCAAGCCCGCAGACTCTTCTGATGGTGCGATCATTCTGTCACGTGGTGCGGTATGGAGAGCCACACCACAAGGTGTTATAATGTTTTGTCCTAACGCAGGGCTTCAGAGGAGAGGACTGAAACAGGAGTTAGGGAGAGTGCTTATGACACGCACAGGAAGACTTTTCCGTTTGGAGATAGCGTGGAGTTATTAATTAATGAACAAAAAGGAAACAAAAGAAAACTGAAGACACAAAATAAACATAAACTAAAAATAAAACTTGGAACCTCTCAGAGCTTTCGCCCTTACCGAGGGTTTATGAGGGAGAGTTTGTGTTTTTATACTTTAAGGTGAGAGCGCACGCTAAACTGATGCGTGTTGCTTCCTCTCTCACTTTCTCTCTCTATGTTGCCGGCGCCTTAGGGAGGCTGGGCCTTTGCCTCCGTCAATCCAATTTATGCACGCTTTGTCTTTCTTTCTTTCTTTCTTTCTTTCTGTCTTTCTTTCCTTCTATCTTTTTCTTTGGTGGCCTGCATAGACTCTTCTTTGCTAAGAACCACAATAATTTTTTTCTTTATTTTCCAAAAATTGTGCTCGGTTGCCAGTCCCCTTTGTTCCCCTGCAAGCACCAATCGTACAGATTCACCAGCAGTGGACGAATGTTTTTAAAGAAGCAGGCAGGTTTGGAAAACAATACACAGATGACTAGAACAAGTGGCCTAGATAAATAAGAAGAATACAGATCAACACCAAGAGGAAATATCACAGTATGTTGTTTTTAGTCTTTCGGCTGCTCCAATAGAGGGGTCGCCACAGCAGACACGGGTTTTACGCCAGATGACCTTCCTGATGCAATGCTCCCATTTTATCTCGGCTTGGGACCGGCACTGCATCCAGTGGTTGGGGTTTGGGCATTTTCTGGGAATCAAACCTGGGCCTTCCAAATAGTAGGCGAGAAACCTACCAC
Source organism: Clariallabes teugelsi (assembly GCA_030014215.1). Lineage (NCBI taxonomy): Eukaryota > Metazoa > Chordata > Actinopteri > Siluriformes > Clariidae > Clariallabes > Clariallabes teugelsi. Next base: position 23,345,614 of record JAQMYG010000004.1, read on the forward strand.
TGAGCCACCAATGCGGAAAATATCACACTATAAACCAAGGAATTCAGTTTGGGTGTTCACCGAGGAGAAAGAACCAAGGGTAAAACAAGCTGAACCCCTGGTACATAGTCCCTGACAAGATCCACAAACAAGTGAACCAGGTCATATATAAGGTTGAATAACCATGACACCGTCAAATAGCACCATTATTCCATATTTATCTCATGATGAATACTGGACCTCCGGTCACTGGCATTCCCCCATGACACCACTGGTGTTGCTGGAAATTAAAGGACAACCAGCTTGTCTTGTCAAATCAATACTCAACTTACTCTGTAACAACAGAAGGCTAGAATACCTTAAATTCAACGTTGGCTATGGTGCAAAACATGGATTCTGAGCCATGTCTCTATTTCCCAGAAAACATATGAGGCCTACAAATGTGGCTGCAATGGACTACATGTAACAAGACCCATGCACTTTGTCTTGATCATATTTGGATGCTGATTTCCAAACAGACACACTCCTGTCAACTCTACACAGTATACACACAGTACTCCAGTTTAACACACACAATGCAAAGTAACCCCTGCTGCATAGTGCATCGAACTGAACTTGCCGAGCCTTTAGCCCTGTATAGTATACTGTTATTCTGGTGTTGACTTTGTTCTGGATCTTATATGAGATTTTGGATTTTGTCTGTGTATTGTTGCTTGCTGATGGCCTGGGTATTTTTTAATGAGATTTCTGAACACTGGTTTGAATTTGTTTGCCAGGTCCTGCAATAAAACCTCAAACTGCATTTGCATCCTTCTTTACTCCCATCCCATGACAGTTAGACACAATCCATAATATACACGAATAGAAATTATTGTAATGTACTGTATCTATTAATATTTTTATTCACTGAGAAGTTCTATGCCCTGCGTTGTATTGGCCCCCTGTCCAGGGTGTACCCCGCCTTGTGCCCTAAGTTTCCTGGGATAGGCTCCAGGCCCCCCGCAACCCTGAATACAGGATAAAGCGGTATAGAAGATGAGTGAGTGAGTGAGTGAGAAGTTCTACCTGCGGAGCACTGGTGGCCACCAGAAAGGCGTTGGTTCGGCCAGGGTGGTCGTAGTCATGCATGGCAGCTGCCACGTACAGTGCCATCAGCTCCAAGGCAGGTATAAGCCCTGAAAGACAGCCATAGCTATCCTCCATATTTGGGTAGGTCTTAGAGAATAGATATTCCATGTTATGGTGACTGATCCCAGGGACAGCATCTGCATGAACAAGGAGAGCGAAAAATAATGATAAAGCTAGCAATAAGCCATGCAGAACTTTGCCTTCAAATGACATGGCAGTGACATCATGTGCTAAATTATCTACTAAATATTTAAATATTCTCACCTGAACCACTGACTGAGTTGTGAGCCAGTAAAGGTAATCCTGGCACAGGCTGTGTGGTGAGATACCAGACAGCATGGAGAACATCTGTTGCATGGATCCTGTTGTGATCTAAAGTGAGAGAAAAAGGCAACAATGAATTAAAAACGGAATCATTTGTGATAGATACAGTACATATCATCTGAAGCCTTTTAAAAACATATATAATTAATTTCTCTTCTATTTACTTTTTATAATATTAATAAATAATAAGATGAACGACATGTAGAGCTGAATGGACCTACTTACATGGGATGTCCCTGTAACCATTCTCCAAGGCATGGAAGTAATTCATGAACTTCTTTACTGGGATCTTGAAGATTTTAAAGAGACCAGTATCTTCAAACAGCCTGTAAGACATCTAGAGCATGCAGTTGGAGATTAGAGACCATAAATAAGTATTTTTAAACCTAAATATCATGTGATAATGTTTTCATGATTTTGTAATCCCAACAATCCCATACTTTATAATTTATCAGGAACATCAAAGGATTTCCACATGCAATGCGCCTTTATGCATGTTCTGTATTTTCACTTCGCATAAAGTGAAATATTTTGAGCCTTTTTTGTTTTATTCGAAAGATTTAATTTGAAGATTACAGCTCATTAAAATAAAAAACAGAATCTCTAAATATATTAGAATATTTAATTTGATGTAAATTACTATTCATTGAGTATAAATACTGTATCTCAGTCTAGTTCAATGGGGAAGACTGCTGATGTGAGAGTTGTCCAGAAGATGATCAGTTTCACCCTCCACAAGGAGGATAAGCCACAGAAGGTTATTGCAGAAAGGACTGGCTGTTTACAGCACATTCATGGAAAGTTGAGTGGTAGGGAAGTGTGTTAGGAAAAAGTGCACAAGCAACATGACTGTAGATTAAAGAACATTGTCAAGCAAAGCTGATTCAAGAGCTTCACAAGGAGTGGAGTGAGGCTGGAGTCAGTGCATGAAGAGTCACCATGAACAGATGTCTTCAGGAAATGAGCTACAATGAGTGTTCCAAGTCCTCTTTTCAGATAAAAGTAAATTTTGCATTCCATTTGGAAATCAAGCTCCCAGAGTCTGAAGAAAGAGTAGAGAGACAGAGAATCCAAGCTGCTTGAAGTCCAGTGTGAAGTTTCCACAGTCTGTGATGATTTGGAGCGCCAAGGCATCTTCTGGTGTTTGTCAACACCACATATACCAGGAGAATTTAAAGCACTTCATGCTTCCCTCTGCTGACCAGTTAAAATTGATGGAGATGCTGATTTCCTTTTCCATCAGAACTCAGCACCTGCCCACACTGCCAAAACTACCACTAACTGGTTTTACTGACCATGATATTACTGACCATGATCGGCCAGCCAACTCACCTGACCTGAACCCCATAGAGAACCCATGAGCTGTTATCACGAGGTTGATGAGAAACATCGGAACCAACAATACAGATGAGCTGAAGGCTACGATCAAAGCAACGTGGTCTTGAGTATCTCCTCAGCAGTGCTACAGGCTGATCAGCGCCGCGCCACGCCACGCCACACTGATGCAGTCTTTCATGGTGAAGAAGCCCTGATTAAGTCCTGAGTGCGTAAATGAGCATGATTTTTAGAAATGGGACATTTCTGTATTATAAATCCTTCTTTGATTGATCTCAGGAAATATTCCAGTATTTTTGAGATACTGAATTTTTGATTTTCATGAGCTGCAAACTGCAGCCATCAAAAGGAAAACAATAAAGGCTTGAAATATTTCACTGTTACATAAAGGGAATCTAGACCGACTTTCCCTTTATTTGTATATAATTTTCACTTTATTAGAAACACCTGTACACCTGAACGTTTCTGCTGATGTTCCATAACATAATTATCTGGCAGCAGCATAATGCGTTAAATGAAGCAGATACAGTACAGGTCAAGAATTCAGCTACTGAATAATGCAATACGTGACTTATGCCTGTCTTATAACTGGTAATGTTTTCAGAAACTACAGAAATTCTCTCTTCAGACTAGTTTTAGCTTTCTAATGAAAAGTTACACATCATTAACACAGATTGTACAGACAGGGCCATTTATTGAACTATTTTGCCCCCTAGTGGAATAAAGGAAACGAGCTCTTTTTCAAATATTTCAGTTTAATCATGGTTCATAACAAGAGCTTAATAGTTTAAAAAAATAATAAAAAATTTCCCCATGGATCCTAAAATCACGCGGATGTCTACATTAGAACATCAGGCTGTGTCCTGCTCTACTGTCTGTGTAACTTTTTCATTTACACTTCTGACAAACAAAATAAGTTGAAAAGGAGATTTACGCTACCAGGCAAAAGTTTGTACACCCCTTCTAATGCCATGGTCTTTCCTGATTTTTCTTTCTTTTGACTCTATAAAACAATGATGACGGCATCCAAAATTGACAATAATCTCCGTGGAACGGTTGTTATGGTGATGTGTCTTATACTTATGCTCTGTAAAGCCTTCAGAACAGCTCTAGCCAGTTTCATCATGGTGCTTGATGGGTTTTGCAAATGCACTTGACAATAATGTTCTTGCAAGAACTGTTCCAGACCTTTGTGTTTTAAAATAACAACTGATTGTTGTTGCTGTTGTTATGTAATTACCTAATGCCATACTGTACAGTATGTGTGATTGCATAGTTTTGAAATCTCCAATATTGTTCTGGATTGTAGAAAGTAAATCAGTAAAGAAAAAAACATTCAATTAGAAAGTGTGTCCAAACTTTTAACTGGTACTGTATATAAACATTAGACGTACAAGATGAAGAAGGTTAGACATGAGGTCTCATAAAGGCATCATGAACATCATGATCCAGATGATGGACGCTACCAGGCCTAGTCTGCTCTCAGCAAATAATAGCACCTTTTTATTTTTTAAATAAGAAGGTAGATAGAAGGGACAGGAGGACAATTTCATTTGACCAACAGTGATGGTGAGGGTCAGCACTGAGAGCGGTGGATCTGATGTTTTCAACAGACAAGCAGAATGGAGCCGTTAAACTGAACAGGCTGAAATGTTTTTCATCATTCAATCATCATTGAAAAATGTATGGAGTTTATGCGGTAATGAAAGCTTTTAATTAAAAGCAGTAACGGTCTGATGGATTTAGGAGGCGCTGCAGCAGCTACTATGGTGGTGTTAAACATTAAGCACTGATGGCCAGACAACAGGAGGTCTGTCAAAGACAAACTGAAGCCTAAATCAGAAGACGAGAGTTTATTCCTAGCTATGAGTTATGAGAGCTAAGTTTAAACAATCAGAAATATGTGTTTATTTTACAAAATACTAAAAGGCCAGTGTCTTCTGCAATGGTTCATTATGACACATGACAGTACTTAAGCTGAAACTTCAGGGCTCAGGTTAAAGAGGTACAGTACATTGCAATCCTGAATGTGATGCTCATTTCTCCCCCAAAGCCTGCGAGCATAGCGATTTTATTGTGGTTATTCAGTTTCTCCTTGCAAATATTTCATGTAATGATCCAGGCTACACAGGACACACAGTGTCTCCATGCCTCTTGCATGGTAGCGTACCTCTATCACTAAAGTCCCTCACCTGGCTTAGGATGCAACCGCACTTCCCATTAGTTTTCTCCACCAGGTTGAATATTGGGAAGTTCCAGTTGTTGATCTGACTCATGAGAGGCTCCAGGCCCTCCATCACCAGTGGTTCAGGGGCGACAATGGGTTTGTTCTTAAAAATGAAAGACAGCTTTGGGTTATTTATTCCTTTATGACGCTTTATGTCACAAGTTTTAGAGCAAACAAGAATCATTTATCTTTATGCTAATTGAAAAAACAGGATCGTTAGAAAACGATTGCACATATGAACAGAATGTAATCTAAAAAAAACACTCTATTTTGAGTTATTTTAAAATTCTACATATATGCAAATTTTTCAGTCCAATCTAGCTTTTACAGAAGTCACCTCTGGTGGTAGTAAGTGATGCAAGAGAAGCGTCTCTGCTTGCAATGTCCTGCAAATCTCCTGCATGTTGTAGGGCGGTCTGCAAACCTCTCCATCCTCCTCAGTCTGTGCAAAGGCACTGCTGTCACTGTGATTGGTTTCATAGGTACTGTCGCAGTCAGAAGACACCAGGACTGGATCATCTGATTAATGACAACACCAAGAGACATGACTTGTTCACTCTTTAACCAACTCTGTTTCAGCATTATGCACAGGCGTACCAGCGTTGCCTATTATTAATTTTGAATGGGATTTTAGTCGTCCAATCACACATGAGAAGAAGAAAAGTCCAGAAATGATCAGGGGCCAAGAACAAAGGTAGTACACTTCCCTTTTTCTCCAACCATTCCACACTTTATATGGTGTAAAATATGTGCAGTGTTGGACTGGGCGTTGGAGCGGGCTTCCCACTAATATCCCAAGGCAGAATTCCTCCCACTATCTGTTCACTAACACGGGGCAATCTCTGGTTCTGAAAAATGAGTCCAACATAGAAAGGGGCAAAACATGCAGTTCCTCGAATGACCACTAGGCAAAACCAAAAGGTTATACAACTGTAGGGGGGTAAACTTTGATGTAACTCATCAATTAAAATTAGATTAAGCCATACAATTAAGCATAATTAGGAGTGTGGTCGATTTGAGTGACAGCTGCATTGCAGAAGTTAAACTACTAGCTGTCTGCTGTACATCACTTTAGCTAACTAGAATCGTTTTAGTTTAACTCAATACAAGAAATGTTAGCATATGAATCATCATAAGCCACCTTAGCATTTTAGCTAAGTTTAAGCTAAGCTACTGTAGCTAGGTTATGGTAACTGGGGTAAGTAGGCGTGTTCCAGCCAACAGCCAGGCTCCGTTCTTTCCGTTCTCAGGAGTTGGTTACAAGGGTGTAGTTATGTGGTTACTAGACTAAACTAGTTGTTTATGAGGTTGTAGCTATAGGTGGTAGCCAGCTAGTTAGGATGACAGATGGAGTTTGTCTGGTTATTAGAATGCATTATTATAAACTTGATTTATAAAATAACAAAGCAGAATCTAATATATTTATTGTACTGTAAATATGAATAAGTTCAGTTTATAAGCAGCTACTCAGCATTAACACGAATGCTAACCACATAACTTACAATATCATTAGCTTTAGTTGTTGATGGAGCTGCACCACTGCCACACCCAAAGTGACTGATCAACCAATCTATGTTTTATATATGTGTGTTTTTAATCCAAGATAACTTTAATACATTTACGAATAATGTACCAGTTGATTCTTGTGCTTATTTTAAAAGCTCCTGATCTGCGTACCCCTTTTCTCACACTTGTCCCTGGTATCACAGACATATCCTGAGACTTAGTCACGAGATCCACTCCCTAACCAAATATGTGTTTCTAGTAAACATACAGCACTAAATCAGACAAAATGAAAACCTGCCTTCAGTACTGGCTCTGTGCTCCATGTGATTCGGGTACCAGATACATTCCAACGGCTAATGGAGCGAGGTCTTCAGCGCATTTCTACAGATGTGTGCCTGGTATATCTGGACAATATATCGGTACATGATATCAAGTTCCAGTCCACTTGGTGTAGCTGAGGCCAGATAGAGTTTATGCCTGGAAAGGGAGTGTCCATGGGGGACAGCTGCAGTGATGAGACCATGGCCAGTCTCATGCAATTTCACACCACTACAGCTTGTCCTCGGCTTAGTGTCCTTTTACAGGAAGTTAATTTGGGGTTTATTTTTGGGATTTACTGTAGCGTTGTCATTCAACCAATTAATCACCAAAGATGTTGGATTTTTGCTGAGGCCAAGAACAGCAGCATTGCCTTCAGAGTGCTCCAGGTCAAACACTATACTGATACTGTATTACGTAATGTGGGGACAACAGCAGCAAACAGTCACTGGCCATTCTGTGCACACACTGACCATGTAGCTCTTTGCTGGATGTGCTCTTTTTAAGAACCAGTAGGTCAGATGTCCAGGTGGCTGGAGCAGCTCCAGGAGTTTCATGTTGAGATCCAACATCATAAAGAAGTAGGTCATTAGAATGCTCATGGGCTGTGAGGTCAAGCTATCATAAGGCTTAAAGCTCAAGAGAACCTCAGGGAAAGCAAATACATTCACAGAGCCCTGTATGAAGCCCTGGCCCCAAGCCCAGATAAAATGGGAGGCTGCGTCAGGACGGGCGTCCAGAGAGAAACCTGTGTGCAGATCGGATGTTCTGCTGTGGCGACCCCTAGACAGGAGCATCTCTCACACAATATGGATATTTCACCATCATCCCACAAGAGGGCATCCACTCCCAAGTTATAGAACTCCCCTTTATTAGTTACACACACACACACACACATACATACATACATACATACATACTGTACATATACAGAAAACATGGACAAGCATCCGGCTGTATCTCTGACCCTGGACTGTGTAAGACCCCTGACTGTTTAATGCTCTTTGGATTCTTTTATATTAGATTCACGTGGATCTTAAACTTTGTAGACAAATTTTAACTAGTAAAAGTCTTCTTTAAAAATTTATAAAATTATCACAGTACATAATAGAAATGCAAATACCTAACTGTAGATGTGAGGTGTTAAATTAATCTTTTTTTTTTTTTTCAGTTTTGAATGAATCAGTTTCACAAGAAATTTGTCAAAGTTCACTCTCTCATCGTCTATACCGCCTTATCCTGTATACAGGGGGCCTAGAGCCTATCCCACGAGGTGGGGTACAACCTGGAGGTCACACACATACGCTCATTCACACACAATCTGGGAACGCCAATTAGCCTAACCGGAGGAAACCCACCAAGCACGTGGAGAACATGCAAACTCCATGCACACAGACCCTGAGGCGGGAATCGAACCCAGACCCTGGAGGTGCAAGGTGACAGTGCTAACCACTACACCACCATACCTCTTGTAAAAGTAAAAAATAATACAAAAAGTTTAAATAAATATAATTTAAAAAGCCTACCTGAGAGCAGTGTCTTGTCAGCTTTGTCTTGAGAATCCTGTCCATGCCACGCTTTGCTATATGGCCTTCCACAACTGTAAAACAGCAGACTGAATCCATGGGTGGGTTGTAACAGTACAAAAACACATCTTTTGGAGAAATAAAAAACAAATTTATCAAACCTATAGTGTTCAATTAATAAATCAAACCCATAGTGATCTATTAATAAAGGACTATTAATGCTTGGTAAGTAATATCTCGCATTGACACTTGTGAACTATTTCCTCTCTAATTGCGCACATTGTTATCTGATGCATGACATCGTGTACTCTTATCTGCAGTAGGCATTGCCACTGCTCGTTATGTCTGCCATGTAAATCAGCAGTGCTGTCACAAGTGTCCCTTTCTACCCAAGATTCATTACAGGTCAAGGGAACTCTGAGGCTGATGCCTTTAAACAAAGACAAACCACACAGGCACCCAGAAAGGAAGGATAGAAAGAAAGGCAGAAAGAAAGAAAGAAAGCAGAGATGAGAGATGAATTATTAACAGTGAATTATAGACTTAAACACAATTATATAGGCTGTATGTAAGGTGAGAAGCAACCGAATAATTATTTATGAATTTACTTAAAATAAGGGTAAATAGACATATTTTCTGTTACCCTTATCTTAAGTAAATTCATAAATAATTATTCGGTTACTTCTCACTTTACGTACAATGTGTATAATTGTGTTTAATCATTTTCAGTAGACTCAGTAAATAAATGAAGCCCTAAATAAGTTAGTTTTGTCTCACACTGGAGCGCCCCCTGGTGGTCCTACCTGCTACAGAGTAACGGGAGAGTCCAGACGGAGGTTCTGGAACTGGGAGAGTTGCAGGTTAAGGCTCGGTGAGAGCTCCCTGGTGAGAGGTAATTGCCCTGCAGGGAGCCCGAATCAGGCAGGTCCATCGAGGGCACCTTATTGGTGGGGCTGTTCACTGAGGTTCCCTGGACTGGAGGCGAGTGGCAAGGTGAGGCCAAGGGATGGTAACCTACTGATCAAATGAATATACTCTCTTAAATATCTCTCTCTCACACACACACACACACACACACACACACACACACACACACACACACACACACACAGGTTA
>JAQMYG010000004.1:23355115-23377411 GCA_030014215.1 Clariallabes teugelsi
TCAGAGACAGTAAGCAACACACAGGAGTTACACAGACGTCTGGACGCCATACCCACCCGAGTGACCAATTTAGACGTGTTCAGTGGTGTTGTCGCTTTCATTAGTTTTATTCTTTACATATCCAGCTTTGTTAGTAGCCTGGCGTCACAGCATGAGGTCAGCCATTATAGGCAGCCTGGACAGGGTTAAGGGCCTTGCTTAAGGGCCTGACAGTAGCAACATGGGGGAGCTGGGGCTCGAACCGACGATCTTCCAATCAGAGCCTTAACACACTGAACCACCTTTAGACTAATGGACATACAGTACTATTTAAAGGCGGGTAAAGCATTACTGTGTTGTTAAGAAACCAAAGTTGTTCCAGCGTTCATTCACCAGTGTTTATATACCAACATTGTTCTGACTTACAAATACAACCAAACAATGGGTCATCCACATCTGGCCAATAACGTTGCTGGAACATCAATGATTTGTGGGTTGTACTAACTAGAAGTGAAAAGTGACAATCAGACACACATACAGTATACACAGTAAACATATATAATACCCCAATTAAGCATTTTCATTCAATTAAGCTGTGGCACTGGATTACAAAATTCCAGTAATTTTAACCTTTATACAAGGTTTATACTGAAAAGCTGCGCTGCTCTAGACATCTCAACAGACATTTGCCTGTTCACTAATTGTGGGATTATTAAAGCGGGCATCACTGATTCATCATTCTGCAGAATGTTCGGGCAAAGGAATGAAAGAAGGCTGTAGAGAAACAGTACATAATGAAATGAGTCAAGCTCATTCATGTCGTTTCGTCCGGACATCACAGCAGCTTGACTAAACGTCCCCAATTCCGTCTTACAATACTGTTATTTATCACCCCTGAATCAGTGGCCATGAAAACCCCGAGAGCGTGCGCACATTGGCCATTTAGCAGATTAGCAAATTCCTCATGGCCTCTGACTGGAGCACATGTGTCTGGAGTTTAGCTTTGGCACCTCTGAAATTAAACCTGCGCTTGGATCCTGTTCCTGGATCTAAATCTTAGTCACAGTTGTTTAGGATGGCCTTCCTACAAATTGTGTAAATGAATATCACCTTGCAGATTTCCTTATTTCCCTTAACTTGGCAACTTTCTCCATTAATATAAACACTTTAGGATACGAGGCTCATCTGTGACATCAATTGAGTCGACATTTTTCCTTAAAACACTGGAAATGTTTTCCGCCTTGGGTTTAGTGTAGTAGCCTCAGTGTCAGGACATCTGCAGTGGCAGCGGACAGAACGCAGCATACCCACATCCCGGAAAGGAACTACGACTCCCGCATGCACCTGAGTTTTAACCACACACACTTCTGTGTGCGATCAATGCCGAGGTATAGAACAGTGAGTCCTTACGAAGGTTGTGTATGAACTTTGAACAAACTTTGGATTACGTTTTTTGGATTGTCTTTGATATACTGTTTGCGAATCGAACAACCTTCATCTGCCCTTGTGACTAAGATTTTGATACACATGTTTTGATTTGTTTGTTTCGTATGTGTCCTCCCCTTCCCAGTGCTTAACATTATTTAGTCCTCTGTGGTCAAAGTAAGGACTATAAAGGTAGTTGCAAGTGGACTTGCAAGAGCATACACTTCACAAAGACTCAGTGTTCTATACCTCCGCATTGAATGCACATGTGTGTGTGTGTGTGTGTGTGTGTGTGTGTGTGTGTGTGTGTGTGTTTGTGGTTAAAAGTCAGGTGATGCCGGGCGTGCATGCTGGTAATCAGAATCGTCCTCATTAAACAGACATTCATTATTGTGTCCTCTAATTCCCGGTCCTTAACACTAATTCAGTAATTCTCAGTCCAAAGTAAGGACTAAAGGTAGCTAAAAGTGGACGTTTGATATGATAGTATCATAGGAGAAGACAAGGCTAGAATTAATCTCAGTCTGTACTCGTATCCTGAACAAGAGGAAACAATAGTGACGGTTGATGTCCATTATGCACCAATGAGTATGTCTAAGCGACTGACTATGATGGTGAGAAACACTTCTGATCAGACCTATGGAATAACAACTCCATGCCTCGGATTCCTCCAGGACTCCTCCACACCTGGGACATAAAGGATGCCTGAATTTGCATGGTGCTTGGAAAAAGAGATTTTGGATCATATCTGTTTTCCAAGAACACAAGGTGAGGGAAGTGAACATGCAGCATCACAGCTCTGAGTGAAGCCCATTGTGTTTACAGAGCATGAGAGCAGACCAAGTATCAGGTAGGGTTTTGAAGCTATAGCAAGCTTAATTTGAAAAGGAGCTTTATTTGTTTGGTATTGGTTTTCTATATAAAACGAGTGTACTTCATGAACTATAACAAGAAACAGTTGAGACATTAATTATTTTGTTGAAATGACAACAAAACATGATATGTGTACATCATATATTTCAACCTTTGACTTTTTCCTAAAACATCTTGGTTTAAAAGAAGTGTTTTGTCGCGTGGATGCTGTACTGGACTGGTCCTATACTTGAAACTTTGTGCCTTATATTATCTCAGCATGTGCACCATGTTCAGTTTTAAAACGGATCTTAAACCTTAGTGTAGTACCTGCTGGAGGGATTGTCATGAACGGGTTTGGCGGTGGAACTGTGGTCTCGCCTGAGCAGGCTTGGCTCAATGGTGGGAAGCCCTGTGGCAGAGGTGGTGGTTGTCCAGGAAGAGGAAATTCGCCGGGAGGGCCCCGAAGGCAAACTGCGGCGCAAACGCTGGAAGAGAAACAGCAGCTGTTTGGTACTGTATGAGTTCTTAAATTCTGAACTGGGGTGCAAAAAACAAGAGTAAGCAGCTCTTCATCTGACACACTGACTTCAGGCCACAACACATTTTCTAAAATATTAACTGTAAGGTGTTTAAGGTGTTGGCCTACTGACCGGATTCTAAGTTCAAGTAATGTTAAATGAGTTAACATGCTGAAATGTGTGTGTAGAACACGAGACTCCACAACTGAGGTCTGACCCCCTTCAACAGGGTTAAACCCAGAGCCATACATGAAATGAGCTTCTCCTATCACAGGTGAACATTTAACCAAGCACTTACTGACTTTCAACACGGTTTCAGCTCAGGGTACTTCTGCTTCATTCAGGGTAATCTGATTAGCAGAGGGACTGACGTGGGACATCATGCTAGGAAACCTCATTTTTAGTCAAACAGCTTTTATTTTAAGTGCATTCATTATATTGTGCTCAACCTCCTAAATGGTGATTTTCTCTCTCCTGTTGCTACCGCGTCAATGTTTTGATGCTACTCACACACTGAATACAATACTGTTCAGAAAAAGAAGTTTCATACATTAAAATATATCTATAATATAGTGTATAGAGTATATACTGTATACCACAGTTGCAGTCATAAAGTTACATACACTCATAATAAACACGTCGTAGCAATATTGCACCCTCGGAGTTTACTTAGTCCTGATCTTAGTCCTGATCTTAGTCCTGATCTGTGTGTATAACACACATCTTTAATAGAGGAACCCGCACAAGGTTTGAAACGCAAGGGTATATTTTTAGGGTTTTCAGAGATCAACACATGGTCAAAATACAGAGTGGCCAAATAATGTATATACACTTCCACATGAACAATATATGCCTCTCTTCTGACAGTCACCCATCCACCATGGTGCGACTACTGACATCTTTAGAGGAAGCATAATGGTACACATTGCAGCCATAATTCAATTCTTAACAAAGACATTGATAACAACTGTTAAAGTGTGTACATTTTTGGATTCCTCTCTTTACACACATAAATTTACATTACTAACTCTGTGATGCTGAAAGTCCTGAAATGTCTTTTAATTTGCAGAACTCAAGGCTTCTTGAGTTCCTGTTAGTGATGATAAAGGACTACAGCTGGTAGCTTTCTGTGCAACATAAACAGTCTGTGTGTGTGAGACAGATCTCATTGGATTGACCAACGCACTGTACAATGGAAATGTTCTGGAAACTCAGTGCAGATCTGAGAAAAAAGATGGTGGATTTACACAAGCAGGAACTTCTCTCACAGAGTCATTTCTAAATGGATAAACTGGAAGCTGCTGGAACCCCACTATCACTGACTCCGGTCAAACTACCTCTCCATGGACTGATAGGTTGTCGTCCAAGAAGGAAGCCCATATTCCAAAATCCACACCTTTAATCTTGACTTAAGTCTGCAGCTCAGCACATGGACAAAGAAAAGGCAGTTCTGACCAGAACTTTCTTCAGGAGTTCAGGTGAGGCATCAACCTCAAGGTGGTAGCATCGCACTTTGGGGCTGTTCTTCTTCCTGTGGAACTGGTGCACTGCACAAAGTGGACAGAATCATAAAGGACGAGGAGAACCTCAGAATTCACCTGTAGAACCTCAAATTATCAGATAAATAGTTGGACCGTGGACAAAACTGAGTGTCCCAACAGTACAATGACCTCAAAGACACATTAAAACTGGATGTGGAATGGATAAAGCAGGCTAAGGTTAAGCTTTGGAGCCTCAGCCCTATCGAAAAGTTTGTGGACCATGCTTAAAAATCAGGACACGGCCAGGAAACCAACAGATTTCTGCTGAGAAGAGCGGTCAAATATCCATCCAGAATTCTGCCAGAAGCTTGTTGACGGTGACCATAAGCATCCGCTAAAGTTGAAATGAGGGATGTTCAATCAAAGATGTGGCGTGCTGGAGGTATAGTTTTGACCCTGTGTTAATTTCTGAAAACTCACCTTGTGCTCCAAACTCTCCGGGTTCTCCTTTATTACAGATGCATGTTGTGAAGAGACCAGTTCAAAAACATGAAATGGACAGTTTTCATGTTATGGATAATCCGTGTATATAGACTTAAGAAAAAAACACAAACACACACACACAGATCCACACACTCGTGCTGAGAATATACATGCTATTGGTCTCACATCTCTCTTTCCATCGTCATCCTTTCAGTATATTTGTTCGTCTCTACACCGAGTGACACATTTCTGGAGTTAAGGTCAATCACTGAATCACGCTAAAGGCCAGCAGCCAGCGCTCCTCTGAACCATTTTTAGCTGCGGGTCTGACTCGCATCAGCAGCAAATAGGTGTTGATTTCAGCCGGCGTTTCAACACGTGAGATATCAGTGAGTACACAGAGCCGGTGTCTGCTGCACTACAGGTCTGACGATGTGAATTCTAGACGATGTGAAAATGTGGAGTAGTAAGACCAACATGCTGCGAGCTGATTCAATATTATTATTATTGTTTCGGCTGGACGAATAAACGCTTCAAACAGCTTAACAAATACTTCTTTTGTCCTGCTAACTGCATTTTACAGTACGTTTCAGGAAGTCAGCCACGTCGGGTCGGAACTGTAATGTGAAAACAGCTTCTGCTCTTTGCGACCTTTTGTGAATTGTGTTCGCATTACTGTAGTCCTCGAGCGCACCGATTCCAAATTTTCACCCTGTCTCCTTCCAAGGTGTCCGTGTTGACACAGCTGCAGAGATGACAGATAAAACTGTTCTTAGGAAACCAGGCTTATTCATGTTTTTCTTCACTCTGACTGCCAAAACATCACCTTAAATTCATCCTAGATTTAAAAGCTCAACTGTCGGAGCACTCTGGGAAGCCGGATGACCAGCCGTGGTCTGTTTAAGATCAGCGTTCAGTGCTGTGTGTGACGTACTTAAGGGCCTGGTTTAATGAAAGGGGCTTAATAAACATCTCTGCTTGCTAATTTTACTGAACATGGCAGCAGCGCTCGAGAGCCGTTTGGTCAGACTGTACTTTAGGAGTGTTTTTTTTTTTCCAGATAAAATCTTTTCCCTGGGAATGTGTGGGACTGTCTGCTTCATTAGTGTGTGTGCTTGTGTATTAGCCGTGTTTTTGCTGGCCATCTTCAAATTCCCAATATATAACTTCACATACAGTATCACTCGAATGAAACCAGCGCTGGACGGTGAAGGCTCTGCGTCCGCTTCTCGCTGCTCAGAGGAAAGCGGTGACTTCCTCTCCATGAACTCACTGATGCCCACGACAGTGTCACTGTGACATCATCTAGAATTCATCTTCTTCTGGGTTCTGGTGTTGGTTCCCAGTCCCCCCCCTTGCTGTAGATGGTTTAATGCAGGAGAGTGCACCGGAACTCTATTTCCACCTAGACTATGATTTTCTAAATAAATGCAGCAAAGAACCTACACAATTCAGACACTTCAGTAAGCTGCATATGCGACGGTTCAGAAGGAGATCCTACCTTAGTGTTAGCCAGTCTATCACTCTTCTCAAGACCCTCCTCAAAGTCAGTGCAGGGGTATCCATCTACAGAAACCAGCAGAGGGTTGATGCGTGACCGGTGGTGCAGGGGCTGAAAGGTGAGTTGGGTATTGAGAAGTTTACTAACAGCTCTCAATGAGCTGCAGGTGTTTGGCGGCAGTGACGGGTCAGCCAGAAGGTCTGAGATTAGTCCATGGGCTTCACCCATCACTGCAATGTCCACCATCACACTGGTGCCTGAGCACTGCAGGAAGGAGAGAGAGAGAGAGAGAGAGAGAGAGAGAGAGAGAGAGAACAAAGTGTGAGCTGAAGAACTCCTTCATGTTAATCAGCAGCTCAGTGGTGATGCATTTCAGGGCTGATGTAATCACTGATTGATGCAATGCAACGTTAAGATGTTATGAAATAGAGAAAGAGAAATCACTCATGCAACAGTTTTAAAAAAAGCAGACAGGGAAGCGATTTCTGAGTGTACATCAGGGAAAGAACGTCAGAGCTAAATATGCTGTCTGGCCATTAAAGCTGACGTATTATAGTTCTTTTTGAACAAATTATTATAAGGCATACAGATCTCTAAAATGTGTGTGTTAATGTTCCAGCTAAAATACGGCTCAGATCTCAGTGCAGATTCTGCCTTGATGTTCTTCTGTTTCACTCCTTTTCTAAATGTGCTGTTTCAGTGTCTGTAGATGAACTGCCCCTGAACACCCCTTAGAGGAGGTGCATTTTTCTTGCCAATCAGAATGCAGAGACTGGAAACGCCCATTCTGGGGCCCTTTATATACATTTCTGACCTTTTTTTTTAGGCAAACAAAATAAGCAGAAAATATATGAGATTGTTAATTGTAACACAACTAAGACTTTAGGAAAGTGAGGTTAGCTGTGAGTGGTTAGCTGCTAACTGCTACCCAATAACTTAGCCCTTCTAAAGAGCTACCGAAGGCAAGGTTAGCCATTAGCATTTAGCCTCTTCCTGGTACCCGAGCTTCATTTCCTGTTGCTCATAAAACGACAGAACTTGGCCGACCTGAGCATTGAGCTGAGTTAGGGTTCGCTGGTATATGAGGTCACAATAGGGGGGAAATCTGACTTGGTTGTTTAATCGCGGACCAATACAAAAATGGAAAAAACACACACACACACACACACACACACACACACACACACACACTCTGAACACCCATTTGAATGACTCAAAATAAATCTTGCATAAGAGGCCACCTTTCAATGTTAAATATTAAGAGAAAATGGTAGTGATGTAGTGGTAACTGACAGGGTATGAACACCTCCCTGAACCCAGCTGAGGGTCTCTCTCTCTCTCTGTCAGTCAGATTTCTAACATGTGCTTCCACTGGTCTCACCCCTGTGTCCTGGTGTATCAGCCCCCCTGGTGAACCGTCCAACATCCTGGTGGTGCATGAGTGAATGCAGAGGAGTAAACACACCTGGAAAGCCGCTCATGTCTGACTTCTATGTGCCATTCATCAATTAAAACAGGCATCACAGACCGAACCCACAGCTGGCTGTTGACCTCTGACCTCTGACGAGTTGTTAAGAACAAGCCAAGTTGCAGGTTTATCGGTCCTTTCAGCATATTACAGCACACACACACTGGAAGGTTGTGGACAGAGAAGCGCTGGAGGTCTTTTAGAGTGACCATCGGGTTCTTGTTCACCTCCCTGACTAAAGCTCTTCTTCCCGATCGGTCAGTTTGGTCAGGTGACCTGCTCTGGAAGGAGCCCTGGTAGTTCCAAACTTCTTCCATCTATGAATGACGGAGGCCACTGTGCTCATTTGGACCTTCAGTGCTGCAGAAATGTTTCTGTACCCTTCTCTGCCTCAATACAATCCTGTCTCGGAGCTCTACAGACAATTCCATGGACTTCATGACTTGGTTTGTGCTCTGACATGTGCTGGACCGATAACTGTGGGACCCTTATATACCCAGGTGTGTGCCTTTCCAAATCATGTCCAATTACCACAGGTGGACGCCAATCAAGTAGAAGAAACATCTCAAAAATGATCAGTATTGTTTGTAGAATTTTGAGGAAAACAATGAATTTACAGCATACCAAGCATTTTCAGCATACCAACCGAACCGATGGTTGTTTTTTCTTTTTGCATTTTGTGCAAGATTCAGTGAAGACATATTGTAGCACCATAGCACCATGGTTCAACGGCTTAAATGCATATGCTGAGCTACCGCTGTACAGTAAAAAAAAAAAAAAAAAAAAATTCATAATGAGCTAGAAAAACAACAACAACAACAACAACATATCACAGCAGTGCACCACAGGAATACCCTCGAGTTCTATTGTCCTCTCTATCAGCACTCAGCCACATGGGCTTCCTAAAACCTGATGTCTGTCTGTCTCTGATACGCCTGGTTCGACCTCCTGACAGCTGAAACACGTCCTGATGAAGAGTTTCAGCTTAACGCAAATGCTTTAGTCTACACTGGGCTCCTGTCTTTATCCTCTACAGTGGCTAGTGTTTTATATCCACTCATGCTGTATTCTATAATTAACATGAGGGATAAGACGAGATGTTGATGTTATGAAAACAAAACCAGTTTTTAAAATATGCCACAATTTCTCGTCCTCTCGTCCCATCAGTTTAGGAAACTACCGAAGGCTCGATCCATCCCGGCATGGGCGTCTATCCTAACCACATTTATTATCTGGTTCAACCAAATAAGAGTGAGTCAACCAACTGATAGTCTGGCTGTGGTTTAGTGTGTGCAGTTATAGATATTTTATCTGTAATATTTGTGTTGATACAGCCACTCTCAGTCCTGTCAGTTCACTGGAACACTATGTGACCTGGTCCTGGCGCTGTGGCCAAAAGGGCTGCAACTACAACAACAAATCTAGCACATTGCACATGCACCACCAGGACGCTTGCGCACAACACACACACACACTTCCCTGTAATACAAACGAGAGCACAACAACAACATTTACTGAAATTGTTAATGCTGATCAAAATTTAATCGTCTGTCCAAAATATTAGAATTTTCTCACACATCAACTTTTATACAAAACAGGTTCCTTAATTCTCTCTCATTTTTTAATTTTCTGTAGCAAGACCCCTTTGAAAGGACCACATATTACATCATATACATACACACTGTTACATCTGTTAGCACACACCTGTCTACTGTACTGTATATAAGGTCCCACAGTTAACAGTAACAAAGCCATGAAGTCCATGAAATTGTCTTTAGACCTCCAAGACAGGAACATGCTGAGCTATATCAGAAGGTTTGTGTTCTGCCTTCAAACTGTAGTGTCCCCTCTTGGACTTGGCCAGGTCTTTCCTACACCTCCTTTCCTCTTTAAATAAATATAGACAGTACGCTGAAGAAACAAAGTTGGAGTTTAATTGTAGTTCTTGTAGAAGAGTGTGTGTTCTAGCAAATCTATATTTCTATGTTCTATATTTTCTTGAATATACACTACCAGTCAAAGGTCTGACCCTAAGTGGCACAGTGATAAAGTGCTCGCCCTATCATCCGGTGATCGCTAGGTCAATGCCCGGGTGATGCTGTAGCCTCTCGTAGTCGAGGGTCTAGAGAGAGCTGATTGGCCGAGCTCACTCAGTGGGGTGGGATGGGAGACACTTAGTGCTCTCACATTAATTTCGGTTCTATGGTCAATCAGGGGCGTTTGTGAGCTCGCGTAAGCAGAAGTATAGCGCTGTCCTCCGAGTGTGTTACTCCGCCCCCAACGGTGAATGAGCAAGCAGTTCGAAAAGATGCAGTTGGTAATATCACGTGGTTCAGTCTTCGGCCCTCCCGGCTGAGTGATCCTAGTAGCCGTAATGTGGAGCCCCCTGGTGATGGGGAGGAATTGGACATGACTAAAATGGGGAGAAAATCTAGGACAAAAAAACGTTTGTACACTGTAAAACAATACTGAAGGTGTTGAGTCCAATACTGAGTCCACAGGGCAGATCCGTTGTGTGCTGTGGGTTGTGGGGTCGGCCTCTGTGGATCAGACTTGTTTTTCCGGCCCATACCATGAGTTTGGAGGCCGGGTCGGGGGCCTGCTGGGCCCCGTGTGAGGTGGGCTCTGGTGCACTGGGTGTTCGGGTGCCTCTCTATCATTCTCAGCATTGACATATTTTTCTCGAGTTGAACTGCATTGAACTACATCTACAGTTATTCCTCCCTGACCACCTGACAGCCTACTCAGGGCCATGGTGGGTTTCAGTAGGCTTCTTGTTAATTTAGACCTACATTTTGGGAAATACATCCAAATAAATTTATTTTTAAAAGCTGTTACAAACAAAAATACCCGTGAAAGCAGAATTTAAAAATTAGTCCTGCTTATATCTCTATTTTACCAAAAAATAAAATTACAGTTTAGACCCCACCTGATTTATATCTTTTAACATATTTCCCGATACACAGATATTAATATTTGGAGCACTCAACAGGAACAGTTACATATAAGAGTTACTGACAGTTACACAGTGGTGGGTCCATGTTCACTGACCGTGACCCCATATGTGGTCCATTCGCAAACATTTGCCATAAAGTTAGGGCATACAGTCTCTTAGTACGGGATTTCCCTATTACAGCATGACCTGAAAGTCTCCATAAAGACATTGCCAAGGTAAGTTTGGACGAACTCATCTGGCCTGCAAAGATCCGTAACCTGAAGACCTTTAAGTTGAACCGGAATGCAGACTGCATGCCAGGCCTCCTTACTTGACAACCATGTCAAACCTCACTAATACTCCTGTGGCTAATCATGTACAGCCCCCCAAAGCCATGCGCCAAAAACTAATGGAAAGCCTGCCAGGTGTCCACATATTTTTGGTCAGGCCAATTATGTGGCTGGGTATAAACAGATCTGTTGGTTGTGTTCAATTTAATTCAGTTATTCTTTTTGAGAGCGGTGTTGATGTTTATAATCTTTATCTTATCTACTTGTCTTTTTTCCTGATCAGCTCGTTCAACTGCTATACCTTTACCAACCTGCAGGGGGAGGTTTTCTCAAGAGAAGCAGAATGGTGTGGGTCTTAATCCTGCTGCAGTCTCTTTAGGCGTATACTATTTATTTATTCAAAAATCCTCAATGGCTGAAATATTCCTTCCTATTGTGACAAGCTTGATTAAAGACAGCAATCGTTCATTTTATTAGCTCTAAAGGAATATGAGGAATGTCTTATCCTTTATATAACCGTATAAACCTTCTATATACATTAACAGTTCTTCAGGTCAGAAATCAGTCAAAAAGGAATAAATGAAAGAAGACCCCTCGCTCATCGCAACTGAAATGAGGAACAGTGTCACACAGAGATGGGTTTTAAGAAAAAAGGGACAAAGAGTAGAATGACATTGTAGGAACCATGAGTTTTATGAGTTAAGAGTGCGTCTGTTATTTATTCAAAGACGAGCTGTTATCTGTGTTAAAGCTTCAGTATACTGTAGTATCTGCAGTTGTCAACTGGAAGATGAATAAATCTAGATGAATCTAAACCACACCGTCTTGCACCAGCTGTTTGTACCAGAGACCCAGGACAGAGGCAGGGTAACAAGATTAATCATCTATACATAGCAGATGATTAGTTGATGTCCAGGCCTTTTACAGCCGGCCCCAAACACTTAATGCTCGAACCAGCCATGTTGCTCGAACTTTCACAGATTTCTTGGACCTTGGCTGATTTTAAGCTTGCTCTAAAACCTTTTGTTTCTGGTGTTGAACTCAGTTGCTCTGGGTCTTAAGAATCTCTCCAGTACGAATAAACACTCCTTGTCTGGCACGTCCATGACCTCTGACTTGCGGAGATGAGCCGTTGTTTTCACCAGGCTTGACCAATGTAACTGATGCCATCTGGTGTGCATATGCAAAGGTAAGGAAGAAGCAGAGCCATTATTAATGCTTAGCGATAGTTGTTTGGTTTAAAAATCTTCAACCAAAAATCGATAGACACTACTAACAGATAGTTTATGTATCATCAATCATCTTTATTTTCGAAGAGACCCCGGGGCACATGCTACTGTACGTCTCGGCTCTGCTGGATGTCAGGGAAGAAAGCAGCTCTAACACCTTCCTCCACAGCTGCAAACATCTTTTCAATATTCTCCTGAGGGGGTGTTTTTGGATCCAGAGTCAGGAACGAGCTGCAGAATTGAACTACGGTGCTGGGAACAGGGCATAACTTGTCGTCAAACTGAATATTGTATTGAAAGACCGGAGACGTTGCTTGGAGAGGAAAAACCAACTCAGTGAACTCAGCGACCTCCAGAATGTATCATGGAGTTTGTATTCTGACGACTAGGACACTCTGAACCTATTACGTTCTAATTTTATGGATTATTGATTTGAAATCATTATTTTAGGTATAAACTGACTTCTACGGAATAACCTGACAGCACTATCAATCCCAAGTTAGGAGTTTATATCATCAGTATTGATTATTAATTAACTAGCATTTATTTGATATTATCAATTAATTGCGCCTCTTTACGGATTTCTTCATTGGTATAAATTGCCAGGTCATAAAATCACTGCTGTCCTCTTGATTCCTGTAATACTCCTGTAATACTCTGTCTAAAACACCTACTGCACTATAACCACCATCTAAATCGAGCTAACTGAACATAGCTGTTTTTTTTTATTTTTTTATTTCTGTATGCTAGTATTTCAGATGTATTTCAACAATTTTGTTATAATAATGCAGGACGTTAGCAATAATTTGCTCCCAACACCAGACAGGAAGCATTAAATAATTATGTCATGATTATATAGCAGCATAAGCACCAGCCAAAATAATGAAACTGTGGCAAAATTTCAATTCTCCTGATTTTTATCCTGGTTAACAAACAGACAGCAGTAATGTGCTGCTGATAAGATGTGTCATTGGTGCTTATCTAGAAATCTGAGCATTGTTTAATATAAATCATCAATAGATTAATGAGGATAGACAAATGACTCTTATTGGCTTTATACTGTACGTGTGAATATTAGAAAACTAATAGAAGGGAAAAAAACTAAATTAACAAACAAACAAACAAACAAAAAAACCCTAGGCAAATATTTGAAATATTACTCCACTAACCTCTCAAATTTTATTTATAACACATGGTTTAACAGGACTTTCAACAGAATTTCTTGATAGCACAGTCTTATAATAAACTGCTTTTTGTAATCTACTATTTTCGTTACTCACTCACTCATCTTCTATACCGCTTTATCCTGTATTCGGGGTCGAGGGGGCCTGGAGCCTATCACAGGGGGCTTAGGGCACAAGGCAGGGTACACCCCAGACAGGGTGCCAATCCATCACAGGGCACATACACTCACACACTCATTCACACACTACGGGCAATTTGGGAATGCCAATTAGCCTAAGCTAATGTCTTTGGACTGTGGGAGGAAACCGGAGTCCTCGGAGGAAACCCACCAAGCACAGGGAGAACATGCAAACACAGAGACGGGAATCGAACCTGGACCCTGGAGGTACAAGGCGACAGTGCTAATCACTACACCACCGTGCCGTCTATTTTTGTTACTTTTAATAAAAAATAATGATAAAATTGACGGTTAAAAATCAATCAGATTACTGATTTAGTCAATAGTTTTATTTGGCACACTCATGAAAAGGGTGCGAAATATATCATATAATTTAAAGCATCTACATAACTACATTTATAAACGTAAAATACGAAGACCTTTAAGTTTTATATAATGTGTACACTGTAGGAGTGGCTGATCATTTTGTACAAATAAATTACCAGAACTGATTACATCATCGTTCCCTGTTCATCCATGTGTTAAAGAGTTTAGAGCAGGACTCAAAGTATCTTGCTTCTCACTATAATCAGTCTAATATATAAGGTGTATAATCCCTTGTTCCACACTCTGAGTAGTGCCCTTGAGGGGTTAGAGAGGGATTTGGCATTCAGCCTTGTATTAGATGCTAGTTAGCTTTCTAGCGTAGACATACATTTCTTAGGCATGACTCTCGTCCAATCAGATTTCTCGGTCAGAACTATAATCTTATTTTGTTTTCACTTGTTGAATTAAATCATGAAACAATAATTACTTTTGCACGATTTACAAATTTCTTGACATGCACTTGTACAGTATGTGTCGCACTTTGCACATTCGCTAATGAACGTGTTTGCTAGCTAGAATTAGCTCCGGTCAGGGTATGTCCCGGTTTATCTGTAGCCACAGCCTGCAGGAGGAGCAGGTCCCACACACACTGCTGGAGTTTGAGTTTGTCATAAAACACTTTCCCAGACAACAGATATTTGATCTCTCCACTTGACAGGGTGTAGCCCCATGTTTAGATGTTTACAGCCAGTGCTTTTTAAGTAGTCAGATTCTTTGAAATGGCATCTGACTGCCTCTTAAAACGCTTACACTCGTCACAGTGTAGTGGTGAGGAATGAGTGAAAGCTCAAGTTATTTGCAGTGTAGTGTTTAAATCTTGAGCTGCGTTTGCGTCCTAATGTGTAGATACGAAGCTCTACTATTTACACTTCCACATCCGTAACACAGAAGCACGACTAACCGCCCAGGCAGTAAGCGGAGAGTAGTGTCGAGGAAATCAACTGTTATAACGTTTTCATGTTGCAAAATTTTAATAGGAAAAGAATAAAAACCATTCTAGTGTTGTTTTTGTTCTTTATCTATCATATATAAGCACACCGTGTAGAATGTATCTGCTGCCTTTAATGCTTTATCATATTATATACTGTATTTCATTCCTCAAGTTCTCTTTTTCCTAATTAAGCAGTATCATCATATGCCTGGAATTAACACCAGTTATGTTTGATATTGATGATATATGACCCCTCTGTCCTATCATATGGTTGCAGCCTGCTCGCAGCTAAGCTACACATTCGTACTGAGGATATTCTAAAACCAGCAAGCTCTTAAATAAAATATCTTCTACTTCTTCCTTCCCCGTATCCTCGGCACATCTTTGTCTGTTTGGGGAAAATATTTTAGCAAAGATTACAGAAGCTGTATTTTGAATTATGACTACGGTTGGAGATTTTATTGCTATAAGGTTTAAATGAAGAGCTTAAATGTGGCAAACATCCTCAAGCCACTGAACCAGAAGTGTGACGAAACCTGGTGCAGGTGAGAGAAGAGCAGCAACCAAACCAGCCAGATGGAGCTGCTGACTTCCATACAGCCGTGCTTTCTCTGCCCTTCGCACAGTCCTACAGTAGGTGACCATATGGTCGTAAACATTCTTCTTAAACTGCTGGCTCTCTTAAACCCGTGCCGGACCACCCAGCATTGTATATCGACATCACTGCGATCTCTGACCATAAATATGGCAGGCTACGTTGACAAGTTTGCTTCATGGTTGTGAAAAGGTGAATTGTTGTAGCTCCAGCTCCTCGTGTTTCCATGTGCGTCCATTTAAGACTCTTTAATCTAAACAACCCCAACACCTCCCTACACTTGGCTTGCTATTAAAATGTCGAGAAAAACATGGCAGTCGCTTCAAGCTGGACAAGGGCAGAGCCTGGCAAATAATGCATCACATTTATTCTTCCCCTAACAGCATGACCCTTTACAAATCAAGTAAGGACAACATGTTCAGTCAAACTGCTCTTAGTCTATTAAAAGACTTTGCCTCTTTTCTTTCAGTCTTACTCACTCTGTGCCTCACTAGTTCCCCCCCCCTCTCTCTCTCTCTCTCTCTCTCTCGCTCTCTCCTCCCTCCCCTTGCCCTTGTTTCTGCTTTGAGGTGGTGAGTGAGAGGGGGCGTGGACAGCAGCATCAACTCATGCAGAGTGCATGCTGCTGCAGCAGGGCCTTGTAAGGAATAGAAGCTTCACAGGGCCTGAATGAGACGAGACTGCCAGTCACATTAGAGTCAAGTTTGACATCTAAGTGGCTATGGGGCACGCGAGTACACTTTCTTCAGCTGCTCTGCCACTACGGATCTAAAGAGGGTCCTGACCTTATTAGTATAACAAAAGGCTGCAGTGTTTTAATCAAGCACAAAATCAACAACAAGGCAGTCTAACAAAACACTGTACTTTAGCATGATCCATAATGTAAACAACCGTACACTCACGTCTCACGTCTAGAGGGGCTGTACAATATATTATCAGGAAGACTTCCGTTGTATGAATTTTCATTTTGACTCGTTTCTACCATCAAAGGTAAACTAATCATATTTTAGTCGTCTTTACTCAATTCACACATGCAACAAATAAATGCTTCTTCAGGGAGTGTTTAAGGTTTTCATACAACCATCACATCTCCCCAAATCAACACAGAGCAAACTGAGGAACATGCTCCTGAAACAGTCTGCTTCATCTGTGCTTCATCTGCGCTCAGGCTGCAGCAAGGAAGAAGCTCAGATGAAACATATTATTTTTGATATGATCTAGTTTCATCATCAATAAAAAATGTACAGCTTTAAACAGTACTGTAAAATACAGTCTAGTAGACTGTGACTAGACCATGCAGGGGGCTCAGGGATGAACTTTTCCACGAGCAATAAAAGAGGATGGGGCGTGTTGTTATAAGAAAGTAATCCACACCAGGGTGTTGTGATAAACCTGATGTGAAGCAGAGCAGCCTGTTTTATACTGGATGCTTCAAACTGTGTGAGCTCACAGAGACAACAATGCAAGAGGCATTGTTCACACACATTCGCATCCCTGTCCATCAGCTTTCCAAGTAGAACTGCTAAATGTTTGCCAATTTCTTGCACAGTAACATTAAACAGACTGACAAGCTGTTTCTCTTTAAAATCTTCCACCGTCATCCTGAATGTTGACATGAGATGCATCTCAAATCCAAATCCCTTCATAATCAAAAGTACTTACTAATCTAGAAGTCTCTGAATGCCGAAGCTTTGAGCTGAAGCAACTCATCAAGACACATTGGTGATCATGTTTCTAAATGCAGAGTTTATCAAAATCTCAATCAATAAAGTTTTTGGCTTTCATCCTACTTTGGAGAACACAGGAGAGTTTGTTAGTGAAAAGGTTAGTGGGTCAAAGGAAAGGTCAAATTTGAGTGAACTTTGAGCACAGAGCCAGACTTCAAATCCTGGAACGACCGTAACGGTCTGGAGACGGTAATAAAATGTATGACAGATGTTGGAGTCATGGACGTCTGTCAGTATGACCCATTTGATGAGGTATTCTGGTTTTCCATTGTGAAAACGTTAAGAAGGTAAGCTGGTTGTCCTTCAGTGTGTAGTGTTTCAGGCATTCCTAGGGTATGTCTTTAGCTCAGGGTCTGGTAAGCAGAGCTGATACAGTAGGTGACATTGGTCATTTGTTTGAGTACCCTGTAAGGACCATGGTATCTGGGGTTCAATTTTTTCACCAAAAGTCCTTACAATGTCACCTGGCCAGTTGTTGTGTCTGTCTGCTTGTTGTTACTCATTGAATGTGTTCTCTCTCCTATTTGTTTGCTTTGTTTGAACCATTCCTCTACAGCTACAGAGTGGGTGAGTTTGGTGTTCTACAGAAACAATGGGGTTTGGTATTTGCGTACTCAATGAAAAAGCTGAATGCTACAAGGAGCTCTGTGCATAATTGGCCCATGGGAGAATTTCAATAGATCTCCTGATTGGCTTTCTGACTGGCACTTTCCATCTGCCTTCTCCCCAGTACAGGGATCAGGCTCAGGGACCTTGATAATGTCCATGATCACTGTGATTTTGTTAGACCCTGGCAAGTCAGTTGTGAAGTCTTCAGCAATACGAGGGCATGGTTGTTGGGGCATCAGTAGCAGTATAAAAATCCCTGCTGGGAGAGCTCATGGACCTTCTGGATACCAGTTGTGGTCTATGTGATCTCTGATCTGCATGTATTTAGGAAAGATCTGAAAACATGAATTTTACATTGTTGATGTGGATTTCATACAACGGGGCGTGGATAAGGACATTCTTGATATCTTCTCAAGAACTGGTCCAACATGTCCCAAAGGATGTCAATCACACACATGGCATGACACAATACTCAAATTGGCCAGAGGTGGTGCTAAAAGTACCTTCCACTCATTGCTTTCCCTGATTTGACCCAGATTATACTTTAATGAATAGCATTGTGGAACATAGTGCTGAGGGAGCTAGTGGCAGTGGGTACTGGCAAATTCTTTCAGCCCTTGGTAGTAAACACACAGTCTAAAGCTACCCCGTTTCTCCAAAAAGGAAGCCCAATAAAGCCGGTGAGGTGGAAATGTGAATTTACCTCCATTGTAGAGCTTCCACAATATATTAATTCATGATTTGCTGTTTGGTGGTGAGGGGGCTTTGATTTAGCTGAATACATCAGTGAGATTGTGATCTTTAGTAGGAATTCTGATTGATCTGATTCTCTTCAGGGCTCTTTATTGTGGTGGAAGCAAGCATGAGTTGGGAAGTGCTTAATGATGGTGGCAGCGAGTAGACCAGTGAGTGATCTCTCCATCGGACAAGGAAATTTGTGGGTCATGCGATTACATCCACAGGAACTCCATAATGATGGAATGTTTGGCAGTTATCACAGGCTCAAATGGAGATGTGCTTCTGGTGCAAAGCGCTGACGTGGGAACGGTGACCTTAGTGCAGATTGTGATGGAGCCGCTCCCATTGCTGGTTGCTTCACGGTCGACTAGCACTGTCAAGATCGAAACCACAAATGAATGTTTAAACTTAATAGGCAGGACAAAGGATGGGAGAGAGAGTGAAAGAAGTGGACTCCTCGCTGTAAAGCATGTGGATAGGGGTGTGTCCTTGCTGGAATCTGGTTGGATAGGACGTTTGGAGAATGCTGGACACTGACTTATGATATGATGTGGTTTGTTGCAGTAGAACCACAGCCTTTCCCAGTATCTATTGTCATCACTTAGACGGGTATGGCCTATTTGGAAGGGTTCAGCGTAGCTGCTCATGTTATCTGTGATCCTGAAACCCTGAAAAGGTTGCTGTTTTTTTTGCTCTAGATGAATCACAAGGTCAATTTGGAATCTAGCAACCCTGTGATCTTATGGTTGCTAACTTGAGCCCTTGATGGAAAGCAGTTTTAAGAGCCTTTGAGATTCCATTCACTTCCTGCTGCAATGGTACAATGTTCAAGCTAATAATTTGGTCACTAAATCTGACCTTGGGATGAAGTAAGTAGCTGTTCCAGTAATTCAATTCAATTCAATTCAATTTTATTAGTATAGCGCTTTTAACAATTGACATTGTCCCAAAGCAGCTTTACACAATCAAAAGAATTATTTAAGTTTGTATGAGATGTGAACGTATATAAATCAAAGTGGTCAGTTTGTCCCTGGTGAGCAAGCCGAGGACGACAGTGGCAAGGAAAAACTCCCTGAGATGGTGATAGGAAGAAACCTTGAGAGGAACCAGACTCAACAGGGAACCCATCCTCATTTGAGTAAAAACGGATAGCAGGGATTGATCTGCATCATACTATGTAAGACTGGAAGTTCAGTATGTTTTCTGTTCCCTTTGGGACATGTTCAGAATATCTTTAAAATTGTTAAATGATGTCTTCAGAGGATATGAGTTGGTCCCTGCCCTCAAACCAGAGTGACCTGCCCTAGGTTGCCCCCTTCAGGAGACTGATAACCTTCACGATCTTTTATTGTTCTGTTTGAACTTTGACACTGGATAAATAAAGAGAAGACTGGAGCAAAAACACCTTTACGGAGAGCAGTTTCTCCAGCTTACTTATCTGTCTGGGAGATTCAAGGTAGAGGGTACACGGATAGAGCATGCAATATCATATTGATCTTAGCACTGATTTCTCCAGTTGTCCTCCCATCTATACCCGTGAACTACGACAACCTCACACCAATTTGGTTGTGCTGCATCCGTAGGAAAGTTTAAGTAATCTGCCATAAAGAAAGACTAGAGCAGATTCAAGTGCAGTTTTCTTATGAAGAAGCTGGAAAATGAATCCAGATCTGGTTATTAGAAACATGTGATCAAGTTGAGGGATGGAAGTCATTCTACCTGAAACACAGATACTCAATATACAGCCCAATCACTCCCAATCAGTCCTTCTCCCTCTTTTATAAAACGTTTTACTTATCACAAACTTTCCTACTCATTCCAACCCTCTCTAGTTTTTCCTATTCGTCTTCACTCAGCCCATCTCCTTCATCTCAATTACGTCCTCCCATTTCCCATCCCTCATCACTTAACCCAACCACCTCCATCATTCATCTCAAACCTCAAAACATATATAAGGTCTTAAATGTATTATAAGATTACACATGAGCAGTGATCCTTGCAGACCCATCTGGCTGTCCAGCCAGTCGTACCCTCCTTTCCTTTTTTAGGGAAATGGATACATAAGGGCTTCAGTGTGGAGGCCTTAAAATCTCCTGCAGCAGCATCGAATGCATACTGTAGATGCCCAAGTCCGAAAATTAGGACACTGAATTAGACTCGTCCCCATGTGCAGTATTGTATGATATAAATTTTCCTAACTCTTTTGTACCATGGGCCCTTGTCAGCTAGCCGGATTAGAAAAAAACGTTTTTAATAACTTTGCTGTGACTTTGTTATAAATTGTTGCAGCTCAGAGAAGTACAGTATAGGAAAAAGTATGGTGTGAGACAGTAGAAGGGCATTACAGAAATTCAACATGGTTTTAACAATATTGGAACGAGAAAATGTTGGACAGTACACGACAGGAAGGGAATCTGTACTCCAGTGTCATAGAGAAGTGTGTACCACTTCATTTTGGATGAATAGTAAATACTTGGCTTGGGCGCTAGAGGTCTGGCAGGAATCAGTAGCGATAAAGGAATCCTGCTGTTTGTTTCCACTGGAGAAATGACCACTGGCAGCATTTCCCAAACCCCACAGCCACAACACATGCAGCGAACACACTGATTTTCCTTATAGTTTTAAATAAACTATATGCACTGGAATTCAGCATGGAGTGAGAAGTTTAGTGTAGCAGCAGGACACCGATGTCTGCATGAGGTCAATTACAACAGAAAACTAGAATTATCTAGACTTAATTTATTTTCCACACTCACTGTGTCTTGTCACTCTTTTTTTAACTGATATACAGTAGAGAATTCCTCAGACTAATCCGGGGCTGCTCTTCCTCCACGTTACACATGCTACATGTTTTCTCTTGTGTTGCTGGGGAATATCAACAGACTTCAGGTAGACGGGGGGGGCAGATGTCTTTTGTAAATGTATAGAGGTCCCATCAGTCATGCATGTTAAAACTAATGAGATTTACCGTACTACATGGACCATATAAGGGAAGATGTCTTAGAACACGCCCCACTAATAAATAACAGCAATTATCAGGACACATTTACATATCAATTAAACATAGAAATTAATAATATTAATATTGTTCTGTTGCAATGGTGACCCAGATTTTCTAGCATCGAGCTTTTTAAAGAACTATTCAGAAAACTATTCACACTTCAACAGTGCTCTGTGTGGGGTATAAGCAGTATGCTAAGCTAGCAGACAATAAGCCAAAAAGGGCCCCACCAGCCAAGTGAGGGAGAGAGAGAGAGAGAGAGAGAGAGAGATTCCATCTACCCAGCAGTCAGTCAACCTGCTCATGTAAAGACAAGGCCAAGACATTGAGAGAATGTG
This sequence comes from Clariallabes teugelsi, assembly GCA_030014215.1. Taxonomy (NCBI): domain Eukaryota; kingdom Metazoa; phylum Chordata; class Actinopteri; order Siluriformes; family Clariidae; genus Clariallabes; species Clariallabes teugelsi. The sequence continues at coordinate 23,376,948 of JAQMYG010000004.1, forward strand.
TGGAAGTAGCCTCAAACGTCCCCTTTATCTCTAAGATTCTGGAAAAGATAGTGTCACAGCAGCTACGTTCATATCTACATAGAAATGGCATAAACGAAGTGTATCAGTCAGGATTTAGGCCTCATCACAGCACAGAAACAGCACTCGTTAAAGTAGTAAATGACCTTCTTTTGGCCTCTGATCAAGGTTGTGTAACTATACTTGTGTTACTCGACCTCATTGTAGCTTTTGACACCATTGATCATGCTATTCTTCTTCGCAGATTATAAAATGTAATCGGAATTAGGGGAACGGCCCTCTCCTGGCTCAGATCCTATTTGACTGATGGTTATCAGTTTGTAGATTTAAATGGTGACCATTCTTCATGTTCTCAAGTGGAGTTCACAAGGTTCAGTTTTAGGCCCACTGCTTTTTTCCCTTTACATGCTTCCTCTGGGCAACATAATCCGTAAGCATGGTATTAA
>JAQMYG010000004.1:23386491-23396688 GCA_030014215.1 Clariallabes teugelsi
ACACACACACACACACACACACACACACACACACACACACACACACACACACACACACACACACACACACACCAATGCAGTCACTTTATGCCCTGATTAATTCACAGATAATTGAAAACTGATGGATAAAATTTAAAACGTTACACTTAAAACCAATTAATCAACGTGTTTATGAGACAAGATTATCCCCTGCACAAGCTCCCATGCGTGTATGAAATGTCAGCTGTTCAGTTACAAAAGAGGCTTGGACCGGGGGAAATGGAGGTGGGGCAAACAGTGGGGGATGGGGTCAGACCCCAGCATATTTTTAAAACGGAACACAAAACCCACAGCTGGAAAGAGTGCATACTTCTGCTGCATTTCTCATGAGTTTCACAGCGAGGTTGTAGCTCTCCGTTAGTTACTAACATGACGTCACTGGCCGGACTAACTTAACCACAAATAAATAAGAAACAAAACAGGACTAATCAAGCTAAAGGTCTGTTTTTAGCTTTAAACCATCTGTATATACAGAACACATTCCCTTGGCTTCATACAGTATAGTATAGTACAGTACAGTACAGTATAGTACAGTACAGTACAGTACAGTACAGTATAGTATAGCTTAGATTATTCGATTCGATTGGACTTTACTGTCCGTGTGGAAGGTACTGTACTGTACTGTACTGTAAAGTCCAATCGAATCGAATAATCTAAGCAATAAACATATGACAAGGTTGGTGTTCAGAACATGACAACAAAATCCTTCTATATAGAACTTTACTGAAATGGATAATAAGACATAATATGTCCAAAAGTTTGTGGACACCCGACATTCAGACTGTGCTTGTTGAGCGTTCCATTTCCAGATGTACTCTCCTTTAGGGTTATAGTGAACTCCATATACAACACATATAACACACACACACACACACACACACACACACACACACACACACATTATTTTTCAAAAAAACTAATATTGTGCATGAAATAATTTTTACTATGGAACATGAAAGTTACTCTCCACATGCATGTTAGGTTATAAATATTTATATAATTTCATTACATTTACCCAGTTTTGATTATTAAATTATACAGTATGGTGTCGGTATCAGTGCTTAAAAGTGTCACATCCACGTGACAAAGTGAATTTTCATAAAGAATCATATAACACCATTTTACATAATACTTAATTCTTCTTATCTCCTGATCCATGCGTGTCCATAAATATACTGTACATACACATTTATATGTTTATCAGATAAAAAGAAACACATTGCTAAATACTGTACAATTTCATACCCTTTTATGTTTTAGTGTCTGTAACTTTTTTTTTTATTCAAATCTTTCAATGATCTTAACTTTCGTTCAGATGAAACTCGGCCGATTTAGATTTCACGTGAAACGACATAAACCTGAAAAAGTGTAATATTCTAAAATGCTAAATTGTTAAGATATTACAACATGAATTTGACATGGTTACGGACACTACAGATTCTTTTATTTTTTACGCTTTAACCAAAAACCATCTCTCATGCAGCGCACTGAGGTCGCCCTGGAATGTTAATGGTGTGTGTGTGTTAATAATTATTATTGGTCAGATTACTAAAAACTATTTTAACATAATAAACTATATATATATATATTTTATGTTTTATGGCCACATGACAAAAGATGTGGGTCTAATTTGTAGCATTTAAACAAAACCACTGTTGTTAGTAATTTTGGGGGAAAATCCTTAATTTTGCACAGACCTTAAATTATGCTACGATTTTTACAGGTCAGATGCTTCTAGAAGCTTACACCAATTTTAGTATCAATACTCATAAAGAAATGTGAATAATGTACATTTTAAATGATTATAGTTTGAAGTGAGACAGTATAACACTGAGAAATGGCCGTTTTTGGGGCAGAGATTAAATCATCTCTCCAAAACAGGTAAAGATTTTAGGGAAGCGAGATTGGACACTTTCATGTTGCATAAACTTCAGAAGTAACTCCTTTGGCTCACACACTTTCAGTTATATTTGTATAACATAAAAAAAAATACAATAAAATCAGCACCAGTGCTGTGTTTAGGCCGACTGTTTCTAATTTCTTGTGGCGCAAAAGCAAGAAAACAGCGTTCTGTGCCACAGACTGGGCTGGTCGTTCGTCTTTAATCTGGTGATTCGTTTCAAGGCATGATTTATATGTCATGATGTAAAGGGTGATATTAGTCCTTTAAAACAGCCTGACACACATGAGGCAGCCAACTGCTATAAACTGAATCAACTGATATTTCTGTCTGACCCATTAACTTACTTACTTTCAATGACACTTTATCAATCATCTGTCTAGATAAGTAGATAGATAGATAGATAGATAGATAGATAGATAGATAGATAAGGCATCATATAAAACATTTAGCCTTTTTTGTAATATTACTGAAATAACTGCAGTGCATTTGTATTTGTACTTATTTCATAACCTCATTACATTAGGATCATTTTGAAACACACATCTTCCTCTGAAAATATTACTCTATGAAGAGTTCTGGCACTATTTTGGAAATGTGGAATCTTTCACCTGTTTAAGTTCTTATAAGTTCTTATGTGTAAGTATATATACTGTATTATGTATCTATAGTATGTATGTGTTTGTACAGCCGTCATGACCTGAAGAAAACCATTAAACTATCTGATTTCATCTCTAAATTTATCTTTATATTCTATATAATCTTTGTCATTATAAATGTTATAAAGTCATTTGGTGACCTGTAGACTTGTGTACTTTGGATACCTGTGTACTGTACTGTAACTGTAGCATAAATTTGATTGGAAGTATAAATTTAAGCAAAACTTACATTTTACTGAATTTAAAAAAATGTCCTATGGTATGACTTTACCAGGCTATGTGGTTTTTATACTCAAGTATTGTCAAGTCCCCCTGATTTTTACATATTGAATTAAATTTAATTACATTTTATTATGTAGATTAAAGTAATAAAAGTATAACAAACGTTGTATTGGCTGCAAAGTACCTAAAGATCCAGTTTAAAAGCTGGTTGTTTATATATGAACCTCAGCAGCGACCTCATTTCCCCTCTCGTCTGTTCCAACCCCTCTGCATTCAGCATCAGCAGTAAAACTAATCACCTCCTGATCATCTGTCATCACCTGTTTCTCACCGGGTCAGGACTTCAGTTAGATGATTTTATGTGTGAATGATTCATAGGTGTGGCTTAACAGAAAATGAGAAACTAAATATTTTTGGGGTCAATACTTTTGCACACTGTAATTCTTCATTACAATTTAATCAATGTTATATTTCTAATTAAGAATTTGCTTTAATTTTTTCACTTCTTTTAACCTGTTCATACAGTATTCTACATTTTTCCTATAGTGGTGTACGGTGAGTTTTAAGCTCAGCAGTGGCTGTAGTTCCTTCTACATGAGCATTTAGCAGCATCCTGTATCGAACGTATTTAAAACTTACATTTCATGTCTTATAAAAAATGGAAGCCTTGTTGGTTTGTGTTAACGCGGAGGCTTCAGACTTCAAACTGTGTACGTGGGTTTTCGATATGTCAAGTGGAACAAAAGTTATCATTACTTTTATAACGTGTACATTTTACCACTACTGGAATATGGGAATGATGTCGCAAAAATGTAGAACTCTCAAAATGAGCATATTATTATTATTATTATTATTATTATTATTTTGTAATAGAACCAACCAAAAACAACAACAAACAAAAAACACGTGATCATGTGTATCTGTGCTATTTCTTTGTCTGCGTGACCCTTTATTTTTTTTTTTACTTTTTTGCTCAGTCATGTGTGTATAGTTGGTTAAAATTTAATAACATTCAGTTCATCATGTTGCCTGGGTTGTGCTGAAAAAAAGGACACGTCACTCTATACTGAGCTCCATAACATCAAAACAATGAATGGACTAAAATGCTCTGAGCTTTAAGGGCTACGGAAGGATTAATATGTCACTGAAATGTATGAATGTGTTCAGATGGTCGCACCACATGATCACATGATTTAAAGACCACAGCCAATAAACCACAGTGTTGATAAAACGTGTCTGTATCCGTATCACACTGCATCGTCCAGAGATTTACTGGTCACTTTTAAGAGCTGGCTTTTCCACAATGCCATTATATAAGACTGGAACAGAACGTTCAGATAGCGAGTCGTAGCTGCGGTGAGATCGCTATCAGAGAGGAGCGCAGAGCCAGACCCAAACATCAGCACGCTCATATACAAGTAGATGTTTATGTTTTTAAGTGAGGTGGTTTGTTGCTTCCTTTACATTTCCCCTTTTTCAGAACTGTTAGGATGCACACGTTCTTCTCTACGTCTCAGTCCGCAGCCTATAAGATCCAGGCTCACGTTACGAGTGTGATGAAGGATTTCTGTTAAACTTTAGCACTTTATTGTGTGTTTCACCTTTTGTTTCTTCCTGATCAGATCATTTCCACTGTGACCACAATCATCACTCTGCAGCTAATATGAAGTTAGAACTGTGTGTGTGTGTGTGTGTGTGTGCGTGTGTGTGTGTATCACAGCCTGGTGTGCAGATAGAGCTACAGGTACGATCATACAGTTTTAGGTGTCTGTGTTCCGATGTCCGACTGAAGAGGACACGTCTTGTCCTCCTGAAACCGTCCCCTCTCTGCCGCTTCCTACACGACTGAGCTTCTTATAACAAAAACCTCAGCAGATTAATGGATATTTCTGTGCAAAATGACGTCCTATGCTTTACAGCTCAGCTTATCTTCATAAACTGCTTATAGAGATAGTGACTAATGACTGCGTTATACATAGCAAAGACAAACAAACAAGCAAAAAAAAACAAAAAAGGTATTTTTACACTTTTTTTTGTGATAGGATCAGAGCGTTCATATAATTTGATAAATGGTTTTATAATACACTGAACACGCGCAATAAGTGTTAATCGGGCTTGTATATAAAGCACACCCTTAGCTGGCATACTTGTTAAATTGCACAGAACGGTTTCCAGCCTAAAGTGTAGCTCTGGACTGAGTTGAAAAGGTATGCAATGGGAACGATTTAGACCACTGAGATAATTCCTCGTACTCAGAGATTAGACTGGATCTGTGTCCAGGAACGTATTCGAGCCTGGTCCAGAACGCTGCCTCGCATTTATTCTAGATGGGTGTGACGGCAATCAAATAAGTGTTACTCAGATTTTTATGTTACAAAGGAAAAAGATTTTTTTAAAAAAAACAACAACAACAACAACACAGACACACACACAAACAGACACACACACAAACAGACAGTACACCGAGTACAGAGAAGGCAGTCTTGCACCCCTGAAGCCTGAAGTCTGTAAGGTAAGACAAAGTCCACATTATTCCTCCCACTAAGTTCCGACGCGTAACACACAACTGACACCCGGATCTGGTTTTAGACTTAGCTGTGTTCCATACACGACCAAGCATCCTGTCTACACACACTGAATTCCCGTTCTCATTAACCGAACAGGATGCTGAAAACGTTACCAGGCTAATGACTGCACAAGCCATTATACACACAGCGACACCAGCGTTATCTACATTCAGATCTATACTCCGGAAATACACTGAAAATGCCTCGGTGTTAAAACGTAACAGAGGGAGCAGTTTGCTATTCTAGTCGAAATAGCCTCGTTTACTGGGTGTGTGTGTGTGTTTTTTTTTGGGCGGGTATGGGGGGGTATCATTGGGGTTAAATCATCACACTTTCCTTTATTTCCCCTCAGTATTGAGAGCTTTAGATTAGACGAGCTGCACTAATGCATGTGAGACTGCAGAGTCCCGAACGCGGAGTAAAAACCCTCATGTATAATTAACACCTATAGTGACTTTATTTACAAAACATTTCTGTTGGGATTTTAATGACTGATATTTATATCACATCAATCTGTCTGTGTTGTTTTATCATGTTTATTAAAATTGTTATAAACTTAATTCAGGGCTTGTATTCATTGTTTATTCATAGACCACCGACGGTTATCAATAAATGCCTTTAATGATGACTAACAACTTATCGACATATTCGCACTGATAACGCCGTGCCGTTATTTTATTTTGTATATTTCTTCACCGCGCCATGAAATTAATTCCTCCCTATCCTCCTGTTTTAAGGAGCAGAGGTGAACTGAGACAAAAATTCAGAGCTGGCGCTCACCGCTCTGGCCAACCTTGTAGTTTGTTCCATTTCAAATAGAACAAAATGCAACAGTAAAAACAACAATTAGGCTCACATTCCTTTTTCTTTTTTTTTTTTTTGTTAAAGCATGAGGCACATATTAAGGTTCCCGAGAAGCAGCAGACACACTCGACAGTTTCCACAACAATAATACCCTCTGAATACTTTTTGGAATAAAGGACAGGCCTAACCTCAAAACAATAACAAAAGCATCCCCCCCTTTCAGCCCAGCAGCGGTCAGTGAGGGTGGCGGCGGCGGCTGGTGCGGTCGGGGTTGCCAGCGCTTTGGAGTGTGCTAGCATCATCAATGCTAGGTGTTAGGGGGGGGGGGATACAAATACATATAATATATATATATAGAGAGTAGTTTTACAAAACTAGCTGAGAATAAGTTGGATTTTCTGGTGGTTTCTCCCCCTCTTACTTTTGTGCACCATTTTTTTTCTTTCCTTTTGATCATGAGAGTCTCGTGGTTTCGTGATAGATGGCAGGTTTCTATGCCTGTGATCTCATCGAAAATCTAATATTGTAAAATGTCAACACTGAGGACTTGGTGGCATTGAGAGCCAAGGTGCTGCCCAAGCAAACACCACAGACTCCTCCGTGTGCTGAATAAAGTCAGCTATCTGAACGAGTCCATGACAAACAACTCGGCAGTAAGAACGCGACCTAGCGTTGGGGGAGCTTCGTTAGCTATGAGCTAACATGATTCTTATACAGAAAGTCAACTTTATTCTATCAAACTTGTTCCTGAAACTCAGCATCGTCTCCTGTACGTCTCAGAAGCACGACACGCCGTCTCACTAGTCTACACTTCTATCACACCAACAACATGACGAGTCTGCTGCTGCTGCTGCTGCTGTAAAGTGCGGGATATTGTTGTGCAGTGTGTGACGTCTTTAGCATTGACCTACTTACCATTAAGAAGTAAAGACTATGTGACTCTCAGAACCGTCACCACCCACCCCCCCCCAGGGTTCAGGGTCTGCTCTACTGACGTACAGAAACGTGTGGGCCAAGTCTAAGCTTTTAAATGAGCAGATGGAATTCAACACACTTGCCTCTGTGCTCCAGACTTGGGTGGATCCGTTAGCGGCGTTTTCTCTTTCTCTACCGCTCTGATTTCTATCGTCTGACCCAAATATATTTTCAGGGATCTGTGATGTGTGTTTCTTAATTTTTTTCTGAATGTCATTCTTGCGCAGCCAATAGTGTAGTTTTTTTTTTTTTTTTTTTACAACATCTGTTGGTGTGCAAGGACACTAGACTTTAAAAATTAAACCCACTTTCCTTTCTGTGAAATTAGAGAAAGAAAATAAACCAGCCGTCAACCGTTTAAAACCTTTTTAAACAGCGGAGCAGAGAGGCACTTACAGACAAATGTACAGACATACTTTTTTGCTTTTGGCTAGCGCAGACCCCGAACCCGCTCCCCGGCCCCCTCTTCATCTGCCTGATATATTCTTGAAAGTAAAACACACCATTGAGTGGCGTAACAAGACGGGCCTTGTCTAGGGAACGGAGCTCATATGGACAGCTAGCAGGGGACCTATGAGAGAAAGGCATGCTGGGCCGAAGCCAGCCCAGGTTAAAATAACAAGCTCCCTCTCAGCAGACATGGGCCATGGAGCTTACATGTGGAGCACATGCACACACACACACACACACACACACACACATATTCCAGCTGAGTATGCAGTATGCACACGCAAACATGAATTGAAACCCAGTTAAGTTCGGTTAATGATTTACTTGTGTTTAACCTACTGGAAAAACTGTGCATCTTGACTTTTTCTTTAAGACGCTGAGCTGCCAGCAGCTGTTGGTGAGGAGGAAGGGGAACTGGAGCATTAGGGCAGTAGGTGTAAAACTTATCTGCGCTTTGGACAGACCAGCACGTCTGATTTTTATAATTATTTTTTTCATTATTTTTATTGATCTGATTGAATAAACTGTACTGCTGGTTCTTGGCTTTCTGAGACCAGGCGTACCTGTGAAATTACAGGTTTAGAGAGGATCTGGCTGGATGAGGGGTTTGGCAGGCAGCTGGCCGTACACACACAAGACAGCTGAAGCTACACATTCCAAGCTAGGCACAGCCTGGCTAGACGAGGACCCCTTACCAAACCCTGAGAGAGAGAGAGAGAGAGAGAGAGAGAGAGAGAAAACACTGCTCTCTTTTGGCAACTCATTCTGGCACAACAATGTAAATGAAGCCAATTAAACAGTAGGGGTGCGAAACAGAGAAAGTGCAAGCGAGAGAGTGTGTGTGTGCGTCCGTGTGTGTGTGTGTGTGTGAGAGAGAGAGATAGAGAGAGGGGATGGGGGTGAAAAAACTTATTCCTGCATCTCTCTTTAAAACATTTATAAGGAGGCCGTATAAAACATGTCACCGAAATATACCCGGTCTCCATGGATCTCCGTTTGCGTCAATGAGAGAATATTGTTCTTCCTCATTTTTCCTCAAATAGATCCAGGCACACCCTCGTGTCTCTTTCAAACCGTGATCCATTATCTTTTCCAAAGCACAATCTAAAAGAACCCGAAGGTACTGCCAATTCCACAGCGCTTCGCAGAGGGGAAAAAAAGGCAACAACGTCATGCTCGTATTAGGAAAAATAGATAATGAATGTAAAATCGGTGAAAGAGTGCAGTCTTTAAAAGCAGTTTGACACTGAGGCTGTTCGGATGAGGACGACTGGCGGTGTGTCCCGGGGCAATCACGACTGTTAAAGACAGAAAAGGGGGCTGGGGTTGGAGATAGCCCATTCGCCCATTATACAAGAAGAAGAAGAAGAAGAAGAAGAAGAAGGACTATCACACACCCCTAGTTTTTTAATCTGTAATGTCTTTCCAGCTAAACACGCAAACGAAATGTACAAGACAATCGGAGCAGTTAGTCGTTCAACTGACGTCAAGAAGGACTAATGAAAAAAACACACTGATACAAACTACAAAGAAAGAAAGAAAGAAAGAAAGTCCAATTTCTTCAGCACTGTTTTTTTGGCACAGGGTTCACTCAAAGAGGCTTATGTAATGCACATCACGTGGCTGCAATGTTCATAACACACCAACTTTATCTCTGTCATTGACAGAGGCATGTGTTCTGCAGGACGGGGGACAGATAGTGTCCCGGTCAGTGCAGCTCTATTCCCCAATTAATTTCCTCGTCTCCTGAGTGCCAGGTTAATGAAGAACTGAGCTACTCAACACGAGATGGTCACTTACGCACACACATACACACACACACACACACACACACACACACACACACACACACACACACACAAGCTTAACCTCCAACATCTGTATTAACTACATACCACTCTGTGTGCGTGTGCATGCGTGCACCCTTGCGTGCGTGAGAGTGTGTGTGTGAGAGTGTGTGTGAGAGTGTGTGTGTGTGTGTGTGTGGCTGTCCGGTGCGGCTCCACTGAGCAGCACAGGTTACTGGAAGAATGATTCATACACGGGTTATGCTGTGATGTATTTACCGGGCTAGACTTCACACACCAGAGCAACTAAACGCACGTGTATTATATAAGTGTATTATTCACAGTATATGTAGATGTGTACAGCATTAATGTTCAAAATATTCCGTCACTAGAGGGCGCAACTTATACAATAAGCTGTCAAGAAAAATAGTCTGCTAGTAACAAATGATCACTTAGCAAGTTTAAAAGAAAAATCCTATAAAGAAGTAAACCTTGATGTATATGTCTCACTGACATGGAAAGGATGATCACATAAACATGAGCACATGATAATACCATCATTTGTGCCCTGACTGTAAAGACAAGAGACTCGGCTCGGTTCGTCTAATATCTGGAAATGAAATCAATACAATAGAAATGTGCACACAGCTCAAAACATAGTCTAACTTTCTGATGTGTTATTGGTATAATGATGTGGGATATGGGGAAAGAATATTTGGAATCCAGTTAAGTTTTTGCTAATATATAAGTTTTTAAATAAAAATAGATGTCATCAAACATAAAGCCATATATAC
>JAQMYG010000004.1:23498877-23513877 GCA_030014215.1 Clariallabes teugelsi
GTCCGTGTCGTTCTGTTCACGGCTAACACTTAGCTACAAAGCTAACTAGCTTCTAACACAAGGCTGAATCCCAAATCACTCTCTAACCCCTGATCAAGGGCACTACTTGGTGTGTGGAACAAAGGATTAAACACCCTACATAGTGCACTAGCTCTCCATTTAACACTATTTGCACTGATATTCTAAAGTAGATTAAGTGGAACCACCTGCATGGTTTATCCTCCACACCTTATGGCTACAGAGTACAGATAAGAATTTAACACTACTTTCACCTCCTGTTAAGTCCACTAGCCGTTTCCAGCTCCACCAGTCACTAACTGTTAGTCCCACCAGTGGAACTGTGACCTGCTGTGGCAGATTTCTGTACACGATCCTCAGGAACCAGTGGAGCGAGCATGGTGACACCAGAGTACGGCAATCTTTGTGACTCTGTGCCGTAGAGCAATTTCTCAGCAGAGCCTGGACTCCAGAGTTCAAGGCATGGACTCCATATGATGTTGGAAAGCTTCCCTAGAGATTCTGGTCCATGTTGACTTGATCATGATGATTTGTTTTTGCAGGTTAAGATCTTCATGCTGTGAATCTCCTGTTCCTCCACATCCACAAAGGTCTTCTACTGGACCCAGATCCATCAGTGACTGGGAAGGCCAGTGAGGAGGACTTCAGGCCAGTATGAGACGTGGTGCCTTATCATGCTGGGTGATGCCATTAGAAGATTAAAATGTAGTCATGAAGGGATGCATTTACCCAGTCTGGACTGATGACACAAGGCAGACTGGGTCCATGGGCTCATGATGTTGGTGCCAAATTCTGACGTGGAACTCAATGTGATCTGCTGCTGTTGTAGCTCATCCACCTCAAGCTTTAATGACTGGTGCTTTCTGAGATACTTTTCTGCTCAGCACTGTTGTACACAGTGGATATCTGAGTTACTGCAGCCGAACCGGTCTGGCCATTCATCATCAACTGGGGTCTTCTTCTTGCAGAACTGCCTCTCACTGGATGTTGTTCTTTATTCCACCAGTTCTAGAGACTGTTTTGTGTTAAGATCCCCGAACAGCAGGTGATTGGCTGATTAGATAAGTGCATGAATGACATGGTGTACTGGTGATCATAATAAAGTGCCCTGAGAGTATATTCTTTACCTTCATACATAAAATGGCACATTACAGGACGTCCTTCACAATTGAAGTAATAAATAAGTAGTGCGAGAGGGAATCATAAAATTATTATTATTGCTAATAAAAAAAATAATAATGTTATAAAAATGAACGTTGGTCGTAAGTTTAGTCCTTCCCTCTTCACATTCTCCAAACGATGTACGAGTTAGTGTAGAAGCCGCCTTTCTGGATCCTGAGAGAAAGTTCCACCTCATCGTCATCACACGCCTGTCACAAAGTGGTTTCTTCAAGTGATGAGAAAGGAGGAAGGTTTTGGGTTCGAGGTCGGGGGGAGTAGGGGGCATGAGGCAGCGTTTCGTAGCCATGTCACCCGCGGGGGTCACCATTTCCTGAGCTCCACGGGCTCCCGCGGCGTCATGAAGAAGGTGCACTTCCATTGTTTTAAATAGGTGCAGAGTTTTGGTTTTGACCCTCTAACAGCATCGAGTGGGACTATACCGCGCAAAAGAAGGAATGTTAATGATGTACTCATTTCCGGAGGCATTATTTGGGCAAATATTTACAAAGTAACCAAGGAATATTACAATGGTAGGAGAATAAATATAATAATAGAGCCAAACACTCATAAGAAAGCAACCAATGAATTTAAAGAAAAAATGCCACCGTCATCACCACCATAATAAGAGTCGTCCATTGGATAATTACTGCTGTGATTAATACGGGTTCAGCTGTAACATGTTATTTAACCCTGACTGACGCCGTGAGGAGCTTCTCATTTCCTAAAGTATCCATGTCAGAAGACACATCCTGTGGGCGTGGCAAACATGTTCCTCTGTTGCAGAAGGGTCAAATTATTGTCCTGCATCAAGCAAAGGAAACAACCAAGGAGACACTGAAACTGCTAACACTGGGTTAAGGACTGTACCATGTACACATACAGTGTTCTGTATAAAGACATGACGTCATATCTCAGGATTCTCCGTCCCGCTGTCATGTACTTACAGTCCTCCTATAAAAAGCACCACACTGTACAGATGACTGGGAACTCTGGGTAAGATCAGGAAGCCTGAAATGGTCGAGGCCTTAATTCAGGAGAAAACAAAAATGTTGATTTGAGGATGAAGGTGTTTTCTAGCCGACTTCACATTCAGCATCTCTGAGTGCACCGTTACTCCCTGACCTTGATCAGGTCCCACATGCGGCCGAGCCTCTGAGGACTGAGAGATTCGTCAAAGATTCCTCTCGGTGGATAAACCGAGACAAAAACCTCTTCATAGCGTGACTTATTCATGGCTTGTATCTAATGTTAATCCCGTATCTACAAAGAGGAACAAAAGGAGAGAGAGAGGAGGAGAGACCGAGAGATTATGAACCACAACCATCAATGCCATCTCTACACTACCTCTGTCTAGTTGCCATGGCGACCATCTGTCTCTAATGCGCACGCACGCACACACATACACACACACACACATTCCCACATGCTGTTGGCAGAGGGCAGCACATTGTGACAAAGGAACACACTCCTCTAGTGTTTTGCTGTTTCCCAGTGACATGAGTACCACAGAGCATCAACATCCCAAAACTGGGAGAGCTGCAGTTCTGAGCCTGAGGGTCCTGAGATTGGGCAAGAAAAGACCCAGGACTGGGACAGAAAAGTTCAGAGACCGGGATGATAAAACCCCAGACCAGGAGAGTAAAGAACCTGAGACCAGGAGAGTAAAGAACCCAGACCAGGAGAGTAAAGAACCTGAGACCAGGAGGGTAAAGAACCTGAGACCAGGAGGGTAACGAACCTGAGACCAGGAGGGTAACGAACCTGAGACCAGGAGGGTAAAGAACCTGAGACCAGGAGGGTAAAGAACCTGAGACCAGGAGGGTAAAGAACCTGAGACCAGGAGGGTAAAGACCCCAGACCAGGAGGGTAACAAACCCAGACCAGGAGGGTAAAGAACCCAGACCAGGAGGGTAACAAACCCAGACCAGGAGGGTAAAGAACCTGAGACCAGGAGGGTAAAGACCCCAGACCAGGAGGGTAAAGAACCTGAGACCAGGAGGGTAAAGAACCCAGACCAGGAGGATAACAAACCCAGACCAGGAGGGTAAAGACCCCAGACCAGGAGGGTAAAGAACCTGAGACCAGGAGGGTAAAGTCCTGTAAAGTCCTGTGGGTAAGAGAGACAGTTTGAGTCCTGAAGCTGAAACGGTCTGCGGTTTATTCCACAACGTTACACTGTAATGCTGTTTACTGACCTGCACTCATCTTAATGTCACACACTGTTCCCATCACATCTACAAACTGTTTTTCTGTAGATGTGATCGTGTCATACCTCACTGTATCTCAATAAACATGAAGAGACACATCGAGAAGACAAATACAGTACAGTACAGAAATAAATACAAGAACCCAAGCAACCGTGGACTGATGTGTTGGTTATGAAATGTGTGTTACGGTAGTTTTAGGAGTCCGACATCACTACTACAATGTCTCTTTAGAATAAAACAGCAGGCGTGTCTGGACAGGCCACGCCCACACGGTGGACAGGAAGCATGAGAAAGGTTCTGGTGTAAATGCTCCTGCAAGGTACCAAGATGTTTTGGGATTCACAAGAATTCACCACACCATCAGCGTTCACCCGAGCCGACCAACCACCGGCCGTAACGCAGCACCCGCGCAGCACCCGCGCAGCACCCGCGCAGCACCCGCGCAGCACCCGCGCAGCACGCACAGATTTAACGCCAGGATTCGTGTATCACAAACCTGTTCGATCTTCCTGAAAAATAAAAGTTAACAAAAACAGCAGCTCTAGATACAGAATATGTAAAAGAGATGAAGCTTACCTGTGCAGGTGTTCACAAAACCAGGCAGGACATGAAAGAGAAAAAAGAGGAGAGAGATATTAGACTATGATGGAGATGATGGAGATACTCCAGTCTCTAAAGATCTCAGTAACATGTTAGAAATGTCACAATGTGTGTGTGTGTGTGTGTGTGTGTGTGTGTGTGTGTGTAATGTGATGTTCAGTAAAGGACCAACGTTAAGGAGCTAAGTTAGCTTGAATGTTTTTCCTTTCATGGAAAGATGAACTGGAGAAACTCTTAGACTCTGAGCAGACGTCTGGAACCTGGTGTAGAACCTCCTGGATCGGGTCAGGTTCAGGATCCTGGGGTCTGCTATGATCATTACAGCCTCCTGAGCTGCGTTTCATCTTCATGTGAGATGTTCCTCGTGTCTCTCACACACCGTTACAGTGCGGCGCACCGTGGCCATGTGATCAAAAACCAACGGAATTACCATGAGTCAGTCTCTTCAAGGAAATAAGCAGAAAGGAGAGCTGCGTGTGTGTGTGTGTGTGTGTGTGAGACAGCACACTGAGTCCAGGTCTGACTTCATGCCTGTAAAGCACTTATGCAACTAGTCTTTTCTTTAATGTATTGGTTACATAAGACATCTTTCTTTAATCTTTAATTATTCTTATTTTAACAGACTGCAGTGTCGTCACAGGACTGAGCCGGTGCTCGCTTTTTGTTTTTTTTTACATGGAAACTGTGCACAGTAAAACCTGTGGAACCAGATGTTCGGTTAGTCTGGATGATTCTCGACATTTTATTCCACCTTGGCTCAGTAATAAGTCTTGAATTATTATTATTATTATTATTATTATTATTAACACAGATTATATGGCATGCAGTCTTTCCATTATTTAGTTTAGCTTCAATAAAGAAGGAATATCTGGTTTAAAGTAAAAGTCTGCAGACGCAGATAAAGGAAGGCCGAGTGAGACACAACCAGCATGAAGATTACCATCGACATACAAGTAACACCATGTGGAGCAAAAAAAACATAATACACTGACACACACACACTGATATGTGTTTCACCCGGCGGTTCACTGTGCGAGCTGAATTAAAGCGTTCCTTTAATTGGAGATGAATAAGGAACTGGTTCCCCCTGCTGGACTCCAGGAGTTATTACATGCTGTACATCAAACCCAGCTAGAACAAATATAAATAATAAATAAATAACAGCATCCAAGGTATTATATATCAGTGTGAGAGCTTTTACACACAAATATCACAAGGTTATACAATATAATATAATAAAATAATATAAACCAGTGGTGTATGTACATAACTCCAGTGTGAGACACACAGCACTGCAGTAACTACACTCCACTGTAGTCGTGACGCAGGTTGATCTTTAATGTAGAACTTTACGCTCCTCTAAGCTTCTTATTTTAAAACAATGTATGTTTTTGTACACCTTAAATAGTATTCGAGCTATAAATATGACGGATATTTTGATGAATATTCCTCTAGACCAGTGATTTCTAATTACAATCACTTTTTTTTCGATTTAAAAACCCGCCCCTCATGCAGGATCAGCCAATCACGTGGCAGCAGCACGACACGTTCCATCACACACAGGCCGAGAGTTTCACATCGAACATCAGAAGGAGTGAATGTGTAATCTCGGTGAGTTTAACCACCACGCTTGTTGGTACCAGATGGTTTGGGTCTGAGTTTTTCAGAGACGTCTGATCTCTGGGTGGAAGCGCTGAGCTGATAAGAGACATCAGAGGAAACAGCCAGATCGCTCCGAGCTGCCAGGAAGGATAGAGAAACTCAAATAATCACTGATTAGAAGTGCAGTGTGCAAAAAAAAACAAAAAAAAAAAACAAGACATCAGGCACCAGGTGGACGAACTACAACAGCAGGGGGCCACTGTGGGTTCGTCTCCTGAGACCGTTCATGCACAAGAACCTACTGTTCCACAGTACAGTGCAGAGTTCACACTGATACCAAAACTCCAGAAGGCCAACCTCAAAGGCAAAAGAAAAGAAGGAAGATAAAAAAAGAATTACAATATTATCTTCTCTTTTTTCTTCAGTGGTGTTTGTACTTCTGACACAAAGCCCTGATGTGTACAGATGTTCCAGTGCCGCGTCCTCATTGCTCAGCTCTTCTTAAATCTGTTTAGCTTCACTGGACAAGAAAATGGAGGAAGTGCATTCATTCTTCTGGATGAAAAGCGTTAGAACCTTTACACCTGATTGTGTTCATGTTCAAGTGTGTATATGATCTACCGCACACAAGAAGACAAAAGCTGGCCAATGAGGACGCAGCGCTGTACAACCTGTACAAACACAGCGGAACCTCGGCACACGGACGAGCCGCCGCTCAGAACTTCCACGTTAACAACTGAAATTTTACAAGAAATCTTCACCAGCATACAAAGAATTTTTTTGCATATGAGCTGCCGGCCGAGTCACGTGTACGACCGGGAGCGGCTCAGAGCTCGTTAGCGTCAGTGGAAAGCTGAGTGAAGCGAATCTACAGATTTATTTTGTGGGTTTTTTGTATTTTGTGTGAGATTTAGTGAAGACGCAGCACCGCGGGACCCACAGCGTTATCAAGGACGGCAGTAAGAAGAAAATGGAGACGCTTTCAGTTTGGTCTTTAAAGCAGCCGGTGCCGAGAGGAATCATTAATTAATGTTAAATGAGGTTTAATATCTATGTATTTAATATTTTACTTCATTTACACGTCTATTATAAATGTTTTGATTGTTTTTATATGCAGAAATATGATTATAGTGTTGGAAATTGGTGATATTGGTGATATTTCTGGGTGTCTGGAACGGATTATCTGTATTTACATTATTTCCTCTGGGACGATGTGTCTCACAATACAACATTACACATCAAGAACTCGACTCCGGAGCGGATTAAACTCGTATGAATCTGATCAGTGAAAGTAAAATGATTGCAGTTTAGGGGTTTTGTTTTGCAATTATTATTTTCAGTATACTGATTTTTTTCAGATTTCTCTTTGTGAAACACACACACACACACACACACACACACACACACACACACACACACACACACACACACAGCAAGACTGCAAGAATAAACAGTACATCACAGTAACACTATATCCTACACTAACACTAGTGTGTGTGTGCGCGTGTGTGTGTGTGTGTGTGAGAGATCCTCAGTCCAGACCCAGGCTATAATTAGCGGGTGGTGTCAGGGTGGAGCAGGAAATGCTAATCATAACTGAAATCAGTGCGCGGTCCTGACGACATCAGTGCTGATCCGGGAGCAGCTGAACTTCACCCAGAGCTTCTCGTACGCCGACTCAAATGAAAGTAACACTTCCACTAACATGTCAGAGCTACAGGGCCACAATTAGCATCACGCATCACGCCTGCCTTCTGGCCGAGTTCCTCTTTCCTGAGCTGGCAGTGCGTTAGCGCTCGTAAATGTGTTTTCTAACAAGGACTCTTTCAATGCAAGTACGTTTAAAGGAGAGAGGTGGGAATTTATACGAGGCCAGCTCCAGCACGCGGGGGAACCGAGGCCTCGCGCTGGAACCCGATCTGAGCAGATCAATCTTCCTCGCTGGTCTTTATGGGACATTTGTTTGCTCAGAGACGCCATTCGCTGAGCTCCAGCAGAAGAACAAACGCAATGTGAATAATGAGCGACTGAATCGTTTCAGAACAGAGAGGATATGACCTAGAGGGAGGGGGTTCTTTTCCTCCGTACCCCAGTGTGTGTGTGTGTGTGTGTGTGTGTGTGTGTGTGTGTGCTGTTCCTCATGCAGCCAGAATTACGGTTATTAAGAAGATTTAAAGTCAGAGCACATTTCAATTACGCTGCACATTAGCCTGCGCGGACTGCGAGGCCCGGGAGGAGGAGGGCGTGTGGGTCGAGTCCCACCGCCCCTGAGGAGGGAGGCACTGCCACGTGAGGAGCGCACAAACCTTAGCAACAGGAATCACACACACTTATTTATTAATGCTAGAACAAGCGAGTCTTTGAGGAACGTTTCACTCGGCGTCGTGCTCCAAACAGGGCGTAGTGCACGGATCCAGGGCGCCTACAGCAAGGGGAGACGTGCAGGACTAGTGTCTGTCGTTCCTACACATATAGAGTGACACGAATTCATTTCACACTGTGACGAGTGATGCGGAATAATGATCAAGACCTTCAGAATCAACAGAATGACGCCACAAACCGAAACGTACAAATCAGTCGCACCGTGTGTGTGTGTGTGTATCACAGAAACCCTGCGCTAGGTGTGTGTTTGAGTCACAGTTTCCCCTGACCGGTCATCATGTCATCACTGTAAACACCGTCTTTATCCTAAACGGTGTCTGCAGGAGCCGCTGTAGCTGTACGATCACACCGTAGGGAAAAGCTGCACCTCTGAACAGAAACAGGAATTGTCGCGACGTTGAGCGTCATCGTCTCAGCTAAACCGCGGGACCGCCGCACACCACGCGCATGGCAGACGAGGCACCGAAATTCAACGGGAGATTTAGGGACAACAAACTGGCCATAATGCCTTCTGCAGACGAGACGTCTGAGACAGGAGTGGACGCTCTACCACATTCCAGAAGTGTCTCGTCCGTCTGCTCATGAACATCCTGTGTTTTTGTCCATCTCTTTTGTTCAGGTTAAATACCAACCTCTTGTGCTACACAATGTGCAACCGTGTGTGTGTGTGTGTGTGTGTGTGTGTGTGTGTGTGTGCATGCGCCATTATAATATTACAGAGTGTGCGCTTCTTACAGAACACATCCTGAACCAGACGCAGGTCAAGAGTGCACCAGCGTCATGATTAGCGAGTGCAGGAGAACAACACTGCGGCTGAAAACACAAAGGACTCGCATTTTATCGTGATGCAGCGGTCTGTGTCTGACTAGAAGATCAAAACCTTCACATTTTAGACCTGTAATAAGTGATGCACCGTACTGCATGTCCTCCTCGTCCTCCTGAACAGTGCTCTAGATTTCACACGTGAACACGTCTGTACGCCTAGCTTGTAGTAGACAGTAGAACACGTTTAGACAAAAAGTGTTCAGATGTGTGTTAATGCAACATCACTCCCTGAAACTGGACTAGTTGGTACTTGGTAGTCAGAGCTCACACCAGCTGTACGTACACACTGTGGCACGGAGCTCGACTCATCAGAACATCTAAAGAATAAAAAAAGATCTGAAATTGAGAGAGAAATACAGAAGTGAGAGAGAGAGAGAGAGAGAGAGAGAGTGTGTGTGTGTGTGTGTGTGTGTGTGTGTGTGTGTGTGTGTGTGTGTGTGTGTGTGTGTGTGTGTGTGCGCCACAGAGTCAAATACAGTTCATCTAAACAATGTTAAACAATTAAGGTTAAAATCATATCCACTATATGGATAAAAGTATTTGTCCAAACCTGTTAATTACTGAATTCAGGTGTTTCAAATCAGGTCCCCTTAGAACACAAAGACATCTTGGTCAACGCTCTGCTTCCAACGGTTCAAGAAAAGCCCTTTTCTATTCCAGCGTGACTCCGCCCCAGTGCACAAAGCGAGGACTATAAAGACACGGTTTGATGAGTTCGGTGTGGAAGAACTCGAGCGGCCCGAACATAGAGCCCTGAGACCTCAACCCCATCGAGCACCTTTGTGATGAACTGGAGCGGAGATTGTGAGCCAGAACTTCTCGTCCAACATCAGTGTCTGACCTCATAAACGCTCCACAGAATGAATGGACACAAATTCACACAGAAACACTCCAACATCTTGTGGACGGCCTTCACAGGAGAGTGGAAGCTGCAGGTTTGGACAAATACTTACGTCCATATAGGCATAAGGTTCCTCATAAGCAGCGTAATAGTCATATTCTTGCATAAACTCGTATGTTTCATGTTGAACAGTGGATCCTTGGAGATCAGTGGTGGATCAGCCGGAGCTGCTTGGTCTCCTCTAGACCTCCAGTTTGTGCCTCGGTATAAATGAACCAAGAGCAGTTTTTTTTTAATGTGCATGATGGCCATTTTATCAGTTTTGCAGCACTGAATCTGATGAGAATGTAGAGCTCTTTACTCCTCATCCTGCTGCTTCTACCCGCAGTCACATCATCAGTAAACCCCAGAGAGCCAGTCCCACGCCCCATGACACCATAACACTGCCTCCACCATGTCTAATAATGATGTGGTACACTTTGGATCATGAGCCCTTCCTTTCCTTCTGCATATCCTTCTATCGCCATCATTTCTTCATCAAGTGAATCTTAGCTTAATCTGTCTGAAGCCTCTATCTCCAGGACTGAGCAGGCTTTTTCAGATGCTCTGCTTCCAGGGGTCTGTATCTTGAGGTAAACCCTGTGTGCATGCAGGTCCCTGAACGTGTCTCTTGATTGTAGACTTTGACGACGGTACACTTTACGTCCTCCGGAGTGTTCGTGACTTGGCTAGATGCCGTGAAGGGGTTTTCCTGTGATCATCCACTTTAGTAATCTTCTCTGCTCCATCAGGTCTTCAGGAGTTGCTGAGCTCAGCAGTGCATTTGACCTTTTTATGAACTGACCAACCTGATTGATGATTCAGGGCGCTTTCACATTAAGCACGATTGATTAGTATCGTGCCCAGGAACAAGCACCTCCCCCCCTCCTCCCCTCCTCCACTGGCCAACGTTCACTTCATTATTATTATCCATACTCATGTACCCTTGCGTATTTACACACTCGGATACAGCAGGTGGCAGTATTCACCTAGTTGGTTTGTGAGCCGCCATTAAACACAAGAGAAGAGAACGAGGACGTCAATCTGCGCGCTATGTCTAATATTATTGATATTTTGGGAAACAAATGTCAAGAACGGCGCTCTCGTGTGCCTTCCTACCATATCAGCTAAAGCTGTGGAGGTCAGAAGATAAGATTGGAGTGTTCTTCAGGCACACTGAGATTTTGGAGGAGACAGAGGACACTGATAACGTTGTGTCTAAACAGCGATTTACTTCCATACTCGGGTACGATTAGCTTCCGTATCTGATTCTTTCTGTCCCCAAGTACGCCGTCCCCAAGACCACCTGTTCAGAAGGACTCGGGGGCGGTACCTGGATGAACGAGACTTTGGGGTCCCTCTGTGCGCCTTCTGATGTGTGGCAGGGATAGCTCAGGGGGTAAAGCATTGGATTGCTGAGCGGAAGGTCCAAGGTTCAAGCCCTACCACCACCACCAATGGCGAGTGTTGAGGCCTTAACCCTGAGCTGCTCAAATCTATAATGAGACACTATTAGACACTCCAAGTTTCTGCTCTCCTTGTCTCTGATAGCTCTGTTTTCTTTATATTCATTCATTTTCCAACTAATGATGGCTCTCTTCCTCTGCATCAGCACCTCTCTGGACTTCATGACAAATTCAACACTTGGAATCAACTGCAGAACTTCAATTTCTCAGGAAATATCAGTGAATCCCACCACACCTGGACATCAAACTCAGTCAGCTGTCCAATTACCTCTGTGGTTTTGCTTCACAATGACAACATGAAAGCGGAGGCGCGGATGAACGTTACAGGCGACTCCTCAGTAGAACATCAGCGAGCTAGTTTCTTGATTTTGTATTTCAGCTGGTGTTTAATTAGCAAGCTAAGCGCGTTCTAGCTCAGAGTTAGCAGGATAACCTCAGTGATATGATGGTTGTCTACTTTGCTGAGATGAAATTGGCACTGATGAAAGATGGGGCTGTCTGCTCTCGGCTCGGAGAGACGTCTGATCCGATTAGGGTGCCGTATACATCAGTGTGTGTGTGTGTGTGTGTGTGTGTGTGTGTGTGTGTGAGAGAGACGCTTTCCTGAGTTTGACAAGAACACAATGTTTCATACAAAATCTTCAGCCTGCTTTTAAAGATCAGAGTAGTCTCCTGCATGAGGGTAGAGCCAGAAATATCCACCTGAACATCTGTTCTACTTACTGTAGGGGGGCGTTCAAGTCAAACCGGGACTTTTGATAACCGTGCAGAAGAGAACACAGTTCTGAGCGTAAAAGCTCCCTTTATTTCTCTATATAATCCCCTGATACACTAATGCACTTATCTATCGCTCTGCCTGCTTCACGCCTGAAACGCCGACCTCCCAGGAACTCCTTTAATGTCTTTCCCAAACATGTGGAAATGTCTTGTTCAGGGGAACGTCTGCAGTGCACTCGGCCACTCACATGTCACTCTCCTGTTTCACGCCTTCATTCACCAGAAATTCATCACAAGTCCTGGTTTGACTTAAACACCCTCGTGTATATATTGCAGGAACCTGTATCCGGTTCCTCGGGCACTCGCGTGACGTTTGATATCGAATCTAATCATCTGACACGTGTTTTATAAAAGAGGCCTCAGAGGTGTAAAGTCGAGTGTTTTCCTCTCCGTCTGTCAACAGACCTGAGGATTAAGGAGGAGGTTGTGTCAGCGTTATTTTATCCTCCCGGTGTAATTTACTGCCGCGCCACAGCCTGCACAGGGCGACAGGAAAACAGTCTGAGGACACGCCACCGTCTCACGGATTTTCACTTAAAACCACCGCTGAGTTTGATGGACATGTGGACACATCTGGCAGCACTATGTAAAAAGTTAATTACACTTTAGCATTGTAAGGGTTTATTATTATTATTATTATTATTATTATTATTATTATTATGTAGGAAAACTTAAGATTTCTTTGAGAAAGGATGAGAATACAAGAAAGTATTTCCTTTGTAGATGAGCATCAAATCCGATCCCTCTAGACATCTCGAATTCTTATACAGCAGGAGACACAACTAGCTAAGCTGCAGAGAAACAAAAGCACTCAAATCTCTAAAACACCCAACATGGCACCGAGCCCATAGCCTGGGACCGCGGGCGATTAAACAAGCCTAAACCCGGAGAACTCGCTACACCGGGGAGAGCAGCGGAGTCAGACACACACAGTAAACCTCACTCGCTCGCTCAGCTCTCGCTGACATCAGGGCTTTGTGGGGTTTGCGGTTGTACAGCATTACATGATCGCACCGGCATCCCGCGGAACTGGCGCAGAGGCTGAAAGGGCAAACACATCAGCTGGGTCTGTGCCCCGTCCCCGTCCCCGTCCCTCAGACGGCTGCTGACCGCGCGAAGGAGACAGGAAGATGAATGCAGCCTGCATGCAAGAACAACAGGATCGCTGCAGGAGACAGAGCCGTGAACACGTTGCCCAGCAGAGGGCGCTGCGAGAGACCCAGCGGCTGACTGTTTATGTTAGGGAGCGAGTTGGTGCCTGCAGATTTAAACAGACGATAAATATTAAACAGATGAACAGACGTCATGTATGTTACAGCAAACTGCGAGTACGGACACACAATCAATCCTCCACGTCTTTATGTGTTCACATCTCATTTCTCTCACACTTACAGGTTCCTTTATTGCTCTTCTCTCTCTCTCTCTCTCTCTCTCACACACACACACACACACTCTGACACACAGTGTAATTTACTTCCCCAGGAGAATGACAAGTGACTGAGGGTCTTGTAACCGCGATCACGCTGAAGCACAAGGAGATCGTTTCCAACTCCCACACAGGCCGTGTGAATAAGAGTTGATGGAGAAGCAATCATCCACTCCTACTGACACACTCCCACACACACACACACACACACACGGTTCCATCTTTTTACACTAGTAGCACTAGCGGTCCTTATTGAATATTTTAGCAGCATTGCTTAAAATATGAATGTGTTGCAGTGCCATGTGTACGACATACGCTTTCGCAATGAACCCACACTTTACAGAAATATAAACATACTTTTCTTTTTCTCAGTGCGTCTGCAGGGTTCATGCTTCATGTTATGCTACAGGAGTGTAGAACATGCAGCTCTGGTTTCTCCTGCAGACTCTGAGCCTCAGTGAGAGCGGTGTGTGTACCAGCAGTGTGTACCAGCAGTGTGTACCGGACTGTTAGAAGAAGATCCTCAGCATACGAACACCCCACCTCATATTTCTGCAAGAAATTGGTCTCAGCATACGACGCATTTTCAGCATACAAGTGGCCGAACCGAGCCAAAGGAACGCTGGCTAAGTCGCACATACGTCCGGGAGGCGTTCAAACTTGTTAGCGTCAGTGGAAAGTCAAAGGAAGTGAGTTTACAGATTTTTTTTTGTTTGTTTTAATTTTTATTTGCATTTAGTGAAGATGTAGCACAATGGGAAACAAGAATGTCATCAAAGACGGTATGAAGAAGAAAAGGGAGACGCTTTCGATTTGGTTTTTAAAGCAGTCGGTGCCGAGAGGAATCATAAATTAAGGGTTAAATGAGGTTTAATGTCTATTTATTTCAGATTTTACTTTATTTACATGTCTATTATAAATGTTTTGCTATTTTTTGGGGGGGATTTTCCCCCAATTTTCTCCCTAATTTAGTCGTGTCCAATTCCTCCCTGTCACTAGGGGGCTCCACATTAAGGCTACTACTACCACTCAGACTGGAGGGCGTTTCCTCCGAACCACGTGACGCCAGGGGACCGCATCTTTTCAAACTGCTCGCTCACGCACCGTTGGGGGCGAAGTCACACACTCGGAGGACAGCGCTATCCGCTCCTTCCACTTGCGCGAGCTCACAAACGCCCCTGATTGGCTGTAGAGCCGTGATTAATGTGGGATCACGAAGTACCTCTCATCCCTCCCCCCTCTGAGAGAGCTCGCAACCTCCAGATGACAGGGCGAGCACTTTATAATCATATTTCTGCATATAAAACGTGTTAGTGTTGGAAATTGGTAATATTATTTGGGTGGCTGGAGCGGATTATCTGTATTTACACTGGTGAGAGTAGTGAGGCAGTAGTGAGACAGTGGCGGGACAGTATTGAGACAGTAGTGAGACAGTGGCGGGACAGTAGTGACAGTGGCGGGACAGTAGTGAGACAGTGGCGGGACAATAGTGAGACAGTGGCGGGACAGTGGCGGGACAGTGGTGGGACAGTGGCGGGACAGTAGTGGAACAGTTGTGAGACAGTGGCGGGACAGTAGTGAGACAGTGGCGGGACAGTGGCGGGACAGTGGCGGGACAGTGGCGGGACAGTGGCGAGACAGTGGCGGGACAGTGGC
>JAQMYG010000004.1:23697136-23709384 GCA_030014215.1 Clariallabes teugelsi
TGGCACCCTGTCCAGGGTGTACCCTGCCTCGTGCCCTAAGCTTCCTGGGATAGACTCCAGGTCCCCGTGACCCTGAACACAGGATAAAGCGGTATAGAAAATGAAGCTGTCCAAACCTACTTGGTCCTTGGTGAATTATGAAGTAATTGCCCCCTAAACCTAATACCTGTTGTGCCACCCTTCACAGCAGAATTCATGGTTCCATCAATTATGGCAAGTCGTCCAGGTCCTGAAGCTGCAGAGCCCCAGACCATCACACTACCACCACCATGTCTCACTGTGGGTGTGATGTTCTTTTTACACAGTATGATATGAAGTGAAATGCTTATACGACCACTGATGACCTAAAATTCAAAATTATAGCTTATATACAGAATATAGAATAGGAAATTAAAACAATATATATAGAAAAACATTAGCTGTCAGAATTTATAATATGTACAAATAATAAAATAAAGTAGAATTGAAATTTTGCATTTGGATATGAAACTGAGAAACATGCAGAATAATGTGCAAAGTTCTAGGATGTGCAAATGTGCATAAACATACAGTATAATGTGTAAGGTGATGAGTAGTGAGATTGTTATTGTGTGAGAAAGCAGAACAGAGTGTTTAGTCCTGTGTGGTGTTGTGATGGAGAGTCCGTATAGCTGCCTGCTTCTCATCTGTTCTCGAATGAGATCGTGTTGCTTTTTGAGATCTTTTAGTGTGCTTCACTTTGTCAGACAGGTTCTAGTTAAGTGATTTCAATGCGAGGGTCTGGCAGTGATCAGGCCTCTGGGTGTGACAGGTGAAATTTATGCGAGTCTTTATGATGGGTGAGCGTGACGTCTGGGGTTAAACGAGGTTCCCTTAGGGTTATGGAAATTTGTTGTTGAAATTTAACATCTATCTGCATCTCCCAGGACCTGCTGTCACCTGATACAGCCTGAAACAGTGCTGTGTGTCTCCAAACACTCTTTACAGAAAGATCTATCGGTCTAGCAGTCCTGCTGGGTGAAGCCCATAGATTAACAATCCAGGATATCTATAATAAATATACAGTATAATAAATCATGGCAAGAAATCCAGCTGCAGATCGCCACAGATCACACACTGCTCTAAACATCAGAGTATCTGGACAAGTGCTTTCTAAAAGAAAAATACTTAAATGTTCCAGCACCACAAAAGCACAGAGAACGTTTATCCATCTGCGTCGGAATCTTGATGCAAATTATTTATGAGTTGAAGCCATTGAAGTCGACGGAGCTGCGCTCGGCTAGGACTGACTCTTCCTCTAAATATAGCAAGTATACAAGCGGCAATTATCAGGGTCACAGCGCATTTCACAAACAGCTCCTGGGAGGGAACATGCAGTACAGTACAGTACGGTACAGTACGGTTCGGTAAGGTGCGGTAGGGTACAGTACAGGAGGATACTAGAGGGCAGGTAGAACAACAAGTCAACCAGTTCTAGATTTATTTACTGTGTGAGGAAAGAAGCTGTGGACTGCCATCAAGTCATCCACAGACAGTTAATTACAGCCTGGCAGCTCGGCTCCGTCAATCAGAGAGGAAATACTACTTACTGGTCACATCTCATTCCTGTATAAATAACACATGATCATTATAATGGCGTCTGTTTAGCGCTTAGCAGAGAATCAGATCAGAATAATACACGGAGTTAGGCTTAGATCTTTACTCACACACATCGGGAACATCAAGGTCATGGAGGTACAGTATGGGGCTGAGTGATTACACACACACTAACAGAAGAAACCCCCAAAGGTGTGGAGCACAAGGGGTCATTTATTCAGCGTCTGGAGGGATGGGTACACTGACCCCAAACACACACTGACTCCAAACACACACTGACTCCAAACACACACTGACCCCAAACACACACTGACCCCAAACACACACCGACCCCAAACACACACCGACCCCAAACACACACCGACCCCAAACACATACTGACCCCAAACACATACTGACCCCAAACACATACTGACCCCAAACACATACAGTACTGACCCCAAACACGCACTGACCCCAAACACACACTGACCCCAAACACACACTGACCCCAAACACACACTGACCCCAAACACATACTGACCCCAAACAAACACCAAAACGGATAAAACAACCTAAGGTTAAACTGTTAGAGCCTCAACTGCATTGTGGACCTTAAGCTTAAAGTCATGGGTCAGTGCCAGAAAACCAACGGGTTTAATCGAACACTAGCGATTCTGCCGGGAGGAGCGGCTCGGTACCGAGGGGGAGTTTAGACAGACGCCTAGGTATGATGTCCAGAAGCGTACGCTCAAGGTGAAGCTTGCAAGGTTTAAGATGATATCAGGTGTGTG
Source organism: Clariallabes teugelsi (assembly GCA_030014215.1). Lineage (NCBI taxonomy): Eukaryota > Metazoa > Chordata > Actinopteri > Siluriformes > Clariidae > Clariallabes > Clariallabes teugelsi. The sequence continues at coordinate 23,699,485 of JAQMYG010000004.1, forward strand.
TGTGTGTGTATTTCTGACCCTGTGCTGGTTCTCAGAAAGCTTGTGCTCCAAATTCTTGTGGATTTCTTCTGTTTATGATGTGGTTTTGAGTTTATAACATATAAAGACCAGTTCAGGAATATAAATTGTAGACTCAATACTGCCATGAGGCCCATGTTCATAATGTGTGTGTGTGTGTGTGTGTGTGTGTGTGTGTGTGTGTGTTTGTGTGTGTAACCTTTTTGACTGCAACTGGAGTCATATGTGTCATAGTAACATAAACACTGGCTGCTACGTGAGAGAGAGAGAGAGAGAGAACAGATACACACACTCTAACACCAGACTCACGACTGTCGACGTCTGTTATTATAATCAGCCTCGACTCGACCAAACCATCAATATCCCTCAGATCTGTACAACTGTTTTCATCTTCAGACTAAAGCCAGTAAGTGAACTGTAGCAGTGGTCTGGGAACACTGGAAACCAGTGAGTAAACAATTCAGTCACATGATTACAGTGTGTCTACTCCTGTGTCCTGTAGATTTGTGTGTGTGTGTGTGTGTGTGTGTGTGTGTGTGTGTGTGTGTGTGTGTGTGTGTGTGAGAGAGCAAACATTCCAGCTGAGTTTCATAACAACATCTTTCCCGTATTAAGACACTGTGACGTCGGATATGGCGACAGCTATATCCATCTAATCATATTTCATCAGATTCACTTTATTTATGATGTTTATGAGAATAATTTCTCTGAACAACGGGAAATAATCAAAAATAACTATATATATGTAAATATTAATAAGTCTGCATGTTCTCCCTGTGGTCCTCTGGTTTCCTCCGAAGTTCAGGCGCTATAGTCTGATTGGGGTTTACAGATTGCCTGTAGTGTGAGTGTGTGTGTACTTGTGCCCTGCATTGGATCTGCACTCCATCCTGGTTGTACCCCACCGTGTGCCCTGAGCTCCAGCCCTCTGTGACCCTGTACAGGATAAATGGTACAAAAGAATAAATACAATAAAATAAGGGTTAATATAATTTAAAAATAAAAAAATAAAATGTTAATGACTATATAATGAAACATGTCATTTTAGAGATTTTAATCTAGATTAAATGAGATTAGATGAGATCAGAGATAGATTAGGTAACTGTGTGTGTATTGACTTGAGGATGGACCTGAGTAAGGCTCTGTGTGTTCCTCAGGCGTTCAGTGAGGATGTACAGTAGTATCGGTTATTACAGAAGGGAAATACTTTAATAGACCCTTTATTGTATGTACAGTCGCTCCTAAACAGTGAGCTAATGTCAGTAACACTGAGTAACGAGAGTACAGATGATTAGAATAGTTACTTTATTAATAAGGGCCACAGCATGTTTTACTGCACTATAGCCGGATGTAATGTTGCATAACGTCCTCACTTACAGCCATTAATAGTCGGTCCTTATCTACATTTTCCATCAGCGTGCTTTTTCTCTAGTTTTCTCTCGAAACAAAACTAAACCAAGAATGATGCAGAACCCAGGAATGCTGTTGTACAGTAACACACACACTCTCAGCGGATCAGATCAGACAATTCAGTTGTGGTGTGAATCATATTTACAGATGAATACAGATGTGCGTGCTATAGAACATTCTAACGCCTGACTGTCCGGCAAATATTAATTAACATGCAAAATTATCATATTCTAATAATTATGTATATTAAACGGTAAATAATTTGTAAAGTATAGTTAAAAACAAAGTCATGCATGAACGCAAAGCTAACAGACAGATCAACGTCACACAGTCAGAATCTGCACACACAATAAATTCAACATCAGATTGTAAAATCAGAATATAATCCTTGCTGTACTCGGCTGTGTTTTTATATTTATTTGCCTGTTTGTGACACTCCTGATGTGGTTTATAATCCAGGTGATGTGCAGATGTTTAGGCAGTGTGTACAGTACCTGTGGCCCTGAGGTCCGCTTCACACACTGTACTGTACGCGTTCACCCTCATGGTCTGGCTGTGTCTCTACATCCTGTTTATTATCTGAGTTTAACTTCAAACAGTCAGTGCTAGTAAACTGCTCGAACGCCTGATTGTCAATAATGACCTAAAACATGCCGAGAACTCAACGCTAATCAGATGTCCAGCTTACTCTACTCAGTCAGATACGCACATACACACACACACACACAGCAGTTTGGACGGATTTAAAAGAAGCTGAAAGGAGTATTTACGACTGAACGCCGAGGGGCGGCTTGGGGCGAGACGGTTATATTCCTCAGCTCGTACTGTCACAAAAACCTGAACGTTTTACTGTAAAATGCAGCTTGGAGGAGTTTTTCTTTCTTTTTGTAGTGCATGTCTGACAAATCAAAATATGTGTATTTACCAGCATTAGCTGCAGGTTTCCTGGAGGACCAGATGTTAGCATTTAGCGCTCTTCCTGTCGAGCGCAGCGTATCGCTTCAGTTACAGGAGGAAAGGAAAGAAAATGGATGCATTTCAGTCGGGAGGTAAAAACAAATGCTATTATTATTATTATTATTATTATTATTATTGATGGTGTAGTTAATATGATTCAGCATCATATGATCAAAGTAATTCTATCCACATCGTCCCAGCGTCTGTAAGGTTGTCGGATTATCGTCACCAAGATGCTTTAACGTTCCTGCTGGAGTTTGTTTTAATTGTGTAAAGCTGCTTTCCGACAATGACAATACAAATAAATAAATAAAAAATGTAATTGAATTAAATTGAGTAATATTTGACAATAATTACATATTTGACAATATTTTTTAAAAATCCTTGAGAAATATAAAATTGCATTGCAGTCTTGTTTTAAATGAGATAAAATGGGTTTAATATAAAAAATTAAATCATATTTTAAAAAATGAATTTTGATTCTATTATCAAACAAATCAAATGCTGTGCTTATGTGTCGTGATCATTTTAACAACCTGCCAGCCTTACAGTTCTTACACACTTCCTCCTAAAGTACTGGAACGGCAAGGCCAATGCTATTGTTTGTCTTTTTTTTTTATCCACTATGGACATTTAGGGCTGAAATGAAACTTGAGATAATTCACACTTTTATTTCCCACTGTTTACGACTAGACAACTTGGAACATATTTCGGCATATTTTGTTTGAACCCACCCATTTTCTAAATAATCATAAATATTGGAACACATGATTGACAAGTGTGTCGTGTTAGACTGGTAGTTTAAGTGATTAACGGCAGTCAATGGCTACTCTTGGTTTGAGTTTCTCCTGTAAGTGGATGAAGTTATTAGTTATTAAAGCAGATAAACCAGGATGAAGATCAGAGAGCTGCCTATGGGGGAAAAGCAAGTTATTGTGGAGCTGAGGATGGGAGAACAGTCAGAGCATTACACAATAACCACCATGGAAGCGGTCGACCAAGCAGATGACACACCAGTCAGCGACATCAGCAACACAGCTGTGCATATGGTCCATATCTCAAGAACCAGTTGAGTTCACGCCCACGAATATCTGTCATGATGCTGGAAGCTTTTTGCTTTACTATAGTACAGGACTCGTGTCAACTTACAAACACAGTGTGAAGCTCAGTCTTCTTCTCCTCCTTCTTTCGGCTGTTCCCGTTAGGGGTCACCACAGTGGACCATTTGTCTCCATCTAACTCTGTCTTTCACATCTTCCCTTGTCACTCCAACCTCCTGCATGTCCTCCCTTTCCACATCCACAAACCTCCTCTTGGGCTTTCCTCTTCTCCCCCTGAATGGCAGCTCCATCTCTCAGATTCCCCTCCCGATATACCCCTAATGCCTCCTCCATAACCTCCATCACCCGTACAAACCATCTTAATCTGGTCTCTCGTTGTTTCCAAACCGTCCAATCTGCACTGTCCTCCTAATATTCTCATTCTTAATCCTGTCCACAGCATCTTCAGCTCTGTCACCTCCAGCTCTGATTCCTTTCTTTTTGTCAGCGGTGATGGGTGTTGGGATTTCAACCCATGACCTTACAGGCAGTAGTCCTGAACTCCTGAACTACCCCTGCTCCCAATCACCATCTCAGAGCCATTAGCCTACCGGGGTGCTTTTCACGTTTCTGCTCACAAACATAAGCATAATGTTATTCTACAGTAAAATGTCCTTCACATCCTATTTTCTTTGTTGTTCTGAAAGCGTAAACATCTTTTGAGCAATTTTGTCTTGTCCCCCCAACTTTAACCTACTTGACTAATATGGGAATATTGTATTTTTAAAACTGATCCTAAGACTTTTGGCATCAGATATCGTAGTGGATTTTAGACCTGAACATATTGATCAGGAACATTCTAATACCAGACCTTATACCAGTCAGTCTTACTAGTGTGGAGTTTGAGTTACTTTACCGGCTCTCACTCAGGATTGGTTTCATCAATTCATTCAAATCATGAAGGGCGCGTTCGAGCCAACGTTCTGCCAAGGATGCTTTAGTTTTAGGGAAAATGATCTTGATAGGTTTATTAATGATGAAATCCTGATGCAGCTTTCTTGGCTTAACTGCTTAACGTCACATCGTTAGTCTTCTTCCTGTTAATTCCTTGTTGTCAAAAAAAGGATGTGAGGCCATACCTCAGTGCAGCTTTAATGTCTTAATGCCACCTTTAGCCACATGAACTCATGTTCACAAATAAAACTGAGCTGATTCGCATCTTGCCGAGGCTACTGATCACTGCTAGTGAGGCAGTATCTCACCAACGACTTGATGTATCGCTATTAGATTTATCTTCTTTGGAACAAATGCTCATGGGCTCAAAGGCATCTGGTCTTCTTCTGTTGCTAAGAGACCAGAAAGTGCTTGGCCGCTTATTCGCTGACTGCAGCTATATTTATTATGATGCTTCCATATGAACATCTTCAGCAGTTCATAGAACAATTTCAACAGTTTACATAAAATCTGGTCGAGTGATAGACAGCTGTCTCTGCTGCCCACACGACCCAGATTTAGACTGCGCTCTGATTCTTTATGGCACGTCAGGGTAAGTGGATGAAGTTCAGCCATGTTGAGTTCCCGACAGCTTTCTTTTGGTTTCTTTCTAAATCAACCAACAGAACGAGTGTGTCACTGCAGTGTACGACCAAACCGAATCTAATGTGTTTATCTGGTCTGTGATTCGGACACAGGACACTTCACCCGTAATATGAATTTGATGGAGAAGCTGGTAAACAGGAAGTGAGGTCATATCTCTGGAACAGTGTGATGTATTCAGACTGAACCTCGTACTGTAGGTGAGTGAGAGACCAGGACCTACTCCAAGAAGATTTGTCGAAAATCACCTTAAAGGGTCACTAGAAGTGAGATTAATTAAATTGCTTATGACTTTCGAACTGCTTAACAAAAGGTCCCGAGTGTACCCAAGGTCACTTCTGGGTCTATCAAACAGGAAGTCAGGAAGTATTTTTTTTTGTTCTACAAATTGCTGAAATCCATCACAATTCATGCATAGCATCCAATAAAACTTAATCACAAAGTCACCAAGCAGTAAGTAAGGTCATATCTCAGGAAGGAATTATCATGAAATATATATTCTGTCCTTGCACACAGGTGCTTGGTCCTCTGGAACTAATGGGCGACTAACAGGAAGATATTTGGCTTGCAGCTGTATTCTGCACTGGAACTTGGATTTGCATTAACCTTGAAAGTCTAGTATAGGACAGGACTCTGAGGTCACAACCAAAGTTAAGAACAAAGATGTGAAACTCAGGACTCAAACCAAGAGCAAACCTCTACGGCTCCTCATTCCTCACGCTGAAGGTCTAACAGAATGTACCTGGGAAACAAGCAACACCTGCCAGCCACATGTTCAGAACATTTTGCTGACTTTAAAAGTCAGTCAGTTCAAATAAAGTGTGTGTGTGTGTGTGTGTGTGTGCGACAAGTGGAACTGTTTCAGACAAAAATTATTTCTCAGGTTTCTGATATCTAACATTTTTATCAGTCACATACAAACACATTCGATTATAAATGTGAACAGGACCGCTGCTCAATATAGGGAATCACCATGGCAACAAGACTTTACAAACGTACGAAATGCAGTCGGCCAGATTTTCCGTGCTGGTTCTTGTCCTCAATGCGGAGTTTAAGATGGATAAAAATTAACAATAGTGTGGCGTTAATAAAAGGTCTGTTTCTGTTTTACATTTTTTTCCATTAACATGATCCAAAGGACCCTGTCCAGGGTGTACCCCGCCTGGTGCCCGAAGTCTCCTGGGATAGGCTCCAGGTACCCCGCGACCCTGAACACAGGATTAAGCGGTATAGAAAATGAATGAATGAATGAATGATCCAAAGGAATGTGTAAAACATTGATTTGTTTATTATAAAAAAAAAAAAACTAACCAAAATATTAAACAATAGCAATTTCATAGTTGTGCTTTGATTTCATATAAGAAGATGAATAAACTCACAGCTGCAAGTGATCAGTTGGTACCAAGCGCCACTCACCCAGTCTCACCACCAGGGGCGCACTGAGCTAGCGGCTCTCACTCTCTTACTCGCGCACTTGCTCAGAAATCTATTCAAATCTTGTACCAAACTGAGAAGCGTTACATCTGGATTGTGAACCCCAAATCATTATACTGTACATCGTATTACACTGTCACTGCTGAGGTTCCACCTGACTTCCTGTTTGGTGTCTGTGGGACCGCACTGCATTGTGGGTTTGCATCTCTCAATCTAAAAAACTAATTTAGGACATTCTGGCAATCATCATTTAAATAAAGATTCATAAAGATTTAATAAGATCTGTAGGAGGTGTAGCTAAATATATACAGTATATATACTCTCTATATAAAGTAGATGGCAAAGTTAAACAACACAAGTTAATTTCCTAACATTTTTAATGGTGGTATTTATTTATTTATTTAGTGGATTTTTGCACAGATTGTTTTTGCAAGTCTTTCTGGCAGGTTTTGCTTTCTGCACGCTGACCTGACCTCCCTGACTGATGCATCACAAAATCTTGAAGTGCTTAGAAAAAAAAAGTTACTCTTTATTCATGATATTTAATAAAAGATACTCGTGTCCTCGCCTCCTCGGTGTCGGATTATCAATCTGTGCCTCTTCTAAAGCCTCCTTATGTACTGTGTTATTTTTATCAGTCTGAACTGAACTTAAGCATGTAAGATGGACTCTCCATGATCTGCTGGTTGTTAAGACCAGTAAGTGGACTGGTATTGCTGTTTGTTAGTCTCTTTAACATTTTGGTTTCATGGTTGACCTTTTGCATGGAATCGATTATATTTAATGACATGATAAGTCGGCGTCTTTCTGCCTGATCTACATTCCCAGAGACAGAGTAATTGCTTGGGATGACATCAGTACAATGGACGAAGATAAAAATGAAGCAAGTATCAGCATCAGAAACAGACGGGAGGACGTTCGTGACAGTGTGGAAGATCGGCGGAGAACCTCATGCAGTCTCTGTGCTCTCTGACCGAGGGGAGTCGGTATGGTGTTGTGTTAACTAAACACTGTTTATGACAGAACACATGTCTAGAGCAAATGTGAGAAGAAGAAGAGGGAACGCCAAGAAGAAGAGAGAACGCCAGCTCACATAGGTTTATGTTCTGTTAATGATTTTCCTGAATTTTGCCCGGTTTGTTCACAGATGTTCCAGAACCGGGACAGGTATGACACTCGAGTGACCCGTCTGAGACCCAGCCTGGGTTTAGGTCAAACTGCAGGACTGAGCGTGCCTGTGCCTGACTGCAGGTTGTGTGGCATGTTGGTTCGTCCTTGGCGCCTCCACGCTGTCATTTGAATCATATATCAAATACATCAGCAGGACTGTTTTTCGTCTCTTTACAAAAACTGCCCGACTTCATCCCTCCATCGAGGTCTTTGCAGGAGAGATGGCCGTCCCAGCCTGGCTCAGTGCAATGCAGTGTGTGAGTAATGTGCAGTAAATTCGCCGTCCCTGCGTGGTTCATGACCTCGTGCTCGACTGAGATTGTGGAAATGGTTCTGTTTGTGTATTAGTAATACGTTTGACACCACTGACCGATTTTACATTTGGCTTAAATGTGCACCATGTCTGTTTAATTTCATCTACAAAGGCAGACGTAAACCCATAGTGCAGAATTAATAATGTGTTTTTATAACTGCAAAAATAAAAACAGGTAGAGAAGTTAAATATAGAGGGCATGATAAGACAAATGCGTCATTAAATCGGTAGACGAGGTGGAAATGTTTTATTTTTGTTTTAAAACATCAAAGAAAGCTGCGAGCACAGAGTTGGAGACAGATTGTTCACAGTTTTTTGAGGCATGAAGGGTGCATCGCTTCATACGCTTCCCTTCCTGCCCTGACACGCCCATTGCTCTGGAATAGGCTCAATCTTACTTCAATGCTCTTACTTTCACTATTAAAGAGCTCTGATCTTTTACACTGCGACTTCACCGGGCGTTTAAGTGATCTCTCATCATGCTCATTGAGGATGTGTTTCTGAACGCACTGTGATGTTGAGGGTTCAGCTCAATCCTTCCAGAGTTTTTCAGTCCTGACCTCGCTCTAAGACTTTTCCACATGTTTGGGTCATTAAAGGGGTTCCTGGGAGGCCGGCGTTTCAGACGTGAAGCAGGCATTCCGTAGTGAAACACAGGATTACATAGAGAAATAAATGGAGTTTTTACACTCGGGCACAATTAAAACAGGCCGTGTCATTGCTTCTTAAATGTTTTTATTTATTTTTTTTAAACCAGGCAGTGTACATTATGCTTATTATTTTGTTGAGCAACATATTAGTGTAAAGAAAATTTGATGGAGCAAGTTTTTGATCAGACAGCAGTTAGTGAGATTAGAGGACTCATAGAGGTCATTAGTAAGGAATGCATTAAAAACATTTTATGTTTTTTATTTTAAAAAAATTGTCATAAATAGTCTTCTCAATCTCTGATGATGATCCAAACAATCATCACCGGCGGTTGGTTTTGGTCTGGAGTAGATTACCACGTAGATCCAGGCGTACCAGGAGGATTAAACTCATAGAAGATGCATTAGAACAAAATGGATTGCTGGCAGGCTGATGCTGAGTTTATGTCTTTATCTTCACTTCATTCTTGAAGAAATTTAATTGAAATGAAATCTCATGCCAGCTTCACTCTGGGGAGATTCGCCTGATGATGTATAATTGTTCCCTGATGTTTTCCCTCACAATCGACGGTGCTACACTGTCCAAGGCAGGTGCTATTGAGATGTGTTTAGGCTCTCAGTCATTCTGCCGAGCTGCATTTCCAGCACACTGTGTAGTCGACTGGTGTCTGGGAGGTTATCTGTGACTGCAGCTGTGAAGGGACGGTGTGTGCACCTGTTTAATGCTGCAGGGTTTATAGGGGGAATTCTACCCGCCTGGAATCCAGAACACCTTTCCTAAAGGATGATGTTTGTTACGTGTATCAGCATTGAATTCATTTAAGCCGCAACTTTTGATTGTCGCAGTTCTGAGAGTAAAAACTCTTTATTTCTCTAGATAATCCCTTGCTACACTAATGCACTTATTTTCGATCACCAAAGCTATGATCGAAAACGCCGGCCTCCCAGGAACTCCTTTAACGTTTTTTTCCCCCCCAAACATGTGCAATGTAAAATAAAAAAAACGGTCAAATGACTGGCAACAACGGCTGCCAAAAAAATCCCATAAAATTTATATAACTAAAACTAACTTTTATAAAACTAAAATACTAATGTTCGAAAACATTACATTTACAGAAATTGTTATTTAATCTTTTACAGAGAACCCTGATATTTCACAATTTTTTCATAAATTCCTATGAACACACATGTTCAATAAAGTGTTAACACAAACTCAAGATTACAATATTTGTACAATCATGATGCAAAATACAATAAAAAGAAGTTCAGTTTTATAGCATTACAGTAAAATCCTAAAATAAAAAACAAAATGAAA
>JAQMYG010000004.1:23836715-23850327 GCA_030014215.1 Clariallabes teugelsi
AAAAAAAAAAAAAAGAATGATACTGTTTGTCCAGTCTATATAACATTACACTCTGCAAAAAAATTAAATGCAGAAATAAATAAATAAATAAATAATGAAAATACAGGTCAATAGTTTCAGACGAGGTTTGAAAACGAATATCATAATAATTTTTTATCTCAGTATCATTAATCATGCCATGGTTCTTGGTGCCAGATGGCTGGATGCATGCTGATTATCTGGGATTTTCATTACCAGGAGCATCTAGAGTTTATAATGAATGGTGCAGTAAAAACGTCCAACAACAACAACAAAAAAGAGCAATAGTTCCTCAGAGTGAAACATCTTTATCCTTCTTTCTACTTTTGCTTTACCATGAACAAATGTAACTATGTCACTTTAATAATAAAGGACAAGTGTCTGGGCAGCATCAGACCAACCTCCCCTATGCCTAGACAGGAATTCCACAGTTCCCAATCTAATGATGATCAGTTGAAGGGTGAAACAGCTGAAGTGTCAGATAATGACAGTTGAGCTGTTTATGGGAAAAGGCCATGGAATGGAATGACTAAAGCAGATTGGGGTTTAAACAAATAGTGAAGGCCTGTCCTGGGATATATTTTTGGAAAGTGAGGACCACCAAATAAATGACTATCCACTCTTTCTAGATAGTACTGTACTCTCTGTGCACACCGAGAGACTGTACAGCACTGTCACTATTGCGTGGTTGTAGGCGAGGCGTAAGTGCAGAGGTTGAGACTTGACGTTTTAATTAATATATAAAGAAAACAGAAACAAACTAAACATTACAAACCACATGGAAAAAAACAGAACAAGACCAACAGGATACCAAAACTTTATAACAGTACAACAACAGATCTGCAACAGATCAGAAAACAAAAACAGATGCAGGACAAAATCCAACTAAAGGCTGTTATATTTGACTACTTATGGTCAAAATAATTAGCCACCTCGGTTCAGTTGAGGGCTCCAATCACCTGACCGGGTGCACTCTGGAATCTCTGGGCGCAAGGCACCCTCTAGGGATTATTACTGACAAGCACAGAATATGCAGCACATGGATGGATGGATGGATTGATGGATGGATGGATGGATGGATAGATAGAAAGAATACTATTAATCCCAAAGAGAAAGTGTATTGTTACAGCAGCCAGTAAATATCTTTAGGCTGTTGGGCTTTAGATGGGTGGGGGCCAGAGTACCCAAAGGAAATGGTTTAAGGCAATCTAAATTGGACTAATGTTATCAGGTTTATTTATTTGTTTGTTTATTTTTACAGATGTTTGGTAAGATAGCCTTGAAAGACAACACCCAAATCAACCGAAACAACAATTTTCAGACATTTCCGCAGGCAGTGCTGTTACTTTTCAGGTGAGTTCTGCCTTTCTCTCTTTCATTTGGTCTTTTATGCATCAGGAGGTCAAGCACAGTGGAAACACATGTAAACTGTTGTGTGCCAATCTGCAGATGTGCAACAGGTGAGGCTTGGCAGGAGATAATGCTGGCCTGCTCTCCTAACCACCCATGTGAGAGGGGTTCTGATGAGGCCCCCACCAGTGAGGACTGTGGCAGTCATTTTTCCATCATTTACTTTGTCAGTTTCTACATGCTCTGTGCCTTTCTGGTGAGTGCCTCATGTTTGTGTTTGTTGAATGGAGCTGATTCTAAATGCTTCTGTCACAAGCCTCAGTTACTGCATGCATTGAGAATAATTGGTAATGACTAAGGATGATTCTGTCTGCTAACAGTATTTCTGTGATAACTTGTAACTTCAGTCACTATATAGTTTAGGAATGAAATTGCCATGAACTGTTTTGTACCTGAGTCAATTCACTAAAAGGCTACCAGCTGGGTTGAACATATATATACAGTATGTAGGGACTTTCAGCATCACTAAATGAAGTAATGGTACACTTGACTAATTGCTGAAGTACCACATCTTCTTCAACAGTAAATGAGAAAGCAAAAAAAATGAATAAATGAAACATGGTATTTAAGACTGATTAATGAGATATTGGAAAGGATTAGGTTATATCAAGCAATAGATCTTAACAGCAACTACTGATGACATCACTATTATTTCCCTTTCTAGCTTAAACTATTGTGAAATAAAATTGATGTCATCAGTAGTTAAGCAGTAGTCATTAACAGAAATAACCATTCCCAGCTAGCGCCCAAATTCCAGCCACTGGATGCAGTACTGGTCCCAAGCCCGGATAAAATGGGAGGGTTGCGTCAGGAAGGGCATCTAGCGTAAAACCTGTGCCAAGCCCGTATGTGCGGACTGGATGGTCTGCTGTGGCGACCCCTTGCCGGGAGCAGACGAAAGACCAACAACAAGAACATTAGAAGAAATAACATAGTTTTATACTTACTTATATTTTAAGGAAATATAATATACAACATATTAGCAGACTAATTCCATTTAATGTCATGCCCGGTTGCCAATAAGTATTTTAATGTATTAACAACATTCCTAACAGGTACCTATTATAAAATTTAAAAAAAAGACTAATTTTTTTAGTGATAATTTCCCCACCAATGTAACGCAAAGAAAAAATTATGACAAGACTTTGGACAATTAGCAGTATTATCATACAGAAATGTAGATGGATGATGCTAATAATTAGAATTATGCATTTTTGTTAACAAATGTTTTTTTTTTTTAATCCATTAGTAGACTTAGGCATATTGTCTTTCTGTAGAATTGGAATTAAATATTTAAATTAGATTTTCTAATTTCACTTCCAGGCTTATCAGACTTTGTTACAATAAATGCTTTAACTTTACTTCTGGTTGAGATTTGTGTGAAAGGGGAACGGTATTTCATTTAAGGACAATTTTGTCATCACACTTTCTGTTTTACTGTCCACAGATTATCAACCTGTTTGTGGCTGTTATAATGGACAACTTTGACTACCTAACACGGGACTGGTCCATACTAGGACCACATCACCTTGATGAGTTCAAGAGGATATGGGCAGAGTATGACCCTGAGGCAAAGTTAGTCACTTCTGTTCTTTTGCTCTCTGATGAATGTATTTAGATGTACCTGGAGTTGTTTATAATGAATACTCCAAGAAGTAGGGGTGCGCATACCTGTAATCTGATTTAACATATAGAAGAAGCAGTGATGTTGGATCATTCATTATGAGGTGTCTTAAATTGGAATAGCTTACGTTGGCAGCAATACCCTATGATGTTATTTAGAACCCTGTAAACAATTTGTTTGAGATTAATATTTAGCAGGGCGGCATGGTGGTGTAGTAGATAGCACTGTCTCCTTGCACCTCCAGGGTCCGGGTTTGATTCCCAGCCAGTCCAAAGAAATGCAGGTTAGGCTAATTGGCATCCCCAAGTTGCATATAGTGTGTGTGTGTGTGTGTGTGTGTTCTGCGATGGATTGGCACCCTGCCCAGGGTGTACCCTGCCTTGTGCCCTAAGCCTCCTGGGATAGGCTCCAGGTCCCTGCGACCCTGAATACAGGATAAAGCCAATTACAATTAATTACATTTTAATGGTTAGACATCCACAAAAGAACGTGACCAGTCCAGAGTGTTCCTAGAAACACAGATTTCAGTATAAAACGTTTATATTTTAAGTTTACCCACAGTCATTCTCTTGGGAGCCAGTAATAAAGCCAAGCTTCTTGTGTGTTAACATAGGGGAAGGATTAAGCATCTGGATGTGGTGACATTGCTTAGAAGGATTCAGCCACCCCTGGGGTTTGGCAAACTCTGTCCCCACAGAGTGGCCTGCAAGGTATATGAAAAAACAGCATCTTTTACACTTTCAGTGGATATAAAAATGTCTACATAATGTCTACACCTTACCATTGCAGGTTTTTATGACATGAAACATAAATTACCTGAGATCATGTTTCCAGCTTTAATGTGAAAAAAAATAAATGACTAAATTAGTGGTTAGCACGTCCAGGTCGCCTCGCACCTTCTGGGTTCAGTTCCTACATTGGATCTATGTGCACCGAGTTTGGGGGAGGGAAGATTACCCTAAATAGTGAAGAAACAGATATGTCTTAAGTCATCATTTAAAGATTGCCAGAGACTCAGCTGTACAGACATCTAGAGGAAATTAATTTCAGCACCTAGGTGCCAAAACAGAAAAGAGTCTAGATGCACATCTCTGGGACCAGTTGAGAAGTGCTGTAGTATCAGAGGGAACATGGTGCAGTGCGTGGTGTGATTAGAGGTAAGAGGTATGTGGGTGCTGGGCTGTTTTTAGCTTTGTAAGGCAAGCAAGGTGGTGTGGGAGAACTTGGGAAGGTTAAAAACGAGATGTGCAGCTGCATCCTGGATCAGCTGTAGAGGATGAATGGTGAACAGAGGCAGGCCTGCCAGGAGTGAGTTACAGTAGTCCAGTCTTGAAATAGAATAAAGGGACTTAACAAGCACCTGAGTAGCCGGTGAAGAAAGAAATTGGCAATTTCTTCTGATGTTGTAAAGAAGAAATTGACAAGAGTAAGTGAGGTTAGCAGCGTGTGGGGAAAACAATGTTGTACTTCGTCTTTTTGCACACGCGCGGGTGCGTTACATTACAATAATAATAAGAATAATAATAATAATACTGAATGGAGAAATCTCAGTCAAAGAAGTATCATCATGAAGGAGAGAAGAAAATGAAAAATAAATACATATCAGTATTTACAGTTTGAGCTCGACACGTTTATGAGCTCTGTCGCTTGCTGTCAATGGGCGCCTAAGAGAGATAACACATTTTCGGCTTCAGTAGACACACAATACTTCAGACTGAAACATGACTGCCCCCTACAGGTAATGAAGGGCATTTTCGCAGCCGCGGCAAGTCGCGGGATCCCTTTTCTCGAACCGTGCATTCTTAATGGCCAGATCTGTATAGAGGGAAAACAGGATATCTTCTAGGTAGGAAGTAAACCATTGCCATGTCGTACCACAGACTCCAAGACTTGCATGATCAGTCAAGAGAATCTTGTGGTTCACTGCGACAAGTGCAGCTGACAGGTCCAGGCAGATGAGGACAGATGACAGCCCAGCCAATCTAGCAGCATGGATCCTCTCAGTTACTGACAGAAGGGCAGACTCTGTAAAATGAGCCATTTTGAATCCGGATTGGTTGTAAACCGTCCTTTCAAAAATTTTAGAAAGAAAAAAGAGCAGTTATACTGGGCGATAGTTGCTGATGTCCGCTGGACCCAGACAGGGTTTCTTGAGGATGGTAATAACCCTTGCCTTCTTTAAAGCAGCAGGGACATGACCACATGATATGGAATGGTTGATGATGGTTGTGAAAAAGGGAAGGAGGTCTTGTGAGATGACCTGAAGCATTGTGGAAGGGATTGGGTCTGATTAACAGGTAGTGGGATAGGAGGATGAAATGATGTGCTGAATCTCATCAGTTGTCAGGTTAGAAAATTCTACTAAAGGAGGGGTGGGAAGGTCATAAAGTTGTGCTTTACGAGTTGGGTTGGGAGCAAAGGTCTGGAATTGTTACTATTTTCCCATCATAGAATATGGCAAAGTCATCAGCAGTCAGAGAGGATGGAGCAGGAGGAGTCAGTGGGTTGATTAGTGAAGAGAAAATTTTGTGGAGTTCGCCAGGATCATGTGCAGGAGCTTTCAGCTTTTCCCTGTAGAAGGCAGTTTTAGCAAAATTGTTCCAAAATAGGTTGCTATTTAGTGTATGCATGTTTACCTCTGTCTGGACAAGAACCCCTATCCCAGGTGAAGAGAATTAGCCCCATGATGGTGCTTAACTGTGAGCATGCTGTTTTACGCTGTCTTGTCTTCGTAATTCGTCCCATGAGGCCATGGCCAGTGTTGGATGTAATGCATTAAAAAGTAACGCGTTAGAGTACTTGGATTACTTTTTTGATATAACGAGTAATCTAACGCGGTATGTCCGCCATTTAAGTACTCAGTTATTTAGTTATTTTTTCAAAAATGTAATCTGTTATTCAGACTATTTATGTAATCCGTGAGCCAGACAGCAGCCATTCCCAAACTGTTAGTGTGTTGTGTGTGTGAAAGTGGTCCTAGAAGCCCCGCCCATGATAACCCGCCCCCCTCTGTTATTCCTGCTGTTATAGCCCTATCTCACCTATGCAATTTGACTATGCGAGGACCGAAGCGCGGAAAGAAACCTAATCACAGCGGCCAAATCATGCGAAACCGCGTACATGATATAGGGGTATCAGTAGTTAACAGATTATGGGCCAAACTTGGCTGAGTGATGATGGTAGAATAATTATAAAGATCTTGACTAAAACAACATGCATGAGGAATCACAAAGGAGTTTTCATTTTCTGCAGTGGAAAAGTACTCGAACTAGTTACTTTTATGAGAAAATAATGCTGTAATGTAACTGATAAAGACTTTTTAATGACAGTAATTTTGTAATGTAATCAGTTACTTTAAAAAGTAACGTCTGGCCTTGGCACATTTATCACAGAGTCTGGCAAAATTGAAAGAAACTTTCTGACTCAAGGCAGATATAATAAATATTTTTAAAAATAAGTTTAAATGTAATTGGTTAATTCTGAGTGTAGACACATGACCTGTTATAAAAGAGTGTGTACACATATACATCCAGGTTATTGTAAAGTATTAATTTATTTATTTATTTATTTTCTCTTTATCATCACATTAAAAGTGAAAAAAAATATCTTGTATTCTTCTTCTTCTTCCTCTTCTTCTTTTTCTTCTGATTATTATTATTATTATTATTATTATTATTATTATACATGAATAAGGCCTTCAATATTACCATTTTTATGTCCACTGTACATGATCACAACATATATGTGTCTACCCTTACTTCTATGTATGTAATTGATTTTTCTTCATTTCAGCGGCTGGTATCTATGAACATGCCTCTGAACAGTGATGGCACAGTAATGTTTAATGCTACCTTGTTTGCTCTTGTGCGCACGGCACTCCGGATTAAAACTGAAGGTACAAAATGCATGACCATGTGATATAGTAGAATCTTGGCTAAGACAAGATATGTGCTATAGCTACAGTATATCTCATGTATGGTGTTAGGTAATCTGGAGCAGGCAAATGAAGAACTGAGGGCAATCATTAAAAAAATCTGGAAGAGAACCAGTATGAAGTTGCTGGACCAGGTTGTGCCACCAGCAGGAGGTAGGTACAGATCTTGGGTTTTTGGCTCTTGCTTTAAGTCAAATATCCAAAGAAATCAAACAATCAACATATATGAAACCTAACCAACATAGTATGTTAATGATTTTATTTTTTTTATTAAAATAAAATGCTGGCATGGTGGCTTAGTGATTAGCTTTGTTACCTCTCTAGGCTCTAGCCTCCCACCAATGGTAGGAATTTAAATAAAACCTTTTTTTTTTTTTTTTTAATGAAATATTCTTAAATAACATAATAATACTATACACACACATTCAGTGGATTTAGCTGATTTATTCGACAATTGGATAAAGGTGAGTGAGAGCTGAGATGTGAGAATTATATACATTTGAATAATATTAAGTGTGCAAATAACAACAACAATAATAATAATAATAATAATAATAATAATAATAATAATAATAATAATAATAATAAAAATAATAATAATTCTGATACTGAAGATACTTCTAAGCAAGAGACTTCCAATGTGCTTAAATCCATTAAAGCTAAACTATGCCAGTATCAAATCACTATTTAGAAAATTAAGACATTAAAGTCACTAAAATGACATTCACTGCATGATTTTGCATTTGACCCTCATGCTCTCTTTGGCATCCAACAGCCTCATAGTGGCTGAAAAAACATGGGTAACTTTAACTGGGCATGATATTTATTGCCTTTTCCTAATTTAATGGGAACTTCTTATATTTAATGAGTTTGGGTTAATATTGTGTTCCAGACATTCCATACAAAAGATTTAGTGAACACAGATAGAAATATGATTGCATGCAATACATTTACATTATAAGAGGTCATAAGTTGGAAAAAAGGGAACAATGCTCATTGAATTTAAAATCAGAAAATATGGAGCAACTACATACTGTATTCCAGCTGCAAACATTTCCTGCTAATGGATGGTGTGTTGTTGTTGCTTCTTTTTTTTTTTACATAGATGCAATGCCTAAATAAAGGTTTAAGTAGTGGAAAATCAATAAAATTTTTTCGATCAATCAAAATTTATCTTTGACCTGTGCCCATGGCGACCGTGAGCTCAAAGCTGAGAGAAGAGCAATGTGGTGCACGCCGCATTGCCTCTCCCACAGCTGCAAGCTCATGGTCTCCACTGGCATTGCCAAGTAAGACCTCAACCTTGTTAGGTACTCACAAATGATCTAACTCCTTGTTAGATTAAACACACGACCCATCACTGGTGTATGCCGTGACAAATACTTTACAAATACAAATTTTATGATTTGAAGTGTGGTTTATATCAGTCTTCTTATGCATACATTTAATGCACTTTAGATCACAGGTAGGCTACAATTTTAGTTTTTTTTTTAATCTTACAAAAAACTTTGTTAAGCCCATCTTTAAAAAAAAAAAAACAAGTAATGTCCTTTGCCATCTGCATATACTGTACATCATTATACTTAACAGGCAAGAGTGGAATGCCATCCTGTCTCGACAAAAAGTGATTGTGAATGGTATTATAGAGATAGAAGCTTGGAATAAATTGATAATATGGCAAATACTTCAGAAATCCACCTGACGCTGATCCTGTTGTATTTAAAAAAAAATAAAATTACTGTTCTAAATGATTTTTTGAAAATGTTTTTTTTCCTAAATTATATTGAATTCTATGCTATTTTTTCTTTATCCTACAATCCCAGCATTTCTTTATAGTCCTAAAACGCTCTTTTTTCTAAATTAACTAAGAACATAATCATACTTAACAATATTTGTATTTATACTGTTTCTGTTTCTAGATGATGAGGTGACAGTTGGGAAGTTCTATGCTACATTCCTAATTCAGGAATACTTCAGGAAGTTTAAAAAGAGGAAAGAGCAGGGTTTAGTGGCAAAAGTGCCCCCCAAAACAGCTCTTTCTCTCCAGGTGAGTCTAACACTGACAATGTATATGTATATTGATTGTATGTCTTCATTTATATTACCTGACCCTTCTACGCTGGAAAGAAAGAATGCAGTTTCTGAACCTCTTGAACCAGCCTATAAGCCACAAACATATCTACAGATCAAGTCATTAAGAACTGAATTTTTTTTAGTTGTTTACATGTTTTTGCCATTGGTGTTTCAACAGCTTATTAGGTAATTTCATGAATAAACATATGTTCTTCTGTTGCAATCCGACTGTGTGCTGCACCTGGAAAGAGTAGTGCTGTAGAGAGAAGAAACAGCAAGTGACATGGGTGTATTTCCCAGGGTTGAATTGGCCAATTAGGCAAAACCTTAGCTCATTGATGGCCCACCAATGGCAGGGCTTCCCCCTTGCTCCTCTTTTTGCTCTGGTGGAGTAAGATTCTTGAACTTTTGAACTCCTGGCAATGAACAGCTCCCAAACGGGTCTCAGAAGGACAGCCATTTACAAGGAAGGGGTGGTCAAGGCTTGGTCTAGGAAACAGTGTTGAATGCTGAAAAGCACTTTTCGTAGCCTGCCAGCTCCAGGAAGGCACATACAGGTTTCTTTGGCCAGGGTCAAGGGTAGGTCTGGACACCTTCTTCCCTCTTCTCCTGAGGCTTCATCACACATTGTGTGCCCCAGGTACTGTAACTTAATCAGCTGGTTAGCCCAGAACCTTTTAAGTCTGGTTAGCCCAGGTGCCCAAGTGGATGAGCATCAGTCATTGGAACATGGCTGAAGGTATTCATGGCTTTAGCCTCAGCCGTCAGGGCCATGTGCCTGCAGTTGGCCCCAGCAATGGTTTAGTTTTTGTAATCTGCTATGATAAAAAATTCCAGGGCTTTTTAGAATATACAGGGGGTATGCAACTGGAATAATAGTTTTACCACCATGTCTCTCGCGGCAACAGCATTAGGAGTGTGCATTTTTACCATAGCCAGAAAACGGACTCTGGTCTGGAAAAAGTGGGTGCTACATTTATTGTCAGATGACTGTGCAAAAACTATATAATAAAACTATATAAGCTACATAACCTTTATAAGTCTCTACTTTTATTTAAGTGCACTCACGATGATGACAAAACCTTATGATTTTGTAAAATAATGAAAGCAAACAGGGTGCTCTATTCTGTATTAGTTTCGGTGAACTTCAACCGAAACTCTATACTGTATACTAGCCGCACAGACTTGAAAAATCTATACTTATAGAAATCAAAATGTCTGCTTGTACATAAACTAATGGAAAGCAAATGTCAGATTATGTAACGTAATGATATTTTGTATGTAACGTGTATATAGGCGTATCAACTGCTGCAGAGATGACAAGATGACATGATTACCTTCATCACTACAGCCGAAAACAAATAAATTACTTATTTATTTATTTTAAATTATTAAAATGGTCAGTCTCCTTGCTGTTTTTCCCCAACACATTCATAGTCATTAGTCTATTTCTGCGCTCGGGAAAACTTTATGCGTGTGGTTGAGCGCTGATTAGACTATGTAGGAAATGAAAGAAGAGGATCACGATGCCGGCTCAACATCCCGGAGTCCAAACCTCATTTAAATTAAATGAACAAATAGTGTAGGTAAACAACAATAGCCCACTTTGAGAAAAACTTTTTAATTTAGACTATAAAAAATTATTCTGCATCTATTTTTAGGTGTGCCAGCTGCCACTGTCCTTATACGGCTCTTTGTCAGGGTAAATCGTTCAGTGACAAGCCTGTAAATGTTCATGTAAAACAGGTACATCTGTATGAATAAATTGTTTAAATGTAGGTATTATGTGCTATTGATCATTGATTTATGTAAATGACTCAGATGTAAGTAAATGCTCATTGCTGCGCTGTTTGGGGGAAGTAACGTGCTGATGATGTTTGGTCTGCTTTTTGGGTGTTGACAGTCTTTGTGATCTGAGTGTGTTGAGTGTGCGTGGTGTCACCTGAGAGGTGTCAATAGGTCTTACATACAGAGGCTCTGCTGAAAATAGTTAGGCACATCAGTCACTTTACCCCAAGTAAAAGGTCTTAAGTGTTATAATATAGTTCTAACATAACAGATATACAAACCGAACAAACGGTGCACACTGAATACTGAACCTAAACCGGGCTTCTATTTATAGCCTGAAGAGGAGAGCCCAAGACAGCCAGTGTCTGCTAGTGGTGGTAAAGGCTGTTTTAAACCATTCTTCTGAGGTTACAGTAACATACAAAATTGGCTCTCCCTAGGCACACCACCAGGTCATCCAACCAGGGAAGACGATAGCAGGTAGTTTCAGAAACTGGGTTTAGCCTTCTAAAGTCATTGTACAGCCTAAGACTGGTCACTTCTGGGAAAGTCACCAATAGGCCTCAAGTAAGGACAAATACAGATGTTGTAGGCTGTAACAGCATCCTTCTGTAAGGAAGTTGCTCTTCTGAGTCTGCAGAAACAGGATGCACTAGCCTGGTGGGGAGCATTGGCTCAAGCAACCTCCCCCGAGCAATTGAATAAGGAGTGAAATTCAGTTGGTGCAGCTGAGACCGAGGCCTGCCATCACAGTGGGAAGATATTTTAGGGAATATCCATTTGGGGGAATATCCATTTTTTTAATGTGAATTGAACTGCCCATGATGTTGCGCTGTCTGTACTGTAACTAATACATTTTGCACAGGCTGGTCTGCGTACACTGCATGAAATGGGCCCAGAAATACGAAGGGCAATTTCAGGAGACCTCACTGCAGAGGAGGAGTTGGAGAAGGCCATGAAGGAAACAGTGTGTACTGCATCTGAAGATGATCTGTTCAGGGTGAAGGTCTGAACTACTTTTTTTTCCCCAATATAACATTATGTTGTTGGAATCATTATAAGTATAATACAATGTGGGGCATAAAGGCTAGTCTGCCTGGCCTGTTCTAATAGAAAGAAGTCAGAACACAAAGTGCATTGCAGGTTGCATATGGAGCTGTGTAGGTACAGACTGTGTGCTCCACCAAATGCTCTTACAAATGGCATGTGAGCATCAGAACTGGCCCATGAAGCAATGGAAAAAGGTGACCTGGTCTGATAGATGATATTTTCTTTCACATCATGTGGAAGGCCAGGGGTGTTTGTCGTTTACTTGAGGAAGAGGAAACACCAGGATGCACATGGAAAGAAGGCAAGCCGATGAAGGCAGTGTAATGCTCTGGATGTTGTTCTGCTGGGAAACCTTAGGTCCTGACATTTATGCGGATGTTACTTTGACATGTATCACCTCCCAATACATTGTTGGGTGCAGTCAGATGCATAAGGGTCCTATCTCGCAACCTCCAGGGCTTAAAAGATCTGCTGCTAACATCTTGGACTTAGATATCTGTCTAGGTATTTGGATTAACATAAAAAACTAGGCTACTAGTGCCACCAGTCAAACACTATTGGGAAGATTTATTTTATAAATAATAGAACATATTATAAAACATCTGCCAAATGCTGTAATTGTAAATCTTGGTGCCAGATATATAACAAGACATTGTTTTCCTGACATTGAGTACATGACTCTAAAATGCATACCAGCATACATTTTCCAACCAGAGATAGTAACATACTGGACCAAGTTTACACCAACATCCCAGGAGCTTATAAAGCCGCCCAATCTCCACACCTTGGCTTATCTGACCACATCTCCATAGCAATTACTTCATCCTACAGACCTCTCATCTGCAGAACAAAACCAACTGTTAAAACTGTCCAAGTCTGGAGTGAGGAGTGTGGAGTGACACCACCACCCTCCACATAAATGGTGAGGAGGTTAAGAGACAAACAATGTCAAATTCCTGGGTCTGCACATAACAAAGGATTTTACATGGACCATTAGCACTTCCCAGAGAACCGGAGAGACCTGGCTCGAATAGTTAAGACTGCACAGCAACATCATCAAGGATCCAACCCATCCAGGACACAGACACGTACACTGAAACACATTGACACACTGACACACACTCACACACACACACATGGAAACTGAAGGCGTTATAACAACCTCAGCTGTTTGACCCTTTTTCCTGTGCTGCTGCTAATGCACCAGACAATTTACTGCACAAAACACTTTACACCAGGACTGTGTTATTCACACTAGTATAACTATTAGTATAACTTATAGTTTTATTTTCTTATCTCGCACAATCATGTTTGCACTTTTTGCACACTACTGTTTGCACTAAGATTCAGGTCCCACTTCACATACATTCCATTGTATATAATGGTATATTTATTATATTTTAGTGCAATTATCTTGTGTTTATTCTTTTGTTTATTCTTACGTTTATTTTTGCTGCTGGTCTCTGAGAGCTAGCAAACTAATTCCGTTGTATCATTACAATGACAATAAAGTCTCTTTATCTTCATCTTGTTTGGTTAATAACATATTTAGGTGTGTGGTTTATTATATACTCAGCAAAAAAAGAAACGTCCTCTGACTTTCAACTGTTTTTACTTTCAGTAAACTAAATGTGTAAATATTTGAATGAACACTAAAAGAGTCAACACCATAAGACATAAACTAAAAATGTTTCACAATGTGTCCCTGAATGAAG
>JAQMYG010000004.1:23855868-23868387 GCA_030014215.1 Clariallabes teugelsi
ATTGTTTAAACCCTTTACAATGAAGATCTGTAAAGTTATTTGGATTTTTACAACATTATTGTTGAAATACACAGTCCAGAAAAAGGGGCGTTTCTTTTTTTGCTGAGTATATATGTATTTGCATTCATTGTGTGGTGATCAAGTCTCCTTTTCTTTGCGCAGCGTTCTGATGGTTTCTTTAAAAACCATATGAATTATTATCATCAGAGTGATGACTGCACTGATTTTCCACCATCCTTTACCAGTCAGCGACCACTGCACATCAGCAAGTCAGGCAGCCCTGGTGAGGGCAAGTCACCATCTCGTGAGAAACTAGTGGACTCCACCTTTACACCAAGCAGCTACTCCTCCTCAGGTTCCAATGCCAACATCAACAATGCTAACAACACATCCATCAGCCACTGCTACCCATCCATAAGCACAGTGGATGGGCACACCAGGCCCCTTCTCATACCCGTACTACTCCCGTGTTCATCATGGTCCTTCCCCAATAAAAGGTATGTCCAAGAGGGAAGTATAGTGACGTTGTATATGCATGAAAAACTACAAAGGAAGTATTCCCACCAGGGAAAACACTGTGATTTCTTTAACCCTGTGTCTTTGTGCCTTCTTTACATCTTAGAGTTTCAATCCTAATTGTGGCATTTATGTGATTTTTCACAGTAATAGGCAATTTGTCTAATTTGAAATAGTTAAATGATTACTAAACCTTTCCATTTGATTAATACTGTACATTTCAGTAGATCAGGAAAACTATGCTCAGGGACAAAGAAGAGAGGCAGGGATGGAAATATATTAGTAGAATTATTTTGTTTATAATGTCAATTGTTTTATTTTAGTCACATTTAGATATAAAAAGATCATAGACAATATAGACTAAATTGCTCAGGAAAAAACTCCTGAAGAAAAATGATTGAATGAGGGTAGTATTTTGACACCACAAATGTGAAAAATAGTCCAAAAATCCTAGGAATAGCTGACAAAGGTAGGCTTCACTTATTATGCAAAATGAATAAATAAATAAATGTATTACATTAGTGGGTGAAAATACTTTTACTGCAAGAATATGTCAAGTGTTTTTAAAGCTCATTCTGTTATTCTGTTAAAGCAGAAAGTAAGGCCCACATTCCACTGAGCCGAATGTGCTCCCGAATCTAGACTGATGCATTACGACTGGAGAGCTCAATAGGATGGTAACGGCTGCTTTTGGGATCTCTATGAGTTCTTATGTGGTCGTCAGCGTCACTATGGTCCACATGCTCCAGTCATCCTCCCGATCATAAT
The DNA here is from genome assembly GCA_030014215.1 of Clariallabes teugelsi. Taxonomy (NCBI): domain Eukaryota; kingdom Metazoa; phylum Chordata; class Actinopteri; order Siluriformes; family Clariidae; genus Clariallabes; species Clariallabes teugelsi. The sequence goes on from JAQMYG010000004.1 coordinate 23,857,153, forward strand.
AACGCTGACGACCGCTTCGTTAATGCCTTGGTATCAGTTCATAAGCACCGCTATCGATTCATTATTGATTTTTAAGCCCATGTACCCTTATCGGTTTTCATCACCTTCTTACCTGTTTGGTAATCATACACAAAACAGTGCATCACTGTTTATATTCACGGCAACATTCGAGGGATAACACACCTTATTTTAAGAGAATCCTACAAAACACATGTAATATTATGTGTAATGTATGAGGATCCTGCGTAAACTCGTACTGCTGAAGCTCAGAATCAAGTCACAAAATAACATTGTGAATCTTTTTCTCATGTGCGCGGGCATGCGATTTTCTCTTAATCATGTTTATTATGAATGTGTCTTATGAATATTAAAAGTACCATATGATTAGACTCAATGCAAATATGTTAATGTCAAAAGTAAATACTGACATGTGACATGAGACTGATGTCTTCACACAGCTGTAAATGTGTGTTAATTACAACGGGATTACACAAATATTATTTTTCTTTACTTAGAGAAAACAAAGTGGAGCTAGCTTTGTCTATCCCCTTTTTCTCTTTGCAAGTGTTTTTGTAAATGAAATGCCACACGAGTTGGAGACCCGCCCCCACGCTCAGCACTCCATTCACATGCAAGATTTATGTTAACAGCTCTATTTAGATGTAAGTAAATGAGAATTACAAATTACAATGATTGCATGCCTGTGCCCAACAGAACAAAAAATGGCTTGAATGAAGAAACAAAAATCTTCAGTATCAATGTAAGAATCTTGTCCTAAGAAAATGACTCATCACATAAATCCACACGAGGCTCGTCTCACATCGCGCACGCTTTTCACATGGTAAAAGGTGATAAGAACAGCTTGATTTTAGTCATAAATAGTAGCAATTTTTGAAAGCAGCCAAAATGTGAAATCAATAATAGTACCCCAGAAAAGCAACAAAACTGAACAATATATCTGCTAAATAAATGCGGCTACTTTTTAAAAATACTTTGTAATAGTCAGTAGCATCATTTTAATTTCTCTTTATGATGGTAGTGTTGTTACCGGTTTCATTATCATTTATTTAGGTGTCAGTAGAACACTGTTAAATTCCTTAACGGCTGGCTATTGAAATGTTATTACAGTGGAACCTTGGATTACGAACATAATTCGTTCCGGAAGCGGGCTTGTATATCAAAACACTTGTAAACTAAATCGAATTTTCCCATAAGAAATAATGGAATCTAAATGAATCATTCCAGAGCCCAAAAAAATAAATACATAGAAATAATTAATACAAAGTATAAAGTAAAAATAAAACAAATTAACCTGCACTTCACCAAAAATAAATCCCGACAGATGAGTGTTTCCATTTGTGCGCGCAGGCGCTGTGTGTGTTTGTGTGTGTGTGTGAAGCTAAAGTAAGAGGAGAGGAGTAATGAGACCCCCTGTCATGTTTAGGGTGGAATAGGGCTGTTGCTGATGTTATGAGCTTGAAAGGGCAGGCATAGACGCAGAGGGTATATAACAAAGAGTCTTTTTAATAACAAAATATAACAAAACAAAATGTAGAACAAAACGAGTAGTTGGTGTAAAACAGGCTCTTTTGCTCAACACAGGTATAGAGCTAAACACAGGCACCTCAGAGAAAAACCATTGGCTCAGTTGTGATAACGTGATGCTCGGCACCAAAACAAGAAGCGCATGTGTGATACATGATACTCGATACTCGTAAACCAAGACTTTAGTTTTTCAAGTCAAAATTTATTACAAATCTTTGCTTGTCTTGCGGAACGCTCGCAAACTGCGTTACTCACAATCCAAGGTTCCACTGTATGTCGATATCAAGTCCTTATTGTTCGTATTACTTGTGTCAAAATATGCTATAGATTCATTTTCATGTATTTATGAATTAGTTTACATCGTTAATGGCTTGATGTGGGAGTCACTACTGAACTGGTAACGACTGCAACAGCAGGTCTGTAGCAAATTTGGCTCAGTGGAAGGGTGGCCTAACAGAATTACTCCCAGGTTTACATGAAGCAAGTCCCATCCACCATTTCCAGAATCCATAGTCTCACACTTGGGACTGTTATGCATGTTGAAATGTATGCCCTTCAACCTTTCCTTATAGACTTGTATAGATTTGTTTTCTTCTTGTGTCTATGTTCAGCTCAGACTCGGATGAATGTCATTTCCCAGTAATCTCTCGAGGAGAAGGAACTAAAGATGAAATGCATGACAAGATGGTTACAGAGAATGAATGCCAACATGAGAACGACTTGCTCTCCACTAAAATGTAACTCAGTTTCCCAAGATTCTCAATTATTTTTAATTTCTATATTATATTTATTTATTTTATGTTTGGCAGGTTGGTGTTGCAGAATGACGAGTGTAAGCAGTTAGCTGTGATGGAAGAGACGAATGGGGGTGCGGACAGAAGACCATGGAAGTTTCCCCAACAAGCTGTTCTCTGCCCAACTGCACTAAGTAATATTGTACAGACAAAGAAATGAACAGAACAAAAAAAACAGTCAACAAAATCAATCTGGTTTGTTAACATAAAATTTTAATAGCTGAAACTTTTAACCTGCCCTACTCTCTCACAGGTCGACGATCTTCCTTTCATCTAGAGTGTCTAAGGAGACAGAGCAGAAGTGAAACTCCACATAAAACAGCTTTGCCCCTGAACTTTGTCCAGAAACAGGTGAAAAAGTCACAGATTCAAAGGTTACTATATAGTCTCATGAAAATAGTGGAATGGGAAGGCCAATTTTGATATTTTTTGCTATACAGTGAAGACATTTAGATTTGAGATCAAAACAGGAAATAAGGCGTAAGATCGACATTTCAGCTTCCATTTTTCGGATATTTACTGTTTTAAACCTTAGTTAAACCATACAACATGGCACCTTTGCCAAATAATATTAAAACAGCCTTAAAGCAAATTAAAACACATTACACTTAATATTTGCTTGCAATAACTGAATCAAGCCAGTGACCCAGTGACATACCCGAATTGATACATTCCTTTCTTATGATAACTGTATCACTTCTTTCAGTCCTTGTTTATTTTGGATGGGTTTCACCTTTTTCATGCAGACATTAAATGCCTGGTCATTTTGGTCATTCGATTAACTTGTCCAGTCTAAACCCTTCCTGTTTTCTCCCTGATAATGTCCAGTGTTGTGTTGAAGTGTGCTTTGGGATGTTGTCCTGCGGCATGATAAAGTTCTAAAATAATTCTTCTGCTCCATCATGAGTTCCATGTTCAGTAAAGATCAGTGAGAATATTCCAGAAGCAGCCATGCAAGCCAAGCCATGACAAAACCTCCACCATGCTTCACCCATCAGCTTGTATGTTCTAGATTGGAAGCAGATCGTTTCTTGCTCCATACTTTGACCTTTCCATCACTTTGGTAGACGGGGAAAACTTGGGTGCAAAACTTTTGCGGCACATATTTATATTTCTTTGCAAATTCTAATCTGGTCTTCTAAATCAGACTGTAAAAGTCTTTTTTGAAGGGTTGATTGTGATACAGTACCATCACGGCTGCTATTTTTCCTACTACAAAAAGATCTCTGGTCTTCATCTTCGTTTATTATTTCACAGAAAATGTAGTCTTCACAGGCTAAATGCAGGGCTCAAACCAAATGTCTTTAGTCTATAGCAAAACAAAAGAGTTGGTCCTGACGTTCCAATGCTTTGGAACTTTCCAAGAAAATTTGCTCCAGCATTTTGAGGGTTTTTTCACAATCAAGTGATTATGCAACTAAAAGTGAGAACTAATGTAAGGTGACTGTCTTTTTGCAATTATACGTCTGGCCTGCATTTCTAGCCCTGATTTATAATTTTTTTTCCAATGCTGATCAGATAAATTCAAAATAAAGGCAAAATAATGATTTTGCCTGTTTTGCGGATCACCTTCAAAACTACAAGAGAAATTGTTGTTACAATAGATTTGACAACTAAAATGTAATGCACTTATCATTTGCTAAGAAGAATATTTGTTATTGTTTGGAGTTTCTTTCTTTTCTCACTATGTTTGTTAGACAACTGATTGGCTTTTTGTTTGTTGTCAGTGTATAACTGTTGGTACACTGCTACAAGAACTAATGTCATGAATTATTTGTATTTTTGTTATTTGTTGGAGAATGGTGACTTTCACGTCTTCAATGAAATTGGGCAATAACCTGACCAGTGCCCAAATTGTTTTGGAATTTCATCAATAAGAACTTATGAAGCTTTGCCCTATTTGCATTATAATGACAGAAGTAATGCATGAAGCTTGTATTTATTCAATTTTCTCTCACACTGTGTTGTTGCAGTGGGGTTCGATGCAGACAGCAGACATGGTTGCTCAGCCTCCTACAAATAAAAAGTAAGCACCAGCTGGGATGAACAGATTTGCTGTTTTGTGTGTTAGAGCATGAGGTAAAGAAATATGCAAGTAGCATAAACCAATTTCAAAAGCAGCAAAACATCTGCAGACTGACCTCTCAGTTCTTCAGCTTGTGTTGGCTCTATCATGAAGAGTGCTCCCAAAAGGGTGAGCAATCTGCCTTAAAGTTCTGCAGTGAGGAAGTGTTTGCAATTACCTATTAACTGACCAAGAGAAAGCTTTTGAGTTTGCATGTGGAAGTGCTTTCACACCCACAGGCTTCAGTCTGTAAATTGAACTCTAGTTCATTTTCCCTCTTGGTGTGATTTGTTTTGTCTGGTATGAACACAGTAGTTACACCAGGTGTGGACCAAAACAACCGCAACTAGACTGATCCGAATCACCTGGCGACCACTGGTGCGGTCCTCCTATGGAGGAAGCATACTGAACCAAACCAGGACCAATGTACATACTGTACCTGAAGGCTCTTTTGAAACATTTTGATCTAATGAGTGTGTCACAGTTCAGTAGGATTAATGCACTTTAATTCCTATATTGTCTTGAGATGTGTCTTTGGTGAGTCAGGTGCTTCAACATGCTGTTCTCCCACAGTAGCCACACTTCACTTTCAAACAATATAAGTAGCAAATGGAAGCAATGAATAACCACCAGGCCAACAACTAACCAGTGTAGGTTAACCTACATCATTAAATTGTCTCTCCCATGTCATACAAACATGTATTAATGCACAACACAAGATCTTTTTCTGGTATTTTCTTTTTTGTTCCCATGGCATAGAAATCTGAGAAGATAAGAGGATATTTTTCCGTTTGAAGTGACGCATTTTGGTGCACTTGTATTTTTCTCTCTGTGATAAGAATTGAGCCAATGTGAAAATGCTACAAGTTTACAAACTCTTTGAGTGATTCTAACCAGAGCAAACAAACTAAGGTGTGAAAGCATCCTAAAAGTCAACAATGAAAATAATTATCTGCCTCTTTCACTATTGTCTCATTTGCTTTACTGATCTTCATGTTGTCTGTGATGACTTTAAGTGATACTCATTATTACTTATGTTACATAAAAGTTGTAGGATAACTGATCATCATGACATTTTTGATATGCTGTCTCCACTAGTGGATCTAATGGAAACTAACGTGGTTGCCTAAGATGTGAAACCACTGTGGGGCAAATTGATGTTTGAAAATAATTCCTCACACTCTCAGAGTCACTCTGGGTCCTGGAATATGGCTGTGCCATCATGAAAAAAACCTCCATAGCTGTGCAACCCAGATCATAAGACAGCCTCCAGAGGCTTGTACAGTGGCCACTATGCATGATGGGTGCATCGCTCCAAAGTCCAATCTTTATGATGAGTCTCACCCAGCTGTTTAGTCCTAATCCTGTGAATTATTATTATTTAATTGTGTGTGTGTGGAATTGCTCTTACCTTTACTATTTAACAGGTACCTTTACTATTTTTGGTTTTTACTGTTGATTTTTTATCATGCAACTTCACCAAGTGTTTAAATAATGTTAGATGTTACTGATTTCTTTTTCCTCTGGGATACTGTAAAATTTTGTTCTTCTAACCAGAAAATCCTTAGTCATATAGGGTAGATGATAGAAAATATGAAAAGGCTAAACAGAAGAAAGTATTATGTGCAATAGTGGAATTCATGATGATGAATGGAACAGCATTATGCAATTCTGGAAACTATCATGTCAATTTTATGCCCATGGCAGTAGCATTTGAAAACAAATTTTATTGATATTCCATTTAATTGTGTTTTAAAGTAAGTGAAAACTCTGCAAAGATTATTTTGTTTCAGCTTTCTGGAATATAAGTCAATCTCCGTAAACAAAGAAACAAAAGGAAGGCAAATGTGACATAACAAACGAGCAGACGATAAGATAAATCACTAGTTTTTTTCCTTTAATTGCTGGGGGTGTTTCTGCCACCAGATATTGGCAGTGGATTCATTGGGTGTTGTGGGTTGTAGGGTGGGGTCTCTGTGGATCGGCCTTGATTGACCAATGCATCCCACCAGCCTCGAATAGATTGGTAGATGGGGAGTTTGGATGCCCGGCCAGTGGCCTTGAGCTTTTTGCTTGCTGGATCCATTGTGTGGTGGGCTGTGGTGTACAGGGTTTTCTGGTGCCTTTTTATAGTGGTGTAATGGGTTAGATCTTTTGCACGGGTGGCACCCCGGACACATGGACACAAGGCGAGTTCTAACGGGAAAAAGGGTAATTTTATTTAAGAAAAAATGGGGAAGGAAATGAGTTAAAGGAGGGGGGAAAAAAGGGGTGGAAAAGAGTGAAGGTATGCTCGTACAGGTCCGGTGGCAGTACCCAGCTCTCATGCGGGCATACGGCTGGCGAAAGGTGGTGGCGGGCAGAGTGGCAGGCTGGAGCATGCGGAGGTAGCAATCCTGCATGCTTGCTGAATACGGCCCCTCTCAGCTCTCTCTTGGTGTGGCCACAGGCGGGAGACAGGGGCCTTAACGCGATCCACTCGGTGACATTTTTCTCTTCTTCGGCGGGGATGGAAAGGTAGGCTCTGAGCAGGAGTGAAGGTTCCATGGGAGCTCGAGCAGCTCTTTTCCTGCACTCTCCTCATCGTGGAGATCAAAGGAGCGGCATTCCATCGTCCCGCTCACAGGCCACTCGCTTATATCTCCACTGCATGTGTCTTTGCTTTGTTTCTGGACCTCGGTCTAAACTCTTTTATAACATGGAGAAAGCCTGACATCCATTAACATTCACTTAAGCCAGCCGGCCCGATGTGGCACCTAGGTAGGGAGCCTTCGGAGTGAGTGAGGAGCGACAACAGATTGAGGTGTACGCCCCTCACTGGCCTCAAGTGGCCATTGTCTTTTCTGTGGAATTGGTGGGCTGGCCTTTGGTCCCCGCGAGAATGGGTGCATATAATTTATAATCAATTTTATACAGCAAAAAAAGAATATATGAAATGATAGAACAGAATTTCTGCTTAAATCCTTTATCCTTTAAATTTATATCTGGATTTGTTAAACAACAGACAAATAGTATTAAGGTTATTTAAAGTGAATAACTCTTAATATTTTTGTTGCATTCAATAACACACTGACATCACCAAACTGTTTTTCGTTCAGCTGTTGTGTGTTTTATGCTTATATTCCCCCTTCAGTTTCATCTCTTTCTGGCTCATTTCATTTCAAGCTATGGCGATTGACTTTCCCAGTGTAAAAGGTTCTATTTTCTAAATATGATTTCTAAATCATTTCTAGAGCATACATATGTAAATATCAGACAATGAAAGCTGAAATTCTGCTCTATTGTATTCAGATGTCCACAATGAATCGTATAGATAGATAGATCATTGTCACTGCACAGTACAGATTCTCTCAGCAATGAACTGCAGTTTACCATCCAACAGAATTGCAAACTGTAGTGTATATCATGCCAAAGTTGGCAATGTGCAATAAATTAATAACTAAATTTAAAGTTGCAGATAAAAATAGTTGCATTATAAATTGATTCATGACAGTCTGGGGCAACGTGACATATAATAACCTGACACTTATTTAACAAAGTTCTTTCTTTCCCTACACAGGTGTTGATATCACAAATGTTGGACTGCTTCTCACCAGACTCCTCAGTCATCAAAGTGGCCGGGCAGGAGCTGGCTGCTACACATGACATGACCATGGAGGTGATGGAAAATGTGACAGAATGCATACTCAATGCCAGTGGGCCTCACAGCCCAAATAGCAACGTCCTGCCATATACGCACTGCAGCAATGGAGTGAGAACCAGCCAGGGACAAAAAAGAGCCTGGGAAATAAAGGTTAATGAGAAGGACGTGGGAGGACTGCAGGGTTCTGAGCAGGGTCCAATGAACAATAAGCTAGTAGTTGATGAGGACATGGAGTGTGTGACAAGCTTGTAGGGAGAACTTCAGCACAGAAGACCTTTGTTTCACCAGACTGTCATCCTGTCAAGAGTTACCCTGCTCTGTCTGAGAGCACTAGAGCATCTCTTAAGCCAGAAATGTATCTTTAAACCCATAGTTATTATAGGAGTCTAATGCAATTTGACTTAGCTAAAATGAAAAAAGTTTTTTTTCCTTTCTTTCTTACTTTCTTTCTTTCTTTATTTTCTTTCTTTTCTTTCTTTCTGTGTGAATGGCTGTGAGCAAATTTGTTTAGTATGTGAATGTGTGAGTGAGAAGGGAAAATGTGTCTATATAAAAGTGCCTCTTAGAACCTTGACTGAGTAATGATGCAAAGACAAAAAGACAAAAACAGACTTCAAACAGGAAAAGCAGAACTCTGCTCGTCATACTTTTATTTTTCACTTTGTCATTAGGGAATGATCAGCAGCAAAGGGCCATTTGCAAAGTCTTAGCGAAGGTTTAACTTTTGGCTGTTGTGTCTCCAGCTCATGTATAAAATGTGGCCGGCTGCAGCTTTTGCTCTGTTTCCCCTTTTGCCTCTCTTTTTTATTTTGTTTCTTTGGTGGACAATGACACTGAACAAAGAAGCATTACACATGCATGCTCTAGCCAGACTCCTCCTCCAGGCTCACATTACAGTTTAAATTGTAATTACACTTTCGATTATTCTTAGGCCCAGGCTTCTCTGAAAATTTGCTCTTTTGGGGGCCAGGTTGGAAGTGTGTGAGTTGATCGGTTAGCAAACTGCAATCACATGGGCAAAGCTTTGCATTAATAATGGAAACTGAGAGAAAAGACAGTGATGTGTCTGAGTATTTTGCGTTAAAGGGACAATTTCATCAGAGTCACCCTTATATGCTGATATTTATTTGCTGGACAAGTCATCGATGTGGGCTGTTGATTTGATCAGCTGATCAGTTTGAGCCTCTACCTAAAAGGTGCATACAAAGCTCCTGGAGATTTAGATGCATTCACATGAGTTAAACAGGACTTATAGTAAATGAATAGAACAAACTGTGATGTCCTGGGCTAAGGGTTTCCTATAGTAAAGAAACACCCAACAATTAACTGTTTATAGCATTTATTACAATTTCTATAATTAGTTATGTCAGTAGTGTATTAGTCTAACTAGCGACATCATTTTGCTCATTAGCAATCTAACACTGATATGTATAGTTATGGCACTATAAAGAATTCATTGATGACTATTGAAATATTGCTGTCCCTATATTATTATTATTATTATTATTATTATTATTATTATTATTATAAGTGTTCATAACACCACAAAGACAACCTTACAAATTTCCATGCTGCGCTTATTTTTGTGATTCTTAATTGCTTGCCAAGGGGGGAAAAATTCCGTCATATATTTTTTCAGTACTTTTTTTTTTATTTTATCTAGCATCAAGATTACATGGTATGGACATAAATGATGCCCTTAATATTTTTAGAAGATCTCTATTGTGTATAGCACATTTATGCACATAATCATAATATAAACTCTCCAGCTGCTCTGTTGTGGTGAGGGGTCATCACCACAGGGCAGTAATGTTGCTTGAATACTTTAAATAATGCTAAGCTCAGTACTTGGGTGCCATGATGCATTTGTGCATAAAGAAGAGTTGAATTAGCAATGTTTAAAAAAAAATCCATTATGTTCAACAAGACTGAGTTTCCATAGTTCCATAGTAAGAATGAGGTTAATGTTCTTATAAAGATATAAATTTGAGTTTCTCACTAAAAATAAATTGTGTAATTACTCTTTAAAGTGTTTTTGTGTGAGCTCTAGGAGGAGGCTCGTGAAACAGAGAGATTTTAAAGTACAGAAAATATTGTACAGCCATTGCAAGTTTCCTGTTTTTCCAAGGAGTCCTTCTCTGTTTAAATAATTGTTAAGAGGCAGTTTGTATCAAAATGCACCATATATATGAATTTCTCGAACAGTTTCTTTTCATTTTCCATGGGCATTGCGTTTCATGATTCTTTGCGGGGCCCCTTGTCATTTTCATTTGAGGACCATGCTCTTTTAAGCTTTAAACTCTTTAGTATGTGAGATAGTAGAAGGAAGTTGTGGTTAATCCTATGTTTTCTCCTTACAGCTCTTCTCTATATCTCTGTCAATTATGCAGTGGAATGGATTTCACATAACTTTAGAAGGTTCAGGTCTGAAATACATTTTGTCCATGCATGCTATATTCGATAATGGTATTTTAATAATGCTATATTTTCTTGGACTTGTGTTGTATTTTTGTAATGTAATTTATCCTGCTTTTAAGAGAACACAACCAGTGCCCACACTGCTATCCCCTGTTTTTACTAAGGTGAATAAGATATGTAGTACCGTGCCTAAGGCCAACACATTAAATGTATTTATTTATTTATTTTTCCTAGAGATGGTGTGTGTGCTCATTGGGGAAGCACTGTGTTGTTGTGTTTTGTTACCCATTATCATAGAAGATGCGTGCTAAGGAATGATAGCCCACCTAGACAATAGTATCAAAGTCGAATACGCAAAGATGCAAAGGCTTTTGTTTTTATTGCTGCTCCTTGCTGGTTGATAGATAGTCTGAAGATACTACTTAAGTACCCAGATGGCACAAACTGCCAAAATTATTTGATGTAGTGTGTCCAAGTCAAACTCTTATTGCAGTTAATTTTAGATTACATATATAAAAACATCTCCCAAACCCTGGGAGAAAACTGCTAAACGAATCATGACAATAATGGTGCACTTTGAGGAGACAGGAGAAACAAACGTATTTTATTCAGGGACTCATGGGTAGCCTATCATTTAAGATACTCTTTCCAGCATAGTTTAAACAACAGGGCTAAGTATATCATTAAAGCCACTATTATTATTATTATTATTATTATTATTATTAAACCATTGTTGTTGGTGGTGTTACTATTGTTAATGTTGTCTAAAA
>JAQMYG010000004.1:23946283-23964482 GCA_030014215.1 Clariallabes teugelsi
TCACTGTGTACTAACTGTATATGGTTGAAATGACAATAAAAGCCTTTGAACTTTGAACTTGAACTTTGAACTTTGTACAAGGCTGCATCATATAATGTGCGGAATGCGGTGAAGGAGGCAAAGCTGCGCTACAGGAGGAAACTAGAGTCACAACTCCAACAGAGTGATTCTAGAAGCCTGTGGCAGGGACTAAGAACAATAAGGGACTATAAAGCACCAGCGTATGATGAACGCGGACACGACTCTGGCAGACGAGCTGAACACTTTCTACGCTCACTTCGAGGCTGCAGCTAAAGACGCTAGCGATGCTAAAGCCAGCGGCGCTAACGACTTCAGACAGGAAGACACTGCCAGCACCAGAAATGCGTTCATCATCTCCGAGAATTACGTGAGGAGCGCCTTCAGGAGAGTGAACACCAGGAAAGCATCAGGACCAGATGGCATCTCAGGTCATATCCTCAGAGCCTGTGCAGATCAGCTAGCACCTGTGTTCACAGAGATATTCAACCTTTCTTTATCTCAGTCGGTGATCCCCACATGCTTTAAGGAGTCCATCATTATTCCTGTCCCAAAGAAACCCCATCCTGCTTCTCTTAATGATTATCGCCCTGTAGCCCTCCGGTCAGTGAAAAAATTCATGAAGCAGATTGTAAAGGACAAGTTACTGTGCTCCCTCCCTGGGGGGGGGGGGAAGAAAAGCTGTGGGGATGCAGGAGCTAACTTCTCTCCGAGACATGATGGAGGTGCTGGAATGTGCTCTCGCAACACTCTCAATAACACCGGGAAAAAAAAGGTTTCCAGATAGATGCCCACCGCACTGCCTAACTGACTCTATGCCACTCCGACACCCCACAAGACAAGCGACCTCTTTTGATCAGCTGTATCCACATACCTCTACCTCTTATCCCAGGCTTAGTTTGGCCTAGGGTGAAGCTTTATCATGTTAATTTATAAAAAAAAAAGGTGGATCAAACTGTTGCCACGTGTCTCAGTGCTTGCTGCTTTCTCGCCTATAGGGAAAAACCAAGAATTAATAAATTGTTGAGAGGAAATAACGTACGCACAACGGCAGGAACTGAATGAACAAGTGGACCAGTTCCAAGATGTGTTCTTCAGCATCCCGGTGTTGACCCACCTAGTACTAGTGTTAATTTCATCAATGAAATTAATGACGAAAAATATTGGTTGACGACCTTTTTACCTATGACTAAGATGAGATGATGACGAGACGTCACGGATATCAATGAACAGTGACAGTGACAAAATCAGCATGCAATGTCGTTACTAAAAAAAGACAAGACTAAAATGTTGTTTAAAAAAAACAAATAAAACATGTCATGTTTTAACATTCATGCTTAACTGTCAACATTTTTATTTGTCCCAACCCACAGCAATACAGTTTTCATTCATTGTCATGAGCAGCGGTATTTCCTGGGTCACAGCGCGCTGCATATCAAGAGTACTTGGTGTAGTATATGTCTTAAATCAAACTTCACTCATGCACAAACACATGAAACACTTAAATACACAAATATGAAACAGTTAAACATACATACTGTATATACTACTAAGTGCGGAAACAGCAAAGAGTATGTGTGTGTGCATCTCATAGGTTTGTGTGCACGGAGAGATTGTGTGTGCGTGCATGTGCATTTCATATATAGTTGCTTCTGATAGTAGTATATATGTATGTGTGACTGTTTTATATATGTGCATGCAAGTGTTTTACAGTATGTGTGTGCGTGAGTGAAGTTTGATTTAAGCCATATATGGCGCCTCGTATATTTTCTTTATATTGAACCGGAGAAAAAAAAGCAGATGTACAGTATACTTACTGTATAGTATGCTTACTTTATCGGAGGGGAAAAAGTGTGGGCACACAATTGCTGGGGAAAATACCACAAACCTGAAGTGATACATCAAGGTATAGCATAAAAATCTCAAGGTAGTTTTAGAGCCTCTTTGTGGTAATTATGTTTTGTTATATGTGATGTTTTTTATTTTATTTTATTTTATAGCTAAACCATTTATTTTATAGCTAAACGGAAACATGATACCTGGGATATGGCATTAAGATCAAATTAAAACCTCAGGAAAAAAGACTGTCCAGAACTATCCACAACCCGAGGCAAAGAAACAGGTATGTGTTTTCCTGGGACTAGCCAACTATTACAGAAGGTTTGTGCCAAACTTCTCCTCTATGGCAGCACACTTCTGTAATCTACTAGTTTAGAAGGGACAGCCGGAGGAAATTTACTGGGAGATGAGACATCGTTTAACCAGCTGAAGGGTCACCCTCACCAGCTCTCCCATTCTCCGAAATCCTGATTTTAAATGTTCCTTCCTGGTAAACACAGACATGCCGACACTTTGCTTTGGTCACTGACCATGCTCCTCTACAATGGATGGAAAGGGCTAAAGACACAAACCCTCACATTATACAGTGGTTCCTATCTGGGCGCCAAAACACTCCATGGCTGGCAGCTCATAGATATAAGATATATACATCTTATAGCAGCTCTCTATAAAAGGCTAAGCAGCCAAAGGGATACGCTGAGTATGACTTGCATGACTTCAGTACTTTTTCTTGTGTCCTTTCTCCCTTCAAATTCTGACCGATCTGAGGAGAATGCGACGCACCAAAAGCCCTAGCAAAGAAGCAGATTCCCTGGCTATACAGCCTCTCCAGCTCATATTGGTTTTGAAAAAAGGCACATCTGGTTATGATGGTCAGGTGTCCATGTACTTTCAGCCAAAACATAAGGTTTTATGAAATGTATTTGAAAAAAAGGACTTTCTTTTACATGTCGTGAAAGTTAAGTATTAAGTCAATCAAAACACAACATTAAACTCTTTGGCCTACCTACAGTATGTAGCTGAAAGGGGGAAAAAAACTATTTAGTAGGGAACTGTTTAACTATAATTTTCCTACAGAATTATGATGAAAGTGCTAAGCTAAAGGGACTAAACAAACAAAAGGATAAGGGAATATTACTGTCTGCAATTTTCTTTACCCAAGGAATAGCATTGTTTGTAGTATATAATTGATGTTAACTAACTACCTCGCAGTGCTCAGTATATATCTGCACTTTGTCTATAACAAGCCATGTGGATATGTGAGCAAATGAGACTGAGCGTGACATAACATGTACGTCTTCTCTCTGATTCTCCTATATTTAGTTCTTGGTGAAGTTCTGAGCTGAAACTATGCTGTTACAATATTGGAGTGTTTAAGATTTGTGTCACTATACTCCTGAGACTAAATTATCTCAGCATGCACTTTCTCAGAGACTAAATTCAGCCCCTGGTAAAATGCAACGTCTATGTTGGTTATGCAGACTAAAATCCCAAACATTAAATATTTCCTACTTTGAAAAACACTGGTATTTATTTCAGTTCATAAAGAATCAGTTAAAAACAAAAACATTCATAACACCTTTGAGCCATCCTATCTAGTCAGGGATTAAATCACACAGGTAAGTTTTGCACTATGGCCAATAGGGGGCAGTAGGTGAAATGTGACAAATCTTCAATTTCAGAAAAATAATTAATACCTTAATACCTTGTATTCTTAATCCTTCTATTCTATAAATACCGTATATTCTTTATCCTTCAGGAGAATTGGGGAAGTTTTAATCCTAAACATTGTCTTAAAGCAATTTAATGAACACTGTTCAAGTTCCAGTTGTTATAGAAAAATTTGCCTTTTTTTTAAATTTATTTTAAAACCTTGCTGCTGGAGAAGTTATTTTTAGGGTGAGCAGAGAAATCCTCATGTCTGAATCACACTGTGGGTTCCCTCTTTCTTACTATGTCACAGAATCCTAATTTAAATATTTTTATCATTATCATTTTAAACAAATTCACACTCGCCATATCTCAGGGTCCGGACATTATACAGCAATAAACCTGGTATAAAACTTGAGCTGATTGAACCGAGAATCGGTTCAGAATGCCTGATTTGATGTGACAGGTCACATATGGATATTTGTCCTAATCAGGTGAACACGTCCTCTCAGTGTGTCTCTCCCCCTAGAGATGGACATGAAACTGCCAGAAAGATCAAATGTTTTTTCATTTTTAATGTTAAAAAGACAAACTATGGGTGCTTTCACACAATCCATTTTAGCATTCCAAGTGCTCTCTGATTAGTGACTGAGCAGCTTGTGTTCATACGTGTAAGAACAAATGAACTCAGACCTCTTAAAAATCAACCACCACAAGTGACCAGTTTGTGTTTTATGAAAACAAAGTGGTCCCAGTCATCTTCACATTTTAATAATAATAATAATAATAATAATAATAATAGTCACATGTAGTGATAATTGAATCCAAGCGCCATTTGCAAATACTGCATGCATTGTCCAGTTCTTGTCAGGTTACATGGAACATTAAAGAGACCATAGGTGAACATACTGTACTGTACAGTTGAATGCTAACCCTGTGAAATATCAGCTGAATGCTGATTGACTGACAAAAAGTTTTGAGCTAACCCCAGTCAGCCTTAGAAGTCAGATTTTCACAGATGATTGAATACATTTCAGCTTGATTGGACTTACAGTTCCAGCTGTGTAAACTTTACACCATATCACTTAGGATGATGACCGCTAAAACTTTGCAGACTGCCTTGTTAAACATGAATGTTTAGAATCTAGAATCTCAGAATCCCTTGTCAAGCATGCCTTTTAAATATTGTTTAATTTTGTGCAATCAAACATACAGTAACTTACAGCAGATTGAGTAAATTAAAAGTCCACCTCAACAATAGGTTGTATGAGCACCCTTAATAACAATATCCCAGTGACAGGAACAGCATCTATCTATCTATCTATCTATCTATCTATCTATCTATCTAAAGATCTATCGGTCGATCTATGCATAAAATTGTTTAGATGCAGGCACGTGTTTCAGTTAATGTTTATGTCAAGCATCAGAAAGGAGAAATTATGATCTCAGCCTATGACATGGATGTTGGTATCAGTAATGATCATCTTCAGTGAGTATTAAAAAAAATCTCCTGTAATGGTTTTACATTTAATTATTTTTTAAAAACTGTACAGTTGAGGGTTGAAAAAAGACAGGTGACATATTTCCAATTGACAGCTGCCCAGTTTAGTTAACTTGTGCCTTTTGTGGCCTCAAGCTCCTTTTCCTGGCTGAGAGGAGTGCAATCCGATGTGTTCTTCTGTTGTCTTAGCCCATCTGTCTCAGTGTCCAGTGTATTGTTCTTTCTTATATGATTTGTGCTCACTGTAGTACTGTAGTAAAATGAGTTTTTATGAGAGTGATGGCCTTCCTTTCAGCTTGAGCCGGGCTGGCTATTCTCCTCTGACCGCTCATTGATTGTGAGCACTATTATGTGTAATCTCTACTGGCACCATCAATCATGCCAAAGTTCCCAAGACCACAACTTTGCTCATTCTGTTGTTTGAACCAATCACTAACCAAAGCTCATTAATTCTATATTGTGTGTAAGATTGTAAGCATTGTGCTGTTGTCAGATGGCTGGCTGACTGGATAACTGCACGGATGAACCAGGGTACGGTAATCCCGTAGTGTACTGAGCGTACTGTAGGTACTGTATGTATTAAGGAAGTGCTCAAAACTCCCACCTTAGCTGCAATTTACAAAAGTAACTTTTTAAAAAAGGATCATTAGTTCAAGCATAAAATAGATGCTTTTTTAAATTAGTTTTTCTCCCAGTCATTTTAAATTAAAAAAAAAGTAACACACAATCCTGATAGGCAGCACCCAGTTTTTACTCTGTATTTTCAAAAGAAAATTAACTGGCTAGGGCAAATTAATAAACATTTTGCTATAGACTATATTCTGTACACAATATGCTAAACACAATATTCTTGATATTTAATTGTATGTGAGTTAAATGACATTTGGGTTTTACCCAAACTAAATTTAATATCACTTAATATTTGGTTGTACATCCCTCGCATCCAGTAACTCAATGCATCAAGCTAAATTATTTATTAGTTGATGTCATAACCTTTTCACAAATACAATTCTTACTGGAATCTTTTTCCACACTTTGGAAGACGTTAATCTTGGTTCAAGGAAGTTTGTATATTTATTTATTTGTTTGTTTGTTTTTGTGAATCCTAGTCCTGCCTTCCAATTCTTACTCCTGATGAGTGGCTTGCATTTTATGGTATAGCCTTTATATTTCTACTTGGGTAGCATTCTCTTATTGTTTAGATGCAGGCATGTGATACCTGACCTGTGGGGGCTGTTGGTGATGCCACCGACTGTTATTTTGGGGGTTTTCTTTACACCTGTTTCAACATTTTTGTCATCTGATATTTTGTGGCTGACCTATTCTGTGTCTGGTTATTTGCACACCAGTGGTGTCTCTTCTTTTTTTCAGGGGTTTCAGATTGTTATATTGGCTTTGCCCAATGCTTTTGCAATTTCTCTGATAAATTTTCTGTCTTATCCATAACTGTTAAAATAACCTTAATTTCTGCAATGTGTATCATGGAACACTCCAATATTTTCAATCACTTAAAAATTCAAAGGTTCAAACAAGGCACCTTTGAACTCACCTCTTTTTATATACACTGTATATGTCAGTGAGCTCACCACAAATTAGTAATTTAATTGATTACAATTTATTGTAAAACCTGTTTGTGTATTGCATTTTTTTCTCATTCTGAAATGATTGTTCTCCATTATTTACTCCTGACTATAATTAAATAAAAATCTTCCCATTTGGACTTGCAGCAGTCCCAGTTTTGTAAAATAGTTTAATGTGTCCAATGGAACTTTTCTGCATTTTCTAGAATGAAATCAACTCTAAAATGATAGACAATCTGATAAAGTATTATAAGTTGAATATTGTTTTTTCGAATAACTCAAATAACAGTTTGTTTATTTGGAACTGGCATTGTTGCTTTATACTCTTAATATTCTTACCCTGCCTCTATTTAGTCATGTTGGATAGTGCATAAAATATCTTTCTAGAAAGTTACAGGTTCTGAGGCTGATTAAAGATAAGTGATGAAAATCGTTATTGGTAATTGTAATTGTTGAAAAAAAAAGACACTTTTTCCCAGCACCTCTGTTTCTTCAGTGTTGTCCCGTGTGTCTTTGCCATAGTTGTATGATTAACACTAAAATAAAAAAATAAATAACAATTTTTAAAAAGTTAAAGATGAATATTTTGAGCAGAGCACTAAACAAGGAGAAATGCAAATACAGACAATGGCATTGTGTTCAAACCCCAGTAGTCGATTTATACCAGTGACAGAAATTACAGTAAGTGTAGAATATTTTTTTTGTTTGTTTTCTAAAATAATGATTATTTGTTACTTAATATGCAATTCAGCTATTAAGAAATAATCCATGTCAGTGATTTCTAAAGTGTTTTTGCCTGCTCAGATGCTGACAAATGATGTTTATTAAGTTTTTCTCCTCTTCTGGTATCCTGACCTTGTCTATTATTGTATTGAGTATATGTTTGGCTTATACTGTAAATGTGCTCAACGGAAAAAAAAAACAGTCCACTTTTTAAGTCCACTTGTATTGTGCACACCAAAAATACTGAGGTAATTTGCAACTAGTTCCCTTTCAGGACCACTAACAGGGCTGGATATGGTTTATTAAAAAATAACTATATGTGAAAACACCCAAGTAGTACATAACAGTGCACACACATTTAAAAACTAAATGTGGAAGCAGGAATGCAAAGGGATAGACCATTGTCATCACATAAGAGTATATAGGATCTACATCATTTCTATGCGACTGATGAAATCTGTTTCTCCTCAGGATCAGCTTCAGCCTCAGCATCTCCCATCAGTGGTTGCCTTTTCTTCAGCTCACGCTGGTACTTAGCCATAAGGGAAGCATAGATGCATCCATAGGCAGCTGCAGCAACCATCATAATGCACACAATGCCACACACAACACCAGCAATCACCACAGTGCCAATGGCACGGCGGACACTTATAGGCTTGTAACGCTGTTTAGCGCAATCCAATGGCTCTGACTCACTCTGCACCACAGCGCTCTCGGGCAACGGAGCAGCAGTTGCACGTGCACAGGGCATAGAGCCCCCTTTTGTTCCTCCAGCCCCACCCCCATTCTCATTATCCAACTGGAGGCAGTAGTTGAACATCTCCACAGGAACACTCCGGATGTCACGCCCCCTGAGATCTTTAGGAAGGGTACACTCTACAGCATCCACATAACCGCCTGAAAAAGAGAGACCAAGATTGAGGAAAATAAAGAGATTTCGAAAACAACATTGCGCAGTAATTTGAATTACACATTCAAACCTGCTAAAGTATCAAACACTAGCTAATAATGGAAAAAGGGTCAACAGTCCAACATGTGCCTACTGTATACAATACAATTTATGTAGTTCTACCATCTCATTTAGAGTGGACTTGAACTTGTCCTTCTTTTTAATGAACCGTATTTGCAAGAATAGACTTACTATTTCATGGATAATAGCAAAGATTTTAATTATGATACCATAAAACTAACATTCAACTGCACATGAACATACAATCTTATAGTCTGATCTTCTGAACACTTTCCCCCACCTCGATAGATTAGCCACTCCATCCAGTTCTTGAAGTCACGCAAATTGCAGTCACATTCCCATGGGTTGGAGCCAAGCTCAAGGTGCTGCAGGTTTTCAAGTGGTTCAAAGGCAGCCCTATTCAGTGCCTGGAGTCTGTTCCCAGCCAGAGAAAGCCAGATCAGGCCATGCTGATGTTCTAACAGACCAAGAGGCACAGTACCCAGACCATTCAGTGACACATCCAACCGCTGAAGGTTCCCCAGATCCTGCAGGAGGTCACGGTCCAGTGCTGTAAGGCTGTTGTTCCTCAGACTGAGGTCAGTCAGGTTGGCCAGCTCAGCAAACACTTGGGCTGGCAGGTTGTCCAAGTAGTTGTTGGAGAGGTCAAGCTTAACCAGTGAGCTGAGGTTGGCAAAAGCTAAACCAGGCAATGAAGTGAGGTGGTTGTTGGGCAGGCTGAGGGTCTGAATAGTTGAAGGTAGCAGGGAAAGGGCAGGCAGTGAATTTAGGTTATGGCCACCACAGTCTGCCTCAGTAGAACTGCAAACACAAATGGATGGGCAAGTGGAGCACAACCGAAGGTGCAGAACCAGAAGGTAGAGCAGACAGTGTACTGCTGAAATTGAGAGATAATAACAAAAAGATAAGTATAATCACTGTTTTATTTTTACGTCTTATTTAGTAAAATTCAATTAATTAGGCAGTCTGTATTTTGATCAAACTGTACATTTTACAAATGGAAGTCTAAATGCTATCTTCATTGTTTTTAAATGTGGCGTATTCATCAAACTGAACCGGATCATTAAAGCCTACTGCTGAGAGTCACATTGTGTGCATGTATGCATGCATGTGTGTGTGTAGGTGTGTTTGGAAGCCACGACTGACATAGATTATTAAAGAGAAAGGCCAGTGTCAACCAAGACTAGTGTAGCGCCCACATGATAGGCATCCTTCAGCTGCCAAGCTTTTCACAACTGTTCTCTTTCATGGCCAGTCTGAAGGATATTCACAGAAAGCCAAATGTGTATATATATATATATATATATGGCAAGTCTTTTCGTTTATTAATTAGTTGATTACTAATTTATTCTCTTTCTCTATATTTTTCTTACAATATACAGTGTAATTTCTTTAATCACCTCATCATTCATGTCTAAATGAAATTGATGTGCTTGATAATGGTATGCTTCAAATAAGTACTTCTTTTGCTAAATACATCAGAAAGTACTTCATGGGGTGGTTTCAAGGTGGTTACATTATGGAATCATCATTAGTTAATAAACAATTGATGACATAAACTTCCAAGTTGTTAAATCTATTCCGGCATTACATATACATAAGTATATATACATACATAAGTACATATATATAAGTATTTGTAAGCAACTTTATTTGACGGAGGATTAGGCTAAATTTGTTTTACAGGTTTTTTATGGTGTGTTACTTGATGAATAAGACTGTAATGATTTCATAGGTTCTTTTCTTTGTTCTCGTCAATTTCAAAAATATAGACTATTGCAGCTTTTAGATGATAAAAGTTTGTCTTTATTTTAAATGCTATGTAAATACTCAAAAAACCTACAGTATGTTTAGCCTTGTTGCTTGATGCAGATCCAGGCGGCCCACAGACACAAGATGGCATGTACTGTATAATACTTAAATTGAACATCATTACAGTGGTACATTGGTGCAGTGGTTATTATGGCTGACAGCTCCAGAGTCCCAGGTTGGATCCGAAGCTCTGGTTACTGCCTGTGTGTAGTTTCTTATGTTCTCCCTATCTTTATGTGGGTTTCCTATGGTTTCCTACAAACAATATGCCAATGAATTCCGTACGGTTGACTAAATTGTCCTTAGGTACAGTATGAATGTGTTCACAATCCAGAGTGTGCTCCTGCATCTTACCTAATGTTCCCAGGCTCCAGATTCACCACAAATAAACCATTTGGTAAAAATGAGTGCACAGAATTAATGATGTGTTATATACTGCATTCCTCAAGTTTCATATCTCACTGTTGACTCGCTGTAACATAGCCTTAAATATTTATCCTCCTGTGTTTTTGATGGTTCTGTTTGAATCTAATGCATATCTCTATTCTGAGGTGCCATTATTACTCATCCCATGATACACTACTGTCAGATTGTAAAATTAACTGACCTTGCACATGCTCATTCTGCTGTTCTGTTACTCTGGAACCTGATCTGTCAATTTGTGGCTAGAGCTCTGTGTTTTGACTGTGGGTGGATGTTCATGTTTAAGGTTATATAGACACCAATGACACCTGAGACTTGCCCTTTGGTTTGGACTTTGATCCGAACGTAATGGGAGAGTTCATCAATCATTCATCCATGTATTTCAGTTTAGATTTTCTGTCTATGAGTTTCCACTGTGCACTTTTGGCATTCTCAGTAAGGGATACACAAATACTTAAGAATATTTAATGTCTGGTGCAAAGATTCCTAAGCTGTACGTTCTTGAATGTCCATTCATTTATCTTCTCTAATCATGACCATGCTATCCTGGTCAGAGTCATGGTAGATGAGGATCCTCAGGATCCATGGTGGTAGATCTCAGAAACACTGGGTGTGAAGCAGAAACATACACTGAATAGCACACCAGACGAATGTAGCGCATCATGCACACATTCACACACTCTTGACACTAAAGATCAGCCTGCTGACATGGAAGAAACTGAAGAACTGGAGAAACTCTATACAGACAACCCGAGACTAGGGTCAAACCCGAGATACTGGAGCTGTGAGGCAGCAATGCTGCTGGGTTTCGCAGGATGTCATTACGGTCTAGACTGAAACAAGAAATGAGGATTAGAGGATGAACAACTGTGTTTAGTGAAAGGGTTAATAAATGAGCTACTGTAAGTAGGATGTTTTACTTGGTTATGCTGATTATGATCATAATAACTCACAGCTCTTAGCTTTGTGTCAGTGGCGGCCGGTCAATAATGGGCGCTGGCGCGCCGCCCCTTTAAAGTTAGGCAGAGAAGAATGCTACTTTAACATGTAATTATTTAACATAATAATTATTTATTTTAATAATGAAATAAAGTAATTTAATCACAATGTTCCACTGTATTTCTTAATATAATTTATTTAGAATTAAAAATAAATCTAAACTGTATTAAGTTCATTCGTGTATGCGGGGACTACAAAACAAGTGTCTATGTAGGCACGTAAATTTTTGAAAAACATGTGATTTGAGGCTGAGCTCTAATTGGATTTTTTCAAATCATCCTGTGCACCCCGATCACTCCCACTTTTGTTCTTAGCAAATCAATATTGTTTTTAAATATTTGGGCTCATGTGATTGGACCATTCTCAACAAGTCTTATTAACGCCCAGCAGATGGTCAGTTAATGTATTGAATAGTGATTGACGTGAAAGCAGCTAAATATGAGAGAAAATTCTGTAATTTCTTTGCTAAAATCCCCCTTCGCAAGGTGATCGGACGAAGAAAGAAAAAAAGTTAAAGAGCTTGAGGACCAGATCGACCTGATCTTCTAATTAAGCAGCAGTCATGTGATCACAGCCGAGCTCACACTCTGCGCTTTTCCAGCATTTCTTATGGCTATTTACAGGCGGTTATTAAAAGTTTAATTTTAATTAAACTTTTGCAAAAAAATTGCACCAACTGCCTATGCTTTGGATAGCTTTTACATGTTAATATGATATACGTTTGTAAATGTATATAATTCAATTAAATGAGTTTAACATAAACGTATCATTATTTAGCATCATTCATTTTTGTCCAACTTAAATATTTTACTTGAGTGGAAATTCTCCCCTAATTTAAATATGCTGATATATGTTTTTTCTTCAGTGTAGTAGATACTGTATATCCTGTCTTGTCGGCTTTACATGTTTAATCTCCCTTACCTGTACAGTAAGAGCTCCTAATTCATCATTTTATAAAAGTTTATAACTCAGACACATTAATATGGTATCATCTCACCAATGAATAGGCAGACTGTCTCTGTATATATAATCATTTACCTACAACCATAATCACTAACTCCAGATGAATAGAAAATACGTATATATGTCTATACCAGTCTCCTGGTCAAGGAAGTCACTCTGTTGTTAACTTACACACGCTGGTATGAGTGGTTCCTCTGCAGTGCTTTATTGCTGTCTCTGCAGTGAGCCACATAGCTACGGTCTGCCCACGTGTGACAGTGGTTCCACCCTCAGAACTGGATAAGCATCAGCCTGCCTCGATGCCCACCTTCAGTGTTATAGGGCAGACAGGCCGTTAGCTGGGAGGAGAAGAGTGAAGAAAATTGTTTATTATTCTTTTGTACATATTAATATAATATTGCGCTGTATAAAGGATAGAAAGACTGGTTCAGAGTTTTGAAAATTCCAGTCCAGGAAAAGCAAGTAACACTTTATATGAGTTGAATTTGGTGTATCAGGAAATGTTTAGTTCAAAATAATCGTTAGTTTAAAAAACTTCAACGTGAGGCAGGAAAATGATTAGGTCAGGTGATTAAAAAAAGGGGTAAAACCCAAGACTAGGTAATATGAGGGAGGTTATATCAATCTATTAATAAAAAGAGACAGATACAGTACAGTATCAAAGCATGAGCATCATATGTCACTTTATAAAGTAACCATGAGAGTGTGGACAGTTAAAAGGGCATAGTGTAACTTTCTTTACTACATGTCCATATTCCTATCCATGTGATGTGCAATGGAACAGCAAATTTGCATTTAGTGATGCCCACAAAATGCTATGAAAGTGCACAAAAAGAGGATAAAATGGTGAGAGAAAGGGAATAAGTACCGTCCCTGACACCCTTGGCTTGTTCATCAGGGACAATCTCATTATTATCTAAACACATTTTTTTTCTTACTCATACACACTTCCATGAATTTTCTTTTCATTTTGTGAAGCTGCTTTGAGACAATGACCATTGTTAAAAGCGCTATAAAAAATAAAACTGAATAGAATTGAATTGAGTTGAAGTATTGCGATGGATTGGCACCCTGTCCAGGGTATATCCTGCCTCATGCCCTAAGCCTCCTGGGATAGGCTCCAAGTCCCTGCGACCCTGAATACAGGATAAAGCAGTATAGAAGGTGAGTGAGTGAGTGAGTGAGTGAGTGAGTGAATTGAAGTAAAATTGTCATCTAAGCCACTAAAGAAATATCATTTAGCAGCATAACAGCAAATTAAAAGAAGACAAATTATAGAAAGTTGGATTAGGTAAGGTTTTAAAAAAAAAAAATGGTTTAACCTGAACTGGAGGAAATAAGATGGCACAATGAACCGACCCCAAATTCCAAGTGACGGCCATGTCATAATAAGGAGAAATAATCTATTTAGGAGGAAGGTCACTAGGGAATATACTGTATGTCGTACTGCAGGTTGAGTTGCAACAGAGCGGTCACTTATCTCTCTCACTCTCTCACTCATTCTGTACAGCGCTTATCCTCTACAGAATCACAGGAGGTCTGGAGTGAGGTCCGATCGCTGGGAACTTAGGGCATGAGGCAGCATACACGCTGGATGGGGTGCCCATCCATCACAGGGCAGATAAACACACACACTCATTCACACACACACTCATTTGAAAACACCCTGCATGTCTTTGGACTATTTGAGGAAACCTACCAGGCACACACATACACACACACACACACACACACACACACACATACAAAGTAAAACTCTCATCAAAAAAGCATTTACAAAAAAAGAATTTACGAATTACTGCATAATGTGCATGGCATGGAGGGGATGATCCTGTGGCTCTGTTAAACAGTATTGAAGACTAGGTTCCATCAGCTTATCTGTATTGTACGATCGGGTGTTTCTCATTTTCCTCTTCACAAAAGCCCATTCAATACTAATGAGTCTCCATACATATGCACACACAATCATACTGCTTGTATGAAAGCTCCTGCAATATATTTGTTTGTATCTAGGTTGAAAAATAAGGCGCAAAGTAGGAAAGAAAATGAACTAAAGGACTTTACAAAACAGAAGGACCCTATTGGACTCATGGTGGATTAGTCCCTCTGGGATTCTTCTTCTGGTATTAAAGTGTTTTTTGTGCTTGGTGTGTATTAAATTTCTACATTAGAGTTGTTTGATTATTTTTGGCCAATATTACTTTTTCTCTAGTTCCAATTTACTTTTAGAAGCTTACAGTGGTGTGAAAAAGTGTTTGCCCCCTTACTGATTTCTTATTTTTTTTGCATGTTTGTCACACTTTAATGTCTCAGATCATTAAACAAATGTAATCATTAGTCAAAGATAACACACGTAAACACATCATGCCGTTTTTAAATGAAGGTTTTTTATTATTAAAGGAAAACAAAATCCAAAACTACATATCCCTGTGTGAGAAAGTGTCTTTAGCCACACCCAGGCCTGAATACTGCCACACCTGTTCGCAATCAAGAAATAGAACCTTAAATAGAACCTGCCTGACAAAGTTAGGTAGACCAAAAGATCCTTAAAAGCTAGACGTCATGCCGAGATTCAAAGAAATACAAAAAACAAATGGGAAAGAAAATAATTGAGATTTATCAGTCTGAAAAAGGTTATAAAGCCATTTCTAAAGCTTTGGGACTGCAGTGAGAACACAGTGAGAACCATTACCTACAAATGGCAAAAACATGGAACAGTGGAGAACCTTCCCAGGAGTTGCCGGCCAACCAAAATTACCCCAAGAGCGCAGTAACAACTCATCCAAGAGATCACAAAAGACCCCACAACCTCCAAAGAACTACAGGCCTCACATGCCTTAGTTAAGGTGAGTATTCGTGACTTATGGTCTTGCAGATACAGTATTACCATAAGAAAGAGACTGGGGGCAAAAATGGTTTGCATGGCAGAGTTCCAAGATGAAAACTACGACTGAAAATAAAGGATGTAAAGGCTCGTTTCACTTTTGCCAGAAAACATCTTGATGATTCCAAAGACTTTCGGGAAAATACTCTGTGGACTGATGAGACAAAAGTTTAACTTTTTGTAAGGTATGTGTCCCATTATGTGTGTCATAAAAGTAACACTGCGTTTCAGAAAAAGAACATCATACCAACAGTAAAATATGGTGGTGGTAGCGTGATGGTCTGGGCCTGTTTTGCTGATTCACAACCTGGAAGACTTGCTGTGATCAATGGAACCATGAATTCTGCTGTGTACCAAAATACCCTGAAGGATAATGTCTGGCCATCTGTTTGTGACCTCAAGCTGAAGCGAACTTGGGTTGGGCAGCAGGACAATGATCCAAAGCACTCCAGCAAGTCCACTTCTGAATGTCAAAGTCCTGGCTGGAATTCAATTCAGACGCTGTGGCATGATCTTAAAAAGGTGGTTCATGCTCGAAAACCCTCCAATGTGACTGAATTACAACAATTCTGCAAAGATGAGAGCGCCAAAATTCCTCCACAGCGCTGTAACAGACTCATTGCAAGTTATCGTAAATGCTTGATTGCAGTTGTTGCTGCTAAGGGTGGCCCGACCACTTATTTTTGTTATTTTAGTTAGTTTAGGGGGGGGGCAAAGACTTTTTCACACAGGGCTTTTGTTTACTTGTGTTATCTTTGACTGATATTTAAATTTGTTTGATGATCTGAAACATTAATGTGTGACAAACATGCAAAAAAAAATAAGAAATCAGTAAGGGGTAAACACTTTTCACACCACTGTACAGTACATTTAACATTACTGTTACTTTCTACATAATTTGTGCAGTATTAATTGTAAAAAGGTGAGAGTCTTTAGTTCCTCAACATGGCAGCAGTCAGTTAAATAAGAATAATTAGTAGCATTAACAGCAATGTTAAAATAAATGAGCAAAACATATAAAATACAAATTAAAATAATGAATAATAAATAAATACTAGAGAAATTTTAAGCGTGCCTCTGCGACGGTCGGGTCACTCCTAATGAGCGTGGATACCATCCAGTGCGTGGTCGAGGCCTCCGTTGCATCATAGTCCCAAAAGTCATAGCACACCATTCCCAAGCGAGCCGAACGGAACAGTGTAACATACGTGTGGGTCGTCTCAAAGCTGCGGGGCGTGAAACGGTCCAAAGTTTTAGGGAATAATAAATGGATTGCAAAATGGATTTCTAGGGGAAAGAGTAATAAGTGTGCGCCTATATACTATATCTTATTTCAATATTTTGAATATAATATTTTATTGGACTGCTGATGGGTTTAATTTCAAAATTTCCTTATCTCATGTCAAACATTTATTTCTGTCCAGATTTGCAGTAATTCTTTAAATCGGTAATGAGAGAGTTAAATAACTCCATAAAGTCTTCTCCAGCACATCCCAAAGACTTTCAATTTTCATGTGTGAAATGCACTCCTCATGCTCCCACAGCTGGAAGCAGAATTCCACAGCACAGATCCTCTTCTGAAGCCATTCATTTGTTGTGTTGAATTTGTGCTTTAGGTTGTTATTGATAGAAAGTGACATTTTTCTTTATCTTCAGTGATGTACCAGAAGCCTGCCTAGCACCCCAGTTTCAGATGCTCCCACCACTATGCTTCGCTGTTGGTATGGTGTTCTTTGTTGGTACACTGACTTGGTTTTGTGCCAAAAATATCCTTTAGAATTATGCCTCAAATTTTATACATTAGGTCCCTAAAACATTTTGCCAGGTGGTTTGTGCTGATTTTATTTATGAACACTATTTATGTAGCCTTGAGTGTTTTTCCCATGAGAAAGCCCTTACCCAATATGCCAGACATGTGAAGAACTTGAGAGATTGGTGTCAGATGTAGGGCAACATGGCAAACCATTACTTGCCAGATATTCCTGCAGTTCCTTCGTCTGGTCCTTTCATCAGTTTTGGAGGGATGTTCTGTTCTGGGTAATTTCAATGTGATGCCCCATCTTCTCAACGGCCTGTTCTGGCTTACTTGGAACCCTGGGTGAAATAACAATACAGAGAACATCAAGGATGATAGTTTACACATCAGAGAAAATGTTTATGATGCCAATCAAGGAAAATCAACTAAATAATTTGAGATTTCTTATGCTCTTTTTGCTGCAGGCAACACACAATTTTAAGAAACATTTAAGTAGTCTGTATGCAACAGCCATTACATTGCATACACAACCAGTGTTCAAGTTTCGTATCGACAGCCTTCAGAAAGTTAGCGATGCAATATTGATAGATAAACCCCATCTGAAGGTAGTATAAGGCACCCATTCCAACAAAGGTAAGTATTAAATATGGTGATTCACAAATGTATTTTTTAGTAGTATAGCTGGTTATACAATCATCATGCACATTAGAATACATGTATTTGTGTATATATATTGTATTTTTTAACAACATTTTCCTAACTGCAATTCTTGCTTGTTGCCTACTTGTTATATGATGTATGAACTGGCTGCTGTAACGATAATTTCCCTTATTATCGTCAATAATAAGGGAAGCATGACTGCGCATATGACAATATCTGATATTTTTCTGCAGGCCCCGAGGGCTGGCTGAGTCGTTCATGGGTCGTTCCCTGTGCTTGGTGGGTTTCCTTTGGGATACTCTGGTTTCCTCCCGCAGTCCTAAGACATGCTAGTTGGTGTTCCCAAGTTCCCCCGTAGTGTGTGAAGGAGTGTGTGTGTGTGCCCTGCAATGGATTGGCCCTCTGTCCCGGCTGGCCGCCG
>JAQMYG010000004.1:24012425-24024805 GCA_030014215.1 Clariallabes teugelsi
CACACACACACACACACCCACACACACACACACACACACACACACACACACACACACACACACACACACACACAGGTGAAGGGTTAATCCACAGCTCAGGTTCTGTACAGTGCTGAGGAAACATCCGGAATCAGAAGATCCACATCATTTAAATCTGTAGTTCTGGATAAGAGAAATAATAATAATAATAATAATAATAATAATACAGTCAAGAGGTCAGGGGTCAGAGGTCGTTTGTGGATTTTTCCCTCAATAATGAACTAATGATTCCTCACAGACCCTCAGATCCTCCACAATCTTCTAAACCTTCTTTTTCCTGGTTAGATATAATTTTTCACGTGTTTTAACACTAAATATAATAATTACTAATTTTGTAACATTAATATTAACATAAATTCAGATCGATTTCCATATAAAATATAAAACTGTGTAAATGTTTTAGTGACTGTAGAGGGAAAAGACACAGAACACACACACCTGAGTTACAGTACAGTACACACCCCTCCACCTTCACACACACACTTATTAATGTATTAAAGCCGAGTTTAAAATGTTTAGTGTTTAAACGATAAAAGTATATATTTATAGACTTTTCTACAATTAGTGTAACTTCAGCAGATTTTGTGGGTCGACTGTAATAATAATGATAATATTAATAATAATAATAATAATAATAATAATCCCCTTCTCCAGGATCAGGTTTCTTTCTTATTTTCCTGAGACCTGGCAACCCTGTGCAGAAGTGTGACAGTGTGTTAATGTTTAATTAGCCGTGTTTCATTTTTTTCCGTTCTAGTGCACAGCTTTTGTTGTGTGTGTGTGTGTGTGTGTGTGTACACACACAGACACACAGAGGGTCATTATTAGGTCTCTGCGCTGTAATCCACGGTGTAATTGATGTGACGGTTCTCCTGCAGGTTCTAGGTGTTAGAGCTGAGAGCACGGCTAACACACGCAGCGCCGCTAATGCTAATATCCTCAATTTAATAATAGAAATAAAGTGTGTAGTGTGTGTGTGAAGTAACATCAAAAGACAGATCCAATGTCGGTACTGTGTGTGTGTGTCTTCATGTCTTTAGGAGACTGTAAAACACACACACACACACACACACACTCGTGTGTCTCAGGCCTCACACTCCGCTAGTGGAGTTTGTTTGAATAATTATTTCCTGTCGTAAGAGCAGCGTTAGCTAAGAGGAAGTCGCAGCGAGGGTTATAAAGCGCGCTCATTCAGTCTGTGTGCTGCAGGGGCGAGGATCTCACACACACACACACACACACACACACACACACACACAGATACACACACAGGCGTGCGTGTGCTGTAGCTGACGAGAGGTCAGGACGATTAGACCTTTTACATCGCGGTCGCTTAAAACAGAAACTTGCACTCGCGGAACGATCGCTCTCTCACACACACACACTTACACACACACACACTTACACACACCCACACGAGGCTGGTTTCAGTTTCCGGTTTCATTAACACACCTGTGTGTGTGTGTGTGTGTGTGTGTGTCCTCTTCTAGCTGATACGGAGAAACCGAAGGCCAACGCGGAGGAGCTGCTGCTGAAAAAGGCCAAGAAGAAGAAGAAAAAGAAACACAAAGAGGCGGAGAGACGGAAGCGGCCCAAGATGTACAGCAAGTCGAGTCAGACGCCGTTCTCCGCCCTGCTGACCCCCGACCTCCCGGCGCTCCTGGTCAAATCCCAGGCGGAGTTCAAGTCCCCCTTCCCCGTCTGTAAGTCCCCCTCCCACTCCCCCACTCCCGCCGTGAAGCAGGAGAAGATCGGCGGCGTGGTGGGCGTGGCCGGTCTCGGCGGCGGCGGCGGGGAGGGGTCCGTCCGCGTGGCCGTCGGCCCGAAGACGTCCCAGCCGCACGCGCGGCTCCCGGGGATCGACGGCCTGGAGTTCGGGCGCTTCGTGCACGTGGAGCAGCAGCCGAACGGCGGCGCCCTGGTCGTCCACGCCTACGGCCGCGAGCTCGCCGTCCTGACGCCCGAGGAGATGCAGAGGTTCGCTCAGGAGTTCGTCACGCTGTCGTTCTGCGAGGACCCCGGCGGGGCGGCGCACTACGTCATGGGGATCATCCACGGCGCCGCCTCCTACCTCCCCGACTTCCTGGATTATTTCTCTTCCAATTTCCCAAATTCACACGTCAAGATGGAGATCCTCGGCAAGAAGGACATCGAGACCACCACCATGGCCAACTTCCACGCTCAGGTCAGTCGCCGCCGCCGCCGCCAGGCTCGCACCGCACCAAAAATATCACCACTCACGCTTCTGTAAACATCACGGTTCTGTAAACGTCACGGTTCTGTAAACATCACGCTTCTGTAAACATCACGGTTCTGTAAACGTCACGGTTCTGTAAACATCACGCTTCTGTAAACATCACGCTTCTGTAAACATCACGGTTCTGTAAACATTACGATTCTCTGTTACAGTTTTAAGACTTTGATTATTTTGATTGTTGTACATTTTTACTTTTCCGGCACTGATTTTAATTTAGAGTTAGATCTGATCAGCAGTGGGGGGGGGGTGTTACACTTCCTTCTGATGTTGTGTTTGTTATATTATTTATTATTATTTTACTCAGTAAACGTTTCTAAATGTGTCCCCGTCACTCTGTACTGTACTGCGTGTGTGTCTGTAGTGTGTCACAGTTTTAGTAACGTCCTGGTCTGGTGTTCAGTCCACCCCTGAAGTGGGCGGGGCTTAAGTTCCTCGAGCACATGGCGATTGTGGAAAAAAAAGACGTGAAGTTTGGATGTGTTCAGAAAATATCTATTATTATAGTTTAGACACTAAATTCTCTCCCAAAACACTTTAATCTCATTTCAAACCTAATATGTTATTTTTATAACAAAAATAAATAAATAAACAATCAATAATAATAATAATAAGAGTGTGTGTGAAGGCGGAGCTGTGTGTGTACTGTACTGTAACTCAGGTGTGTGTGTTCTGTGGTCGGTAAATACAGTAATAATTCACTCAGAATCATCACACACACACACACACACACACTTTAGAGTGAGAGATTATACAGGAACAGAAACACTTTACACACACGAATAAATAAATATATAATTATAAAAAACTCGTGTGTTGTAATAACCTGAGCTGTGACACCTGCAGTGTTTCCCTCAGCAGGGTGTGTGTGTGTGTGTGTGTGTGTGTGTGTGTGTGTGTGTGTGTGTGTGTGTGTGTGTGTGTGTGTGTGTGTGTGTGTTCAGTGGACCGGCTCGGTGTTACCTGCAGCATAAAAACACTCTCCTACACACAGATAGCAACAAACACACCTGACCTTTAATAACGCAGTATTTAGAGTTATTTATTATTTATTATTTATATTAATTTCACATTTCAGAGATCCAGTGAACACACACACACACACACACACACTCCTCTCTCCGTCTACACACACGTGTTAACTAACTGTACACACGTGACTGAGCAAAAGAAGAAAAGATCTTGTTTTTTTATGGTGTGTGTGTGTGTGTGTGTGTGTGTGTGTGTGTGTGTGTGTGTACGTACAGGTAAAGAGGACGTATTCACACGGGACGTACCGCGCGGGTGCCATGCGTCAGATCAGCCTGGTGGGGGCGGTAGACGAGGAGGTGGGAGATTACTTCCCCGAGTTCCTGGACTTCCTACAGCAGTCTCCGTTCCTGCAGGTCAGACTCTCCATAATTAAACACACCCCTCCTCTATGTCTGTCTGCCCAGTTTATTAGGAACAGTAACACATAAACACATAGGTGTTCCTAATAAAGTGGACAGCGGCGGTATTTTACTTTACATCAGGATGTTCATTATCGTGTGTGTGTGCGCGTGTGTGTGTGTATAGCGGACGCTGCCGTGGGGGACGTTCTCCAGTCTGAACCCGATGAGCCCCACAGAGAGCGACGACGGTCCCATCATGTGGGTTCGACCCGGAGAGCAGATGATCCCCGTCACAGACATGCCAAAGTCTCCCTTCAAAAGGAAAAGGTGACACACACACACACACACACACACACACACACACACAGACTAACAGGAGGATGAGTGTGTGAGTGTACGGATCGTGAGGCCTCCTGAGATGTTGAGTTTTTCAAACTGTCTCTGTGTGGATCACTGGAGCTTCATACACGTCTCTGAAGTCTACAGGACACAAACTTTATATCATCTGAGACCCGTGACGGGACTTACACACTGTTATATATTATATTATATTACTGTATATATTATATACTTGTTCACACCTCAGTTTAACTCGAGGGGAATCTGAACTCTCTCTATAATGACATACCGGGGTGGGGGGGGGGCTGGGGGGGGTATTTACTAATGACAGGAATCACAATCACCTCCTGATAGGATGTTATAACGACACTATTTTAGTAATCGAGTATTCGACCAAAAATTTTATCGAGTAATCGGATAAAATTTACTTTTGCTTAATTAAACAGCAACGTAAAATAAAAACAAATTGTTTAAAAAAAAATTATTTTTTTTTTGAAAAATCGACTTTTATTTTTTAAATGCATACAGCATTTTGTCAAAAATAAACCTTGTCATTATTCACAATACAAGGAATAGTTTATACCCCTGTCTCACCTACGCGGTTTGACTCGCGGTGAGATGCGGCGTTAGGCACAAGCTTCCGCGAGGACCGGCAAAAAAATTAAACGTTAAAAAAATCAGTAAAAAAACTTGTTAAATTTTTCGCACGGAAAGATGGAAACCTAATCGCAGCGGCAAAACTGGCGGTGAATCATGATGAACTGTACTTCTGGCCCCCGCGCGAAACCGCGTAGGTGAGATTAGGGGTATTAAAGTTGACTGAGGTGAATTAAGTGCATTACAGTTAAATACAGTCTTATTTTAAATAAGAATGTATTTAAATGTATTTCGTTTCTTAGATGCAGAAACGAAAAAAATTTATTTCAAATGACTTTAAGTATCAAAAAATCTAAGACACACATTAAAATAAATAATTATACAAAAACACTAAGTTGTGCAACTAAACTTTCAGAACTAAAAGTTTCAAAATCTACAGCTCAGGAATAACATATAAACCTTTACTGACAATTTCTGTCCTTTTTCTCTTCCTGGTTTCTTCATCACTCGGCTCGCTGATAATTTTATCGTTTCGTTCCATTTTGTCGCTGCACCAGAACGATCCCTCAAATCAATACACAGGTAACTGTTTGCGTCTCCTTCCGCTTTGTGGGTGACGTAAGCACTTCTTCTTCGTTGGTGTTTACTGGCGGCTTGTATCCAGAAGCGCATTTTGTCACACCAAACAAATAATTGCGCAGAAACATAACGCAAGATTTAAAAATTAATTAAAAGAAACTCAGAGGCAGAAGATTTTTGCCTCCATCATTTTTTGTAATTGATTTACTCGAGGTATCGTTTCAGCCCTAAACGACATCTCGCTGCTGATTATATAAATATCACATTGTTATAATTTAAAACCTTTTAAAAAGTTTAATGAGTAATTAAATCTGTCTCGTTCCTTATAACATTAGTTTTCTCACTTAAAACCCAAACACGGTGTTTAAACTCCACAAACTTTAAATACAAGTATAGAGTTTAATATTAAAGTTAAAGTTACGTTGTTACTGATCAGCGCGTCTCTGACATCAGTAATAATTATTATTATTTATAAACAGACTCAATAATAATAAACAATAATAAACAGACAAAATAATTCACTCCTAACTGATGTGTGAATAGTTCAGAGAGAGAGAGAGAGAGCGCCACCTGCAGGATTATAAAGGAACTGTGACGTTTTACCTCAAACACCTCCAAAGTCTCAAAACCCAACCTGACAGTGAGCGTGTGAATAAATGTAATAAATACAGTTTAATAAATCATTTTAGTGTGAGACACACCCCCACACACACACACACACACACACACACACACACACAACGGGTTAAATCTCTGAGGCGAGCATGTGCTTCACACCACATGGTTTATATCATCGCGTGAACCTCCTGTGTGTGAGTGTGTGTGTGTGTGTGAGTGTGTGATAGAAGGCTGTATTGTCCACATGTTGCCCGTTAGTTAGTACACCTCGCTGCACTGTGCAGATCTCAGTGTTTGTATTTGTTTTGCGCTGGTGTCCGTTGAGTGACGTCCCTTCGACACCACTAGGTGGCAGCACCGTGTCAGTCACTCTGACCTCATGTTTATTTAAACTGTTTATTCAGAGCCACAGGACGTCCAGTCAGAGATACTGTGTGTGTGTGTGTGTGTGTGTGTGTGTGTGTGTGTGTGTGTGTGTGTGTGTTATACACCTGTCTGACGGGTAACCGTGCAGACACTGATGTCATCACGTCTCTCTCACACACACACAGTAAACACTACAGCAGTGTAATCGAGCCCCTCACACCAGTATAAACCGCCCTGTGCAAAAGTATTGGAACAGCAGTTCCAGATCGGTATCTTTTTATTTATTTATTTATATATACACCTGAAACCTGTGGGTTTGAGATCTACAGATACACGGTGTAGTTATGATCAGACCTTCAGGTTGTTCATGCATTCACTTGTCGCGCAGATCAGATCGAGGTGGGCATAAGTATTGGAACGGGTAGACTTCTTTAATGCATGCCTGGCCGTATGTCTGCGTGTGTATTCCAGTAGTTTTGACCCCAGGTATATCCTCCAGAGGGCGGTGTCTCTCCTGACCTGAGCAGTATGGTCAGGACACACCCACCACAACCCCCACCCGATACGTTGTCGTGACGATAACGCCGATTTGACTTATATCACGATTTATATAAAAATTCAGAAATATATGATATAAAAAAATGTTTGAGTTTGTTGTTGTAATTTTCCAGTATTTATTTACTTTTTTTTTTAAACACTTGTGTCTTTCCACACGGGGCGCTGCACTGCCTGGTGAATAGTTTAGAGGACGACTCCTCCACCTGCAGGATTGTAGAGGAACTGCACCATTTCACCACCTCAAGCACAAATGTAGATAAATTAAAAAGTGAATTAAAAATAAATAAATTTTAGAGTTGTGAGACTCTAGTGGTGAGAACGTTTATATTTTTTCCCCTCATCTCCGTACAGAGCAGGGTGTGTTGATGAGGAGTATAGAGCGGGTGAGAGTACAGGCCCAGGTGTGTGTTAGGGACGTCTGGGTGCCAGAACTTCTGCACAGCTTCAGCTCCACACCCGGGATCTTCAACAAAATCAGCATTAAAAAAAATAACATGTGGGCCCCGCCCACATGTACTGTAATCACTCTCACTGTGAGGAAGCAGTCTGAACTTGAAGAGTGTCCTACATCATGTGACGCGTGTGTCTTATGTAAACAGTGATGATGATGATTAATCCCGCCCCCCTCGTAGGTCGACCAATGAGATTAAGAACCTGCAGTACCTACCTCGGGCGAGCGAGCCGCGTGAGATGCTGTTTGAGGACCGGACGCGCGCGCACGCCGACCACATCGGGCAGGGCTTCGAGAGACAGACGACTGCGGCGGTGGGGGTGCTGAAGGCTGTGCACTGTGGGGAGGGGTGAGTCTCTCACACACACACACACACACACACACACACACACACACACACACAGACACAGAGAGAGAGAGGGGTGTATAACGAGTTTGTGTTTGACTCTGTGCAGCAGCATGGAGCCTCCGCGCATCACCAAAGACGTGGTCTGTTTCCACGCCGCCGACTTCATCGACGTGGTGCAGCGGCTGCAGCTGGACCTGCACGAGCCGCCCCTGTCTCAGGTGATGCTTCTGTTTTGTGTGACGCTGGTTTCTGGTCCCCCAGGTGTATAAAATGTAAAGATATGACTGAAGGGGTTCTGATCCAGTGTTTGATGATTTCTGGCTCCACAAGAGGACGATTGTACTAGTCAGTGTGTTTGCGGTCTGTGACTAACAGTTGTCTCTGTGCTCGTCCTCAGTGTGTCCAGTGGATGGACGACGCCAAGCTGAACCAGCTGAGACGCGAGGGCATCCGCTACGCGCGCATCCAGCTGTACGACAACGACATCTACTACATCCCGCGCAACGTGGTACACCAGTTCAAGACGGTGTCGGCGGTGTGCAGCCTGGCCTGGCACGTCCGCCTCAGACAGTACCACCAGGAGGCGCCGCGGGGCGACAGGGACGCCGAGGACACCAAGAACATCGCCTCCCCCTCCGCGTGCATCAAACAGGAACCTCCGGGCGACGCCCTCGTCGCGGACCCCAAGCGGCCCCGAGACACGCCCCCTGCGCCCCAGATCAAAGTGGAGGAGGCGGAGCTTCTCGTGGACAGGACGTCAAAATCCGGCACTTCCGGTGCGGCGGCGGCGGCTCCCGCGTCAGACCGAGCCAAAGCCCACCATCACGCTCCCTCGTACACGCACGCGGCGCGGTCCGCCCTCGGCCTGAGCCCCGCCCCTGCCAAGCACTCGCACGCATTGACGCCAACCAAACACGGCTACGGCCCGACATCGCTCAAACACACGCACTCCAGTCCGGCAGGGAGACACGGACACGCGTCCGTCCTGTTCAAACCGAGCAAGCAGGCGCACGTGTCCAACACGTCCAGACACACACACACTACTCCAGCAGCTAAACACGTTTATTCACACAACCTT
This sequence comes from Clariallabes teugelsi, assembly GCA_030014215.1. NCBI lineage: Eukaryota > Metazoa > Chordata > Actinopteri > Siluriformes > Clariidae > Clariallabes > Clariallabes teugelsi. The sequence continues at coordinate 24,021,027 of JAQMYG010000004.1, forward strand.
AAAACCAGCTCGGGACATTCGGACAGTCGGACTGCCCCGCCCCCGCCCCACCAGGTCCACGCCCCGCCCCACCAGTCGCGCGGTCTGTCCCACCAGTCGCCGGTCGTGTGCCAGTCGTTCCTACACCAGTCGGGTCAGACCCAGACGCCCCAGCAGCCCCAGACGCCCTCTTGGCCAGATAGAGCCTCGGACTCTCACCACCCGAGGGTCGCCCCGCAGGACCCTCGGCCTCACCAGCCCCTCAGCCCACCCCCGCCCCGAGAACAGCAGAAAGACTTTTTATGCTGATTTGTACATAAATGTTTTTAACACCTTTTCGCTTTTATCTCCTTTTATTTCCTTTGATCATGTCTTTGGGTTGACCTTTTATTGTTTCTTTTGTTTCTATTGATGCAAAGCAACGACGCTGAGCGGGAGAAAGCGTGTGTGTGTGCGAGAGCGTGTGTGAGTGTGTGAGTGACTCCAGAAGCAGTGTGAGACGCGAGGTCGTCCGGTCTGGCCGTAACCCGATGGAATCCACAGCATATGTAGCGACTAACATTCCTCAGTGCCTGTAACTGTGAGCTGTCGTGAGCTGCTCGGGGCCACCAGAGACACACCACCACCCCCCAAACACACCCCCAACAGACCCGACCCGACTCGACCTGAACCCAACCGGGCCTCCAATAATATATTTTTAAGTTGTAGTCTATAGTTGTGTATTAGACCTGACCTGAACATATACATATATAAATATATATATATATATTTTTAAGATGAGATGAGACAAACTTCTTTTAATGACTCCAGGCTTTTTTCCATAGAGCTTATTTATATCCAGGTTGTTTTGTGTTCCTTTTTTTTTTTTTTTGTCAGCACTGTAGTGTATGTAACATTTTTTTTTTTCTAAGAAAATGTGTAGTTTGATTTCTATCTAATTAAGAACCTTGTAATAAAAAAGTTCTTGAGATTTACTGTATTTACTGTCGTGTACTCTGTTTAACATCAATTTAATAATTTTTTTATTATACACTATATAACCAAAAGTATGTGGACACCTGAGCGTCACACCCACATGTAGGCCTTCTCCAACATCTTCACCACACGTACAGTACAGTACCAGTCTTCCTGAAGCTCTGACCATCCCAGTGTGAGGAAGCAGCTCCAGTAGAACCTCGTGTCCAGCTTGAGTACAGGATGAGGAAGACTCAGGTGAGGAGGAAATACTAAAGTCTTCTCTAACTTCTCTAAGCTCGGTCAAACATGTTTTAAAAATGACACACAAATGTTAACTTTCACAAAGTTTGCTGCTCCAGTCGATTTGTCTGTTTTAAAATTATTTTTTTTAAAATGTGACACAGGGCTGGTGGTACGACTCCCCTTCATGCGTTTCAAGAAGGTGTATGTAGCACCTCGGTCCTGGAGGAACGTTTTGTTCTGAACTGTATACGGTTGGAATGACAATAAAAGCCGACTTGTGCTTGTATCAGGGACGGAGTGATATTCTGCACTAGGTACAGAGGACTGGACTGATGAGGACTGGGGTCAAGTCCTTGAAGAAGAGAAGGTGAGCGCCACCATCAGGCCTATGTCATACCAGTAGAGGCTCCAGTGATGTGTGAGGTCGCGACCCCAGCTCAGGGAGTGGATTCACTCACAATTTTACCTCAGAACAAACACATGAATGAAGAACGGTATAAAAACATCCTCGGAGAGCAACTTCTCCCCACCATCCATGACCAGTCTGGTGATGAACATCGTCTTCTCCAGCATGATGGAGCTCCTCACCATGAGGTTAAACTCCACAGACCCTGATCCCACTGAGACCTTGTGGTCGATGCTCGAGAGACTGTAATAATGGGTATAGATGATGTAATAATGGGTCAGTCCGGGTGTGGACCAGCAGGTGATTGACAGCAGGTGATGGTCAATAAAAGCCTTGGACTCTTATGAAATGCTTGTAATTGTACTTCAGTAGACCAGATTAACATCCGACACACAGATATAAACACACTGACGCAGCAGACTTTGTGAAAATGTATATTTCTGTCATTCTCAAAACTTTTGGCCCCCCGGCAACAGATTCCTGGAGAACTCGCACAAACACACAAAGTATACTTTTACACAGTACACACTTTTATATCAAAAGAGGTGATGTCTTACATTATCACTAGTTTATCTGCACACACACACAAACGCAGAATTTGGGATGAAGTTTAAAATGTCAGACCAGATCGGAATTAGCGTGCGCTTCTACATCAGGGTGTTCGGTAGCGGCTGAATCGCCTGATCACTGATCGGAGGTCAGCGGAGACGCGCCTCTGTTTCCGGTTCTGCGGGTAAGGCTTTAGGCTTAGCGTTAGCGTGCGCTTATACTCCAGGCTGTGCGGTAACGTCTGTGAGCGCTGATTGACGGAAGGTCGGTCGAGAATGTGTCGGGCTCCTATACTCCAGGTCCTACGGTAGGGTCTGTGCGCACTGAGCGCTGATCTGTGGTCATTAGACTGTCGGCGTGCGCTTATACACCAGGCAGTGCGGTAAAGCCCGAGCTGATCCGAGGTCAGTAGCGAAAGGAAAAAGGAAATCGAGCAGCTCGCGGTGTAGCGTCTCATCATGGTGTTGTGGAGCTCGTGAAGCTCTCGTGAAGCTCTCGTGAAGCTCTCGTGAAGCTCAGCGCTGCGGTTCAACCGACTGGACGGAGATTTACAGAGAGGTAACGAGGAGGGGGGAGGAGTGGGGGGACACGGAGTGGGGGGGGGGGTCATCTCCGGCAGCGGACTCTCTCTCTCCGTGTGTGTTTATGTGTGTGTTTATGTGTGTGTGTGTGTTTGTGTGTGTGTAATACCTAAACCTCGCTGTGTGACGAAAAGAGGCTAAAGAGTTAGCTTTATATACCTGCTCCTGAATTAGCGCTCTGCTAGTTAGCATGCTAGCTGAGTGGGGAGGGGGAGGGGGAGGGGGGCACTGTGAGTGTGTGTGTGTGTGTCATTAGCTCTAGGTGTTTATGTCCCCTCATCCCCTCCACTTTACCTCCCTCAGTGGAGACCAGTAGGAGTGTGGACACACAGGAGGGTGATCAGGAGTGAGTATTAGTGATGGTGATCAGGAGTGATTATTGGTGATGAGGAGTGATTATTACTGATGGTGATCAGGAGTGATTATTACTGATGGTGATGAGGAGTGATTATTGGTGATGGTGATGAGGAGTGATTATTACTGATGGTGATCAGGAGTGATTATTACTGATGGTGATCAGGAGTGATTATTAGTGATCAGGAGTGAGTATTAGTGATGGTGATCAGGAGTGATTATTACTGATAGTGATGAGGAGTGATTATTGCTGATGGTGATGATGAGTGATTATTACTGATGGTGATCAGGAGTGATTATTAGTGATGGTGATCAGGAGTGATTATTGGTGATGGTGATGAGGAGTGATTATTGGTGATGGTGATGAGGAGTGATTATTGCTGATGGTGATGAGGAGTGATTATTGCTGATGGTGATGAGGAGTGATTATTACTGATGGTGATGAGGAGTGATTATTGGTGATGGTGATGAGGAGTGATTATTAGTGATGGTGATGAGGAGTGATTATTGGTGATGATGATCAGGAGTGATTATTGGTGATGGTGATGAGGAGTGATTATTAGTGATGGTGATGAGTGATTATTGCTGATGGTGATGAGGAGTGATTATTGGTGATGGTGATGACCTACACTGACCTACACTACCAAACTATCATACACACCAACCTGTAAATGCTCTTTTGCACAATATTCATCACTGGACTACTTTTT
>JAQMYG010000005.1:153414-163887 GCA_030014215.1 Clariallabes teugelsi
TATAATTAAAGTAGCTCGTGGAAGGAGAAACTAGCCAGCTAGCTTCCCCTGTTTCAAAAGCTAGCAGCCGCCACTGCCAAGGTTGTATATCTAAAGTTTATAATGAACTATTAACACATGAACACGATATTATTCTGCATGTTATACTGCATTATAGGGAATTATAAAAAGTCTTTATTAAAATGTATGACTTTAAAAGTTTAAATATTTTTGTTGATTTTAAACTGAAAAACAATACAGAATAAGTAGCGATCATAACACACTATAACACAAAATTGATAAATCACATGACATGACCAGGAAATCATACTAGAAATAAAATGAAATAAATAATAATAATAATAATAATAATAATAATAATAATAATTACTCATTAAAAAAAAAAAACTAGACCTGGGTTAATACAGATAAACAGCATGACATTAACTCGGGCTGAATTTCCTTGATAATAGTCAGGAGTAACCACTGGAGTGCGCCTTGTGCCCAGAAACTTTGTTTTTGTGTGCATCATTGATTTGGGTTTATTCTATTCAAAGTTTCATGTTAAGTTTGTTCATGTTTTTGTACTATTAAAATTCTAAACTTCCGCACTTATGACTTACCTGCAATCCCTAAAACCTGATAATAGTGATATAATGTGGAATAAAACTGCATTCTGTTAACAATTTCTAAAGGGTTATACAGTAAGCAATGCTGAAAATAAATAATTACTCCATTATCCGATTGGTGTAGACATGGCCTTACAGAATGTGTTACTTTTATTAATACTAAAGGCTAATATTAATTAAACTTGTGTTGTAAAGGATTGCGGAGTGTTAAATATGAGGTCTAAATTTGAATATAATAATTCTAAAGAAAAACAATATAATGAGAAACAATGTAATATGTATTAAGTGTAATATAACCCTATGTAATGTCATTATACATGTAAAACATGAATCATGGAACAATATTCTATGGTGAAATAATAAAACCTCATGTCAGTGTAACAGCATAGTGTTGTGAAATAATGAGTTCTTAAGTTTGAAATTATGAAATATTAAATATAAATGATGCACTTTTGTGACTAAATTTCCTCCTAAAACTAAACTTACTTAAGTTCTTGTGAATTGGTCGCCATCATACTCCGAATGCTTTTATCTGCTAGAGGACAACCTGAAAGACTGGAAGATCAGACGCCGAATGTCAGTTTGGCAAAAATGCATCTTACAAAAAGCAGCTGATATAAAATAAACTCACAAGCACAGACAAACAATCAAACAAACAAACAAAAATCACTTCACAAAAACTGTCAATGCAGAAAAGCCATGGTGCAACAGCCGGGGAAATCAGATCTACACAATGTTAACTCTTTGAACAGATCTGAACTCACTACACTGGTTTGTATTATTCGATTATTCGATTTCTCTCCGTAACGTTTGCGTTATTCAGATTTTAATCTAACCGAAGACATGCACTCAAAGGGTTAACGTGAATGTGTGTGTGTGTGTGTGTGTGTGTGTGTGTGTGTACTGTGCTAGGTACTGTTAGACAGCATAGTCGAGGTAAGCTGAAAACAATAAATTCATAGGACGAATCCACCATGAAAAAATTAAATCACACCTTCTATGCGAGGCGTAATTACCGGTTACGTGACCACTTCCATCACACCCTGGAGTTTGGCATCTGTCTCCAGAAAAAAGTAGATAGAATCAAATCTCAAAAGTCCAGAACAAACAAACAAAACAAAAAGGGAAACAAGATTGGTGTGCAGCCAAAACACTTCATTTTGGTCAAATTTCCCACACGACACCATCGTAAGCATTACAACTGTAGCTATTAGCATGACCTTTAACATTCAAGGTCATTTTTGACATCATTCCTGAATAAGGTTGTAAGACTTATGAGTGTGTTGCGCAGCGCTAACGCTATCAGAGAGGTAAAATGAAGTGTTGCTTTGAATCTCGTTTAGTTTTGCCATTGATCATAGTTCATTGTTTCCAGTTTAGCTTCACTGTCTCCTAAAGAAGAGCTGCAACATGATCAGGTAGAATGAGGATGAGGTTTAATTACGATAAAGCATCAGAAAATGAAAGCACAAAAGCCAGAGATATGCTAAAGTGAAGCACTGCAGCTGAAAGGACGCTGTCGTATTCATGTGGCATGCTGCTGTGCTGAAGGCTGATCGCTCTAAGCCGAGCAACACAACAGAAAAGGAAAGGAAAAATCATTCGAGAGAAGAAGAGGGTGAAGCGCGAGAGCGACCGGCGACATCACTTCCTCTTTGGCCTTACGTTATCAGGTCCTTTTTGCTCTCTTTGCACGGGGCGAATTTTGGCTTGGGACTCGGGATGGCGACATCAGTAGCATACGCAGTGTCCTCTAAAATGTCCTGGAAGGGATCTAGATCGTCTGACTGTAAAAAATAAAAAAAAAAGAGAAAAAGACTGAAAGTGAAGACATTCAACATTCACACATTAGATTTGTTCCAGTTTGTGTATGTGGAAGTGAAATTGTTTTAAATGAAGCAGATTTTATTAAAATCGGCAGATCTTGAAATAGAAATGAGAGAGAGAAATGTGTGTGTGTGTGTGTGTGTGTGTGTGTGTGTGTGTGTGTATAACTTCTGTTCATCTCTCAGCAGTTATCAGGGTGTGCTGCTGGCATGGCGGCCCTGGCATGCTATACCATCTGCCAAGTGTCTTTAGAGGGGACAAAGGAACTTCTTAAATGTCACACACACACACACACACACACACACACACACACACACTTGCACAACTCCACTGCATCAGTCACATGCAGTATGTAGACAGAGCTGCTGGAGTCTGAATAAGGCTCAATAATACACACCGTACTCACAAAAAATACAGTGTCAAGAAACAAAATATAGCTTTTCTGTGCAGATTCAGTAAAAGTAAAAATAAACTGATATCTTCGAATGGCAGAAATAAAAATAAATTAATAAATAAACTCCCACAACCTTTTAACATCCACTTTACATCCACATTTAAATATTTTTCCCCCAGTGTTAGGCGTCCTGTACTCGTCCTGTTCACTGAGGTTTTAATAATTAGTGCAGTTACTAAGTAATATGATTTAAGAAACCAAGATTTAATTAATTAAACATGACACTTCAAAACCTTGAACATGCCTTGCTAATCCTAGTTTAGTTTATTTGACAGATTGGCCAAAGGTCCTAGTTCACACGAGTAAAATGCTAATTAGGAAAACAAGTTGAAGACGGTGGAGCTTAATGAACAAAACTGAAATTTGATATTGGCTCAAATGTAGAGTATTACTCTATAGCGCCACCATCAGGCTTAAGGTCCATGGTGCTTGACAGAGAGTCAGAAGAACCACTACAATTCAGTCGTAAAGAAAAACTAAATATTAGCACGCAGCTCATCTACGGGTCCGAAAAATAAGCAAAGAAAAAGAGCAGCAAATCGAAAGGGGTCAGTACTTCATATTTGGACCTTTAATTAAATAATAATAATAAAAATAAAATAAAATGAAAATTTGGTGTGATCAAACGCTAATAGATTATGAGTGTGATGTGGCAAAGTAAACAAAACCTGCACTTACTTAATAGTAGAGATACAATAAATAAAATATTACTCAAGTAAAAGTAGAAGTCCTTCATTTACATTTGTCCTTGAGCAGAAGTACAACAGTACTCACCTTCAAATTTACTCAAGTATCAGAAATAGCTAAATAAATCATGCAATTATGTATAATAGCCAGCAGGTGGTGCTATAACCACTTCAAATATTACTCACCAATCAGGTTATGTGATGGAACACCATGAAGAAATGTAGTGATGTAGAAAGTACAGATATTTGTTTTAGGATGCAGTGGAGCAAAAGTAAAATGTATCCACGATTAAAACTACTCATGTGAAGTAAAGAGACGTGAAATATGTACTTAAGTACAGGAATTAATTAAATGTACTTAGTTACCTTCTTAAAAAAACAGGAACTGTAGCTTAATCCATCGTTTACATTTAACAGTTCGAGTTCTGCATTAGTGTAAAAAACACAGCACACATAATTTGTGCTGATTTATTGGCAATCAAACAGTTTGACTGATCTTCTGAGCATCTGCACATGTGCAGGCAATCACAGGTACACACACACACACACACAAACACGCACACACACACACACACACACACACATGCCAAAAAACCAGTCTCTTACTTAGAAAGCACAGCAGCGTTCCGCACAGCCAATTTGTATGCAAATAACAAAAGCTCAATTGGCTGTTGAACTGCAGCAGTCAATCAATGATCTCACAGAAACGTGACGGAGAGGAAGTGAATACGAATCTGTCGATTGTGCTGCATTAGAGCGATCTGAGGATGCTTTTGGCAATCGGCTTTGAAAGGCTCAGGTGGAATGAAGTACGTTTTCCACATTAATGATTATAAATACGTAGATCTTCCTACTTTTAAGAAGAGTGTAATGTGTACGAGCGCAGAGATGTGGGGCAAAAGGGCAGATTGTTTATTGGTGCTATAACATGGTGTATATTTTTGATTATTTCTTTAATAAATCTGAATATACAATGAACCACCACAGACGGCGGTAATTTGTCACAGAGTTACACTAGATGGCAGTGTAGTGAAATCAGTATGTGGTTTTGTGGGTTTGTGTGTTTTCACACGTTTCCTATTTTGTCCCCAAAAGGTAGAAACTGGAAATTCTGAACTTTGAATATTCCGCTGAGGAACACTGCAGATTTTATTAAAAACAAATAAATAAAATGAAAGAGACAAACTGTTTCTTTTTTGGGTCCCTTGGGTACTAAGGTTAGGGTTTAATTCAGGAGTAAATCTAGGATTAGTTAGTTGCATTATATTAATGGAAGTTCCTCATAAGGAAATTAAGACGATCAGAAATAGGGATGCAAAATCCAGGGTGATACTGTATCGCTACTGATGTTTAACTTAGTTATTTAACTGATAGCTGAGGTTTAGTCATCTGTCTGTCTGTCTGTCTGTCTGTCTGTCCTCTTTTGGTGTCAAAGAAGAAAATTTTAAGCCCTCAGTCACACTATCTTTGAAAGAACACAAATTCAATCTTACAAATTTATGAAACTTTATGAATTCTTTAATATAATCTTCTTTTACATGATAGATTCTTTTTATGGACATAAACAGCTTCAAAAATCTTTTTTAGCCTCTTATACAGCTACACACTCAATAAGAATTCTGTACTAACATTTAGTCCAACAAAAACCCATTGGTGAAACATAAATTAAATGCAATTAAACATAAATATAAAAGCTGCAGCTGATTATTGATGCGACACAACAAATAAACCTCGACCTCGCTGGCGTCAGTGAATGTCGACTTATTTGCTGATACGTCAGTGCCAGTCAACAGGAGGAAAATCTCCCGGTACGGACAATAAATCGGTGCATCACTAATCAGAATATTAGATTTGTTTCTCGTTGAAAACAGATGACCATGTAATAATTTTATACTGTAGTTGCTCTGCAGTGACAAAGGCTTCAGGGATTTGGAGTGAATTTGGAATAAATACTCAGAGATTTGAGGCTGAAGCATTTGTACAGTTTGTACAGTTATAACATCTGATCATGTTTCATGATGCGTGATGTGGCGCAATGACGCTACCTACAATTATTAGTATCTAAATGTATATTCGGATGTACAGTAAACCTGAAGTTTCATGTCTTTCCCTCTATAGAGAACTGAGAGAAGGAGAGGAGAGGAAGAGAAACACATGAGAGATAAGAGATTCAGGTGAGGGGAGTGTGAGAAGAAAAACAGAAAATAGAGAAAAAGAAAGACGTGGAGATGAAAGGATGTTGGAAAAGAGGTGATGAGAAAAAAGATTGATGGTGAAAGAGCGAAATGCAAAGGCTTTCAGAGAGTCAGGAGAAGAACACGAGAGAGAGAGAGAGAGAGAGAGAGAGAGAGAGAGAGATGATGGGAAAGGTGGTAACTCTATTTCTGTTTCCTTTCTTCTCTCTTCACAAAACCACAAGATACTCCAACTTCCCACTTCCTGTTTCTCTACTGAACTGTCTATACATGTGTGTGATCACAGGAGTCTCCTAGATTTATTTTATGGTAAAACACCTTATAATAAACCTTGATTATTATTTCCACTTACTATATTTAAAATGTACTTTTATAATATTTTCATACTTTTCCATGAATTATCCATATTTATAATAAATGTACTGTTTAAAATGTCGGTCTGCCACATAACTGTAAACAATACTAACACTGTGAAATACACATTCTAATATTAGCTGCATCACACCAACTTTTTATATAAAATACATTTTTTTAAATATCTTTGTATATTATACTGAACTGAAGGTCATAATATTGTTCCAGTTATAATTTTTCACTGCATACACGAGGTAAGAGAGCAAATATTGGTGTGAAAAAAATGTACTCTGTAGATGAAATGCTTGAGATGACTGATAGTGAAAACACTGAAATGATTAGTGAGAAGAAGATAAAGCTGAAGATAAATGTTTTAGAAGCGTAATGAAGCATAAAAAAAGTTAAATATGCTATAAAATAAAAAAGCATTCTCAGTGGAATTACTGGATACTACTTTGTAAAGGACTGTTGTTTTATATTTAAAAAATAATTGCCTTTTTTCATCTTCCTGAACGTTTTAATGTTAATGTAATTCCCCATCACAGGAAGATGATTGATGTTTAAAGCGCCTGGATTACTGGGTCTCTATACATTTCTGTGGTGTGAAGCTCCATCATACTGCACACGTTTCTTTACTGCCTTTTACATCAGCACTCTGGATTAAAAAGCAAATGCAAGAGCAGCTGAATTTGGGAATGAAATCTGTAACGGAAGATGTATGAAACCCGGCATACGTATGAGAAGCTTAATGCTATTAGCAGCCTGTGTAGGGTGGAGGAGTGCAACATAAACACAAGAAGAACATTTCAGGCTTGCTGTAGTGACACGCACAGGTTTGCTGTTTATATGAGCGAAAATGTAATGTGATAAAATTTAGAATTTAGATCTGTCAGCACTTTGAGATCAGCAGATACGGACTTCATTGTGAATAATGTCTCGAATAGCAATGAAACAGATACGCAGGAAGTTCGCTTCTTTTTCTGTCTCTCTCTCATCAAGCTCCCTGCTGCGATCTCTCTCTGTCTCTCTGTCTCTTCCCCACTGAGCACTCTACAGCATTCTCTCTCTCTCTCTCTCTCTCTATTTAATTCCATCTCACCAAACTACTCTTTTTGTCTATATGTTTTCTGTTAATTCCTGCCTTCCAGAGAAAAACCGCATAAGACACGGAGCAAAATTATATATATATATATATATTAAACAAGAGACACAGCAAGATCAGTGGATAAATGAGAGAAAAACCTGCTAGTATCCATATTTATTGAGCTTCACTTTTGAGTTTTTCTGCATCCTGTATGTGTACAACATTCTTTCACTACGGCACACAAAAGAGTTCCGTCTGATATCATTAGCAGTGGGCCGGGACTGGAGATAGCGAGTCTGCCTAGAATATTCTTTTCTCCCTCAGTCCACCTGGCCTGAGCTGACCCCGACCCGCATCACCATGGGAACTGACCTGCAGACAACAAGACACTGGGAGAAGGAGGTCATTTCTCACCATCACACTTTTCTGCTCCTGTTTTGTCCAGACAAATATAGACAGAACGACAAACAGTGCAGGAGCGTGTAGAAAAAACTAAATATTTAATGCAGATATTGTCTTTATATTGTATGTGTACATTATATTATATACATAACATACATTTATTGTCTAATATTACATTAACCTTTCTAATTTTGGTGATTTTACTTTCGTGCTGATTTTATTTCAAGTCACGATTTTATTTCATGAAAGAAATATTCACAGAAGGTGAAACCAGTTCCTATAATTATTAACATGTTAGACTAACATATTCCCTACATACTGAGTCTCAGAACACGCTGCTCGTCACATGGGCTCTGAACCCACGTCAATCAGCCTTGGGGGACAAAAAACAACTTGCTGACCTTTTCAATAAAGGTGTCCGTTTGTCTACTGTAGATTGTGAATCAAACTCTGCACCAAATGGTCTCTCCTGGGTTTGGATTTTGTTTCAGTTAATCAAGTAACAGTATCATTTGGTATCTATCATTAGTTCGCTAACGTTAGTATAAATATAATCTAATGCTAATGTTACCTACCACTGTGACATAATGTTTGCTCAACACCAAACTGAGTCAGGGTTTATTCCACTTGTTTAATTCACTGATAAAGCCCAGATTTGTATTTAGTGATGTTAATGTTTTGGGAATGTTAATGAGATGTTAACCTTAAGGCTTATATTAAAATGCATGTGTAAAGACAAAAACATGTGACAGCGTTAAACATGCAACACTATCGAATAAATAACAAAAGCTTGTAAACACAGACGCCGTCTGTGAGCTCACAGCGGAGCGGATAGGAGGGGATAGCACTGTTCTCCGAAAGTGTGACTCCGCCCCCAACGGTGCGTGAGCAAGCAGTTCGATAAGATGCGGGCGACTGGCGTCACGTGGTTCAGAGGAAACACATGATAGTCTTCGGCCTTCCCAAATGCGTGGTAGTAGTAGCCTTAACGTGGGAGCCCCCTAGTGACGGGGAGGAATTGGAGACGACTAAATTAGGGAGAAAAATCTGGAAAAAATCCACAAAAAAAAAAAAAAAAGTTCACGGGCACTGATGATAAGCAGATTAACATTAAATCAGAGCCAAGTTTAGGCAAACTTTGTCTGTGTCAGCTATCACTTGCTCATGGTTAAATTGATCTGTGCTTTTAACCCGTTTGTAATCTGTATGTAAAACTTGCAAATGCTCTAACTGAATCACTCCATAATTACTTCATTCCTTCCCACTGCCATGCAGACTAAAGTCATGTCGCTGTGCTGCCACCTACTTTATCAGAGCGCAATGTCACAACATCAGATTACTTGACATTAAACCAGTAGCTAAACCTGTAAATGTGGGTCACGTCTGTAAGCAGACTGAACTGTAATGGTAGAGTGAAAGTGATGATGCGTTATCATTGTCCTCAGGGGTGCTAAGATTAAGGTTAAGGGTGCTTGAGTGGCCCTAACAATGGTCTAAAATCACCTATGGTCCAAATGATCCCATGTTAGGATACTTTATACCAAATGCCAACAACAGCAACTTTTAATTTGCTGATAAACTACACATTGTGCTGTTCAGCTGTTTACTGCTGCATTTATGGTTATAGAATCCATGAGGCAGGTTAGTCTCTGTTATCACTTACTGTACATTATAAGAGCTATAAATTGTTGTTCCCCTTTCTTTTCTCTCTCTCTCTCTCTCTCTCTCCACGTTAATGATGCAAATAACGCAGCTTGTCATGTTACTGAGAAAAAGTGCCGAAAGGTGCAAAGTCCTCTGTCCTGAGTACTCTCCTGTGTCAAGAGACTTACTGTACTGACTGTTACAAAGTGCTGACACTCTGGATTCCTACCATAAATGATAAATAAACCTCTGCTAACAGAATGTTTCACCAACACAGGGAGTATACAGTTTTCTTTGTTAAATAAAATCATTTTCAATTATACAGAGCATTAATTGTACACATCTCAGTGAATAAGCGGTTACTATAGAAATGATAATGTATTAGTGCATGAATGTAAACCTGAGAGTTAAATTACAATCAGAACTACAGACTACTTCTGAACGATCAGATTGAAGGTTTCAGCAACGCTCTGGGGTGTACAGAAGTTATAAATAACAACAACTGGCCTGTTCAATCAAGTTTAAGTGACACGTGATGCTGCCATGTAATAGTGATGCTGAACTGACTTGTATATCATATACAGGTATATTCATAAATGTAAGAGCAAATAACCAAAAATTATAATATTAATTTTTATAATAGGTTTTTTTTTCTTTTTTAAAAAAAGTCAACCTGGATGTACACCCCTTATCTAATACTTAAAAAAAAAAAATAGATACAGCACCCGCTGCTTGCAAAACAGCACTCAGTCTTTCTGGACTTTACTCTTTCTTCCTCCAGATTCATGAACTTGTAAGCGGATCTCCAGTTTATTCCACATGTTTTCAATTGGATTTAGATCTACAGTAGGCTCTGACTGGGACATCCAAAACTTTGATCTTCTTCTTCTGAAGCCATTCCCTTGCTGACTTGGATTTGTGGTTTGGGTCGTTATAATGCTGGAAGGAATTATTTTCTTCATCTTCAGTTGTGTAACGCCTCGTACCAGACCAGAGCAGGTATTTGTGGCGATCCATGAGTGGCTTTATCTTGACTAGAGGTTCAGTCTCAGATGAAGGAAAGCAGCCACGTAGGACGATGCTGTCAACACTATGCTTCACCATGGGTATGATTTACACTACCTGTCAAAAGTTTGTACACCCCTTCTAACTCCATGGTCGTTCCTGATGTTTATTTCTTTCTACACTGTAAAACAATACTGAAGGCGTTTATCCAAAA
>JAQMYG010000005.1:177714-191138 GCA_030014215.1 Clariallabes teugelsi
AGGTCAAATATTTATATGCGATTTAAATGCGATTAATTTCGATTAATTAATTACAAAGCCTCTAATTAATTAGATTATTTTTTTAATCGAGTCCCAGCCCTAATATAAATATATAAATATTTTAAATATTTGAATTGTTGCAGTTTCCATAGGTATGTGTGCTTTAGAATTATCTGTAAACTAGAAACGTACAGTACTAAATATGTTTTGGCTCATAAGTAATGTAAATTAAATATTTTCACGAACATGATGTTATCAGTAGTGATATGCGGTATGTAACTGTAATAACAGAACAATCTGAAAAATCTAGTTTCCATAATATTATTATTCCAGCATGAATTGCTACAGAAAAAAATATTGTTATGCTGGAAAATCATATGAGTGCCCCCATTTCAGACAAACAAGAAAAATTTAATCTGCTGCTTTTGCATAAATAAGAAACTTTCTAGCTACTTGCAAAGTGGCCTTACAACATGGTCTGACTTTGTTACATTAAATAATGATTACTTTTCTTTATAGTGTGCGATTACAAACATCTAATTTCATGTTACTAAGTTACTAATTAGTATCTAAGTTATGTAGTAGTTACTAAGTTTTACTGCACATCCTATAGAAGAGCTGCAGTTCTTGCATGAAAACCCAACAGCTTTTATTTAATTTTTTGTCTGAAAATTGTCATAATATGCAGCTTTCTTTCCTAACTTATTGTACAAATGTTTTTCGGTAACATTCAGTTTAGTGCTAAGAAACTAATGTGTGAAAATCAAAAATGTTTTTGCACTAACTCAGCAATGAAGTCATAAAATAACAACAACAGAAAAAATATATATTACACTATGAAAAAATAACACAGGACACCTAAGACGTTTGCATGGAAATGTAAAGAAAGTTCCAGCAGTTTAAGTCAAAATCCATCCTGAACGCCCTGCATATTCATCTTCATCATTAACTTGTGAACTTGGACGGAGTGTAAGGTTTATTTTTCATTGTAGATTATTTTAAACTTTTTATGACTATGTTAATTTATTTGCACTTTAGTTAACAATTTTCTACATGAACTACAATTTTGTTCAAAAGCTTATTAAAAGAGGTGACAGTGGGATTTAAGGTTCCAAAGCCTCATCTTTTATGTTAATACCACCATCAACACCATTGTTCTCATTATCAGGTCAAGCAGATGATCTGTCATAACTCAACAGTGCAACAGTATCGTAGTTCTACATTGTTTACAACCACTTCAGGTCCATTGTTTGCTATTTTCAATACTTCTAATTTATGTCATTAATATGACATTGAATGTTGCTAGAAAATGGTGAAGTTTTAGTTCATTCTGTTTTTGGGTAAATTCTAAGATGGAAACTTGACCTTTATACTTCATGTATGAAGTGACTCCTGATTATTAAACTTTTTTTTGTTTAAAGTCGTTGTAAATGCACTAGTAATGTCCCCGTATGATAACTTCTCAGAGAAACAGGAAACTACAGCACCAACCAACAATCACTCACCACAATCTCTAAGTACTGTACATCATGTATCATTTAATATATCTTATTTATTGTGTTTCAGGAATGAGTTCAACATTAAGTGAGGTTTATTTCTTGACATTTAATTTATGTTTATGCCAAAATTATGACATCATTACAATAAAGTTATGCATATTTGTAGTGGGCTTTCAGTATTGTGTATTTTATTTTAATATATAGAATATACTGCGTCACTGCTATAACAACATGACGTTACAGTATGTATAATTTTTCCAACTTTCATTTACAGTCTGATTTTGAACTAAGTATGAAAAAGTTGTTTATACAAATAAATGACACATATGACCCGTTATTCAAAATAAACTCTATTAAAAAATACAAACTATTTTAATAATGACAAAAAATGCATTCTAAGCTGTTAAAATCACCGGATATAATTTTTTTAAACATTAAAATACAGCAATTACTCCGCAAAAATGTATTTATTGACTTACTTGTGATACTTTTATTAAATAAGAGTTTAAAATATAAAACTCTCACTATGAGTTATCTAGTTAATGTCTAGATAAAGGGTTAGCTGTTTTTGAAATCTCCTCACATCCTCTCTCTCTCTCTCTCTCTCTCTCACACCCACACACACACACTTTTGTTGGGGCTCTTAATAAATTGTTGTGTGCTCTTTGCCAGCCCTGTGGTGTATCCAGCAGACTGAAAGGTGACCTGTTGTGAGCATGTCGAGCTATCGACAGGTCGCTGCTAAAAAATGCATTATGTGCAATGGAGCAGCTGTAGAGACGCTCTCCCCTATCACCGTGCGCTCAATAACCTGCCCGAAGAGCGCAGTGTCCCGCCAGTGCTGCAGCCTGCGGTGTGTTTTTCTGACACTCTCACACACATTCACACAAACAGTGAAGCACTGACATATTATAACGCATTCATCTCTAAGAGTGGACAATGCATTATTAATGCTGTCTCTTTATTCTGTCTGCGATTCATGATGTTCCTGATGCACAGAGACGTTCCGGGAGAAATATCCGGCAAATAACGGGAAAATTAAGTCGCTCTTCTCCAGTGTGTTACTGAAATCCCCACACTCAGCAAAATAAATTATTTACTTTCTCAATTACATTATGATCTCATTCTTGTAAATATACTCTAAGTGGTAAATATGCAACACGTTTCATGTGTTTAACCTTCAATAATTATGCATTAGGAGTGGTTTTACTGTTCTTAGTTTTATACTGTTTTCCACCACGATGCTGATGAATTCTTAATCCCGATGATCGGTTAGAAGGATTTACAGACTGTACAAAATGAAACTGTTAACTGTGAGGTATATAAGTATAGTGGCTATGAGAGTAACATAAAGATTGCATGAAGATTGTTATTTGACAAATAAAAGTGTAAAGTAATTAATTAATTAATATGGAAAAGTGTTCAGTAAGATTGTGCTTCTTTAGCGTTTGTGGAAGAGGAGATACAGTATGTGAACATGTGCAATAACACACATACACACCACACACACACACACACACACACACACACACACACACACACACACACACACGCCCTGTGTTCACATGCATGTGGCAAATAGACTTGACCTTCAGTCTCCAGGGCTGGAGTTCTGTTCTGTAACAGTCAGTATTTTCTGCACAGATTTCAGAACTTCTCTGTAACATGAAATGCTACATTTCTTGTCTTTTTAAATTTAAAAGAGTGAAATAAAATAATATGGAAAAGTTTACTAATACAGCAAAAAGGTTCAGACTGATACATGTCGATAAGTTTCTTATCTGTTCATATTTTTATGTCGAGCTTCACTTTATCAGACACTTTATCAGTTCTATTTAAATGATTTCTTGATTCAGCAGGTGTGGCAGTAATCAGGCCTGGGTGTGGCACGTCTGAAATTTAACTCAGCTTCACAAAAATCACGATTCATTCATGATAAAGGGGGGGGGGGGGTCGTTAACTTTTTAACATAGAGCTAGGAGCATACAGTACGCTTGGACAGCTTTTTTCTCTTAATGAGAAAACATTTAAACATCACTTAAAAATAAATGAAATAAATAAATTAACTCATCACTTAAAAACTGCATTTTGTATTTGCTCAGGTTATCTTTGTATAATAGAAAAATTTGTGTGAAAAAAACTCTAAATTAGGACACGGCACTGTGTGTATACTGTAGCTGACATTATTTAAGTGACAACAGGAACTATGCAGATGTTTCAGCAAATATAACCTGTTGGAAAACTACAATATGTCATTTTTAATCAATAAAACTCTTTTGGACGTGATGTTTTGTCAGGCTGCATCACACAACCCCGTGCTTTGATTATTTCACTGATTATGACTCACCCTGTCATGTTTCATTTCTTACTCGTTGTTACCAAAAGTAATGAGGTTTCTTTTTCATAATCAGTAAAAGCACTTCTGAGGTCTATCTGAGGATAAATCATATGGTTAAAGTCTGAGGTCACCCCAGACCTCACTCGGCACGTCCTGAACTTGGAGACTGCTTAAATTACACCTCTTGACATCTGGACACTTTATAGGCAAATCTTTTTATGTTAACTAATTTTCTGGGCTGTCATTAAAGCTGTCAGCTCATTTGATTGCCTTCTGGGTCATTTGCTACCATAACGTGGGATCCTCTCTGTGGTTTAATGGATTGTGTAAAAGATAGTTTATAGGGAGATTTGCACAAGGTGAATGAGAGCAGTAAGTGGGAGAAAGATCGCTACCCTTCCTGTGTTCTGTCCTTACAGTGAGCCAGAAGAGCAGCAGAGCCATAATTATTATCCTTCATTCAACTGGATATAATGAAAAAATAAAATGCAAACACCATGTAACCAACTTAATAAATAAATGAGTCCCTCTTGAACATTGCTATTGTTTGTATTCAAGTTTTATATAACAAATTATATACAGGATGTATCAAGTTTCAGTTCGAACTGTATTGACATAAAAAATAAAAACAATCTATAAGATTCCATAAGATGAGCATGCATGGAAGAAAACAAGATAAAATTATAAATCCATGCAAAATTAAATCCCATGCCACTATAAGAAATGGCCTTGACACCTAAAAGACGATAACAGAAAAATATAGTATGATTGATAAGCAGGACAAATCCAATCCAAGCACAAGACCAGCAATTCACGAAGCAGGAGACAGTGTGTGTGTGTGTGTGTGTGTGTGTCTCTTACTTTCTGGAGGAACTCTGTCTTTATGTGGGCAGCCAGACAGGCTTCGATGGTGAGGATATAAGCCAGTCACATGACCAGTGCCATCACAACCCGGCGTTGGGCACCGACTCTCTTTCTTCTCTGACCTCGAGGAATCTTCACAGACATGCACACAGACAAATAAACAAGAACGTGTAAATGGACAAGAAAATACGTTTTAAACATGGCTACATAAGTGCAGATGATCAATAAATAGCAACCACTTAATATTTCGCTTCCAAATACTCCAGACTTTGGTGTGTGTTTAATGTAGTCTTGAGGACATAGGACTAGTTCTCCAGGCTTCCTGAGGGACTTTTTTGTCTCTCCAGTCCCTGTACCTGAGCAGTTTCAGACGAATGTGTTTGTGTTTGTTAAGCCACACAGTGACCTATGAAGAAAACCCAAGCATAAAAAAACATCTAACTTAAGTCCTGAGCCGGTGAGAAACAGGTGCAGATGATGACAGATGATCAGGAGGTGATTAGTTTACTGCTGATGCTGAATGCTGAGGGGTTGGAACAGACGAGAGGGGAAATGAGGTCGCTGCTGAGGCTGTTATAGAAACAAGCAGTTTATAAATTGTATCTTTAGTCACTTTGCAGCCTGTCGCAGTAAAATGTTTGTTCTTATTTCTTTAATTTAATGTACATAATTACATTTTATATGAAATAATAAGGGGTGACTCAAGACTTTTGTACAGTACTGTATATAATATTCTTTGTAACATCCATGCAAATAATTATCAAAGATAAATCTATAAGAAAATCAATATATTTGTTATGTATTTTTGTATTATTCCTAATGTCTGATTTATGCACCTTCTATTCAGCTGAAATTCTTAAATGTATTTGTCCTTTTAACAAGTTCAAACTTCTTAATTACTGGTGAACACAATAAATAACTCAATGTCTGTATTAACCTTTTGTAGCGAATCACAACCTTTTGCAACAGAAACCTTTTCCTTTTGTTAGTGTTGTTAAATTGATATTGAATGCAGGACAGTCCTATCCGTAATTACTGACGATTTTTCTTTAAAGAGGAGGATAAACTGAACTGGTACAGACAGAGGTAGAGAGAGAGACTGAAAGAAAGATAAAGAATGGAGAGGGAGACACAGGGAGATTAGTGTGTGAGACGGTCTAACCTAATAACACACTGTGTTTTGTATCAAAACAAGACCAGTCAGTGGGAAAGAGAAGCCGAGGAAAGACAGAGAAATCCCGAGTCACGGACATGTAGAGAGCAGTTAATACAGCCGACGTAAACACAACTTAAACAGCTGCTCTCCAGAGGCGCGCCAAGTAGAGTTTGCCAAAAAACAGAGGTGTCTCTCGTGTACAGATGATTCTGACTGATTGTTTTTGTACAATATTTTCCCGGGAAAGCAGCAGAATTAAGTCCAGCATCATGTGTTTTGTGATTATTTCTTTTTTTGATTACATCCACAAAGACCGAGGACAAAAATCCGACCCCATTTAGGAGTGAGAGAGTCACTACTCTTTAGTGGTTGACGTAATTTTCTTGTGTTTCATACAGATGAATTGTGTGAATCTGACCAGAAGCCAACGTTCAGGGAGTCTTTAGTGTTAGTGCTGTATATCCATATATTACACTTTCATATCCAGTCATGTCGTGAAAACTGACACACAGCCTGCTGGGTTTTTCAGAGCAAAAAGAAGAGAGGAGTGTGATGCGTATGAGACAGCACCGAATATCGACTGTGGCTCGGGACAGGCCATGCTTTGCATAGCAAATGGCCCCCATTACCATAGCATCTGGGGATAATTAATGTGCAGTCAGTGGTCCTGTCGTTCGTTATCGGTCATACTGATATTGTTCAATTTCCATCTCCGCCTCATGCCTTTTTTAAGGAGGAACTCCTTCCATAACTGTCAGGCCAGCACACTTTTATAAATCATAATGGCCCCTGGTCAGGCAGTCTCTGCCGCTATCTGTGCCGAGGAGAGATGTTATCGTGACGTAATGGCTGCGCATCCCTCATTATTCTGACATTATTCCGATAGAGTCTGCACTGTATGCCAACCCAGCGTCCTTTGGTGAGGCTGAAATGTTCTTCCTCTTCATCTGATCAAGAGCTGTGTAGCCGTGATCAAACGTCTACTTTGTGTCAGTGTAGAAAATGGGTGATAACAAGAATTATTAATTTGGCATAATGATACCAACATAAATAAGCAATTTTCTGCTTGGAAATGTCAGACTAATGGTGCCATATATTAGACAAGGGTTAATCGAGCTTTTAATGTGAGTGCACTACGAACCGAGATCACATGCTTGAATGAACAGCTCGTCATTGTCTGTATCTATTGTAACAACTTTCTACATTCAACAGCTCTCAGTTATCACAGTCGGTCTCGTCCTAACAGGTACTGTAGTAAGTCCACCTAGAATAGATGGCACGGTGTAATTTGGCGTCCACTGTCTCCACCGCATGACTGTGGACTTGTTCTTCAGCATTACAGCTACTGTATATATTCTACAAGAGCTCTGGGTTCTCTGGGTTTAAAAATAGGTGGCTTGAATACACAATGCATCATGGGGAAGAGATTTGCTGTCCTTTCAGCCCCTGCCATTACTTATGTCTGACAGGCCCAGACACTGATGTAACCACGCTGCCCTATTTGAACAACATAAGCCGCCGCTGTCCGCACTGCAGGGATGCTGCTACTCAAATTGGATGTGAATTTCATTTCCGGGGTCGCAGTGAGTCCTTTCTACAAGTATATAAGTGCGAGAATGTTACTACAGTATAACTACAGTATAAAGCCTTTTTTTTTGACAAAGACTTCAAATATAGTACCTGTGATGTGACCTGGGAAAACCCATTGACTCTCATTGCTAAAAATGTAGCTTTAACGTGTGCGTTATTCAATTTAGCTTGTATATTCAATTTAACTATGAACAATTTTTTTTTATCATCTAGTCATATTGCTCAGGATTATGTTAACTTTACTCATGACAGTTTATTTGACTTCATTTAATGTACATAATTTATTCAAGTGAATGAAAGATGGTTGGATTGAAGCTGGAATTATTCACCTCAAGTAAAAAAAAAAAAAACGATATATGAGCTAATGTAAACTTAACCAAAAAAAAATCTGTTGGTGGGGTTTATAATTGAAAGTATAAAATGTTTAGAGATTTCATGCACAGTGACATTAAACACACTGACAAGCTCTGACCTTGAATTCACTAATCTAAAAAATCCAGAGGACCGATAGGCAAACATGGACCTTTCAGTAGGTTTGGAGGTTGTATAAGACATTTTTTTAATCCAAGCATTAGGCTCACATCCTAAATAATAGTCTAGAACACTACATAAGTTTGAATTTGAGCCCTTCATGTGTTTAGTCATTTACAGACACTGAGACACAGTTAGTTTCCTCTATTTACATTAAACATTCTGACACTAATTTCTGAGTACATGCACAAGCAGTAACCATTTCACTCATCTACGTGAGGTCCAGTACGCTTGAACAAGTGGTTCCATAGAAACGGAGTCTAAAAGATTGTGTTTGCAAATAATAACGGTACCAGTTTTAAAGATAATGCACTCAGATTACACTGTAGATAAATCCACAACATTACATTGTTGTTACATTGCAGTGAAAAACAATGTAATGTTTGAATGATGATAAAAAATTGCCAAAAGTACAAACACTTCAGAAAAGATGACCATGAGGCTCGGGTTTATTACATGCAGTGACTCACATTTACTATAAAAACGTAGACTAGAGAGACTGATTTCAACTGCTGAAACTAAACAGATAATAATAATAATAATAATAATAATAATAATAGTGTGTGTGTGTGTGTGTGTGTGTGTGTGTGTGTGTGTGTGTGTGTGTAAATGCTCTTACTTACAGTATTAAACATAGTCCTGGTTTCTACTGTTAGTGTTTTTGTGTTTAAGTGATCTCCATTTGTGTTTATTCCTGACCACGTTTCCTCCACACAGTGGTTGGTTCAGTTCTGTCCTTACAGGTTTTGATAAAGTGTCGAAGGTTCTTAACCCAGTGTCAGTCACTTCAAATCTCCTTAGTTGTTTTCTTTGTTTCCTGCAAGCCAGTGATTTGACCCTCCTGAAATGGTGACTTTTCTTTTTCCCAGCCAAAAAAATAAATAAATAAATAGATAGATAAATTTAAAAAATTTATTTTATTATAATTATATATAATTCTATTACTTGTCTGTTCATCATTTTTATGTATCTGATGCTAAAATTGTTGTTTGTATTTTAAGTAATAATGTATGAAATTATATTGTACTGTATCCTTGTGTTTTTCTGGTGAATTGTAGATCAAGTGAAAGCACAAGAGCAGCTCTAACACATTTTCTGCAGAACTAAAGATCTATTAAAGACAACACCTTAAATCTTATGTTTGTCACAGTTCATCAACAGCACACCACCTAACTTACTTATTAAGAAGGAAAAGGAGAATCTGTGCTGTTTGTTTCTAGCAAGCTGCGAAAAACATGACTGCCGTTATGGGTATTTTTTGAATAGGTTTAAAAAATTTCCCACATTCGGTTCTTTATTATTGTACATAATATTTTATAAAAACTGGCAAAGCTGTCAGGCTAAGGTGCTATAATTAAGCTATATTAAAATCTCAGCAACACACAGAACAACATATATTATCAGATTGAAATATTGTGCAGTAATACCATAAAACGGAAAACAATTTCTTGTAGACCATGATGCCATGTTGTTTATCCAACCCTGAACTAACATTCAAGCACCTGCTGCTACCTGATTAACACTATCGACAGCAGGCGTCTTCAACTGACTAAATATTTCAGGTGACTAAAGCCAGTAACACAAACTCCTGAGACGTAAATGTTTGAGGAAGGAGACATGATTCGGCAGCAGATTCCCACCACAGCCGAGCGACAAGGCCGAAGACATTGGGGCAAAAAGAAAAGGGCTTTTAAAGCCGTTCATCACTTTTCTCCCCAGTTTATTTAACCCTCTCAGTCTGGCTTGTTTGAAAAATGTTGGTGACAAATACAAAATGTTTAAAGAAGAATTGCCAAAGAGAGATGTGTTTATTCTGTCTGCATCTTTACCGCTAGTGACTCTACGACACACTAGTTAAGGAATTAAGATTATCCTAACCCTAAGTAGCCAGTAAATTAATCATGATTGGATACGTTTATGGCATTATTCACGGTAGTTGCTTATCTGCTCCTTTGTAGACAAGGACTTTTATGTAACTAGACTTGAATACAGCTATTCTATCGCACTAACATCAGCTGATAAAAAATGTCCTTCTGGGTTTTCAGGTTTACACTTTATATGATGTATAAAATGATGTGTATAATATGAAATAATATGTATAAACTGATGTGTTTTGTTGCATTTTTGGTCCATCCAGAACGTAACCACAAGATAACATGAATTAGCCACTTACTAGCAACAACAAATACACTAGCAACAAAAAATTCCCCTTCAAACCAGCATTCTCTTCTTGACTGAGTCTCACACCTTGTCTCCTGACTAAATGTTCACCCACCTTTATGGTAGTAGGGCTTCTTGAGGCCATCGTGATGTAGCCTGGCTTTGCGATCCTCTGCACAGCTGAGCCTCAGACTGTGGTTCTCTTCATGCAGTTGCAATCTGTCTCTCCTAGCCGCCTCTGAAGCCATCTTGTCCCTCATCGCCTTGGCCCTCTCCGACTCCAAGGCTATGGCCTTCTCCAGCAGCGACAGGTTGCCCTTGGTCATGTCAAAGTCGTCCTCAGAGCGGTCCGAAGTAATGGACGTGGTGTCCTCATCTCTGTAAGCATCGTACTCCCTGGCACAGCTAGACAGAGCTTTCGAGCGTGGACTGAGCTGCTCCTCCAGCTTCATAAGGTTGACCATGTCGGAATAGTTGCGCTCCAGGACACGGCGTTCTTCTGAGTTTTGCTGTTGATGGCATTCTCTGTAGATATCCTGGTGTAAAAGAGTGTCATGTTGCCCCTCCTGACTGTGGCTGAGGCGCTCTGCTGGCTTTGTTTCACTCAATTTTCGTGCCAGGTCAAAGCACTGATTGCGTAGACACTCCAAACTGCTTAGGCATACCTCCTCATCGCTTTCCTCAATCATCTGTCCATTGCTTGTGGACCTGTTTTGTGCACAATTGCCAATAGTACCATTACATCCATAACCAGCAAAGCCATTCATGCTGCTGCAGTCCTCGTTTTTCACTTCATCTTCCTGATATGTCCTTTCTTCAAGGTTGTCAGAGAGCACAGCTCCATGACCCTGGGCCAGCAGTTTCAGAGAGTCCACAGTCTCCTTTACTACATCACTGTTCACATCAAGACTCAGCTCACCCTTTTTAGAGCCGTTGTCACAGTCCTCCTCCTCTTCCTCATCTTCATCATCATCATCATCTTCCTCCTCCTCCTCTTCCTGCTCCTCCTCTTCCTCTGCAGCACTATGGGAGGAGTTGCTGTTCATCTCAGACTCCGTCATGGCCCTGTAGGCGGCGTCCTCTGCAATCTTGCCCAGGTTGAGCAGAGACTTCGCTACCAACTCATCATAGTTGTCATATTCATCGTTGTTGTTGTCATCCTTCTCTGCCATTGGGCTGGGCTTGGTGTAGATCCCGTTTACATGATTGCCAGCTGTGAAATAGATAGGAATAGAATTTATTTATTTTTTATGATCACATTTTTTTTTTTGGATTAACAAACTCTTAATTTTTTTGCCAATTAACCCTAATCCTCATGTCTTTGGAATGTGGGAGGAAACCCACCAAGCACAGGGAGAACACGCAAACTCCATGCACGCAGGTGGGAATCAAACCCCAACCCTGGAGGTGCAGGCCTCGGTTCTCACCATTACACCACCACGCTGCCATCTAATACCCACAATACTTTAAATCACTGGACTAAATATACCACAATCACACAACCACGGAGCTGAAAAGGCTGAAAAGAGGGAATATGCAAAGGCTGAAATATCAATACAGACAAAAGTACTCAAAACTACTCAAAACTATTCATGATTACTGTCACAAATAAAAATTATTTTAAAATACATGATTTGTCTCATGTAAGGTGTAGCTTGACTACAATTAAAACAGTCAACAGTCTGTATCTTAAATGTTTGTTGTCATGGCTTGTCTGTTTTAAAGAGCTGAAGAACTAGGTGAGCCGCATCAGTCAAACAATTTAGCTAAAATGTCCAGCGCACAACTCCATGTCGAGGTGCAGTGGCTCAGGATAACCCTAACACTGACCCTTCTCACAGCTCTTCTGCATTCAAATGCTAATTTAAAAGTCCAGCTTAAAGATTTCGCTATGCATCAGTCTTTAGTACCCGAGTAATTTTAATTAATAACTTAAAGGACAGAGTTTTTTTTTTTTTTTTTTTTACAGTTACTACTAGGGTGATGTCACTTATTTACATTGAATTGGGGTGAAATAAATAATAACCATCCATGAATTTGGAGGTACGATGAGAGACAGAAAAACAGCATCTAGTTCTTCAGTCTGTGGGGCAATAATGCAGACACTGTTTAGGAACAAAATAGTTTTGTTGATTCCACCATCACGGTGGACTTTAAATGACACACTTTTTTTTGCATCATTTTAAAAATATCATTATAGCACATATCTACCCAAATAAATAAATAAATAAATAAATAAGACACTAAAACATTTTAAAAAATGAGTCGTGTCCAGCCAATAATGCACTCACAAATATATGCACAAAATAAAAATATATTGATATTAATCAGCAAACTGTACTTATGGAAATAAAGGCCACTACAGTAGATGGTGGTGTGAAATGTGAACATTAGAATATCAGTGATCAAGATGTGCTCGAATGACTGATTGTAATGTCAGGATTGATTTCATTCCATTCAATGCTCAGTATTTGTCAAAGCAAAGATTTAAAAGAATAATACAGCTATCTAAATAGTTTGGACACTGAGACACCTGGTGGAAACAGTCGGATTTAAATATGCCATGGAAAAGCAATTTGAAGAGCAATCAAGGTACACAAAGGAGACAGGAAGTGAAACAGATTGAATAGGAAGCAGGCAGCACAGCTGAATTGTCAGGATTAGCAATGCTACGATGTGCAAGCCGCTGAAAATGTTAACAATGACACTTCACTTACAACTGAGAGATGGGAATCTTTTGTCACTTCTCTCAGGTTTTGCCTGTAGATGGCAATAACCCAGAATATTTGATACTTGATACCATACAAGTCATTTATTATGAATCCATTGGAGGATGTAATGCAATTATATAGGGCACTGACTTTTTTTGTGTTTACTCATCAGTACACTCACTCACTACCATCTCTGTACTATAAGATATCATAAAGTATTAAAAGCAAATCATGTAGGATGCCGGCGTACTAATAAGACTTGACGGGAGCGTCAGGTCTGATTGGGGACTGGGTGAGGTGAGGCTGCTGCCCAGTGTGGTGCCCAGAGTGTCTGCAAGGGACGAGATGTTATTCATCCAATCTTGTGCTGGTGTTCCAGTGTGGAACGCTCCTACTCACGAAGACATTCAGGCTTTATGACCATGAGGATGAAGTCATCTTGTTCAGGCCTACTATCTACTAATGTAATTTTGCAGTGAGTATAAAATATAGATTCCTGGAAGACTTTTATCTGCCATGGTTACTTACAATAATGGCCCTGCTGTGGGGGGGGGGGGGGGGGGGGGGGGGGGGGG
>JAQMYG010000005.1:200637-215990 GCA_030014215.1 Clariallabes teugelsi
TTCATTGAGGGTTTCTTGATGCTGATACATTCCCTATTCTGTTACCACATGACCTTGGAGACACACACACACACACACACACACACATACACACACACACACACACACACACACACCATTCAGCACACACTGCAATTAAAATTCCATACACACTTGACACTAAAGGTAGTGTAGCTGTGCAGATAGATGAAGCCAAAAGGAAGACCTTTTTCTTTGATCTTATGTAAACACCCTCGTCTGTATGCAGGCCGTCACAAGACATCTTTGTGGCACGTTGCACTTTTTCCTCTGAAAGCTCTGTAAACCTGCGGGGGTGTGTACTGTACTGTAGTACTGTGGAATTAAGAACGGGAATCATTTTATAGAGTGAAAAAAATATAAAAGTGAAAATAGGTCATTTAAATGAAAACAGGGCTCCATTTTAACCCCTGAGGTTCGGACCTGTACGCTGGTCTTTGGTACATGGGAGGATTACTGAAGTGCTGCGTTAGCATTTAATGCTAAAGTGTTTTCACTGCAGGGGTTCAGGCTTTACCTGGTCTTTACCATCGCACTCCGTTCTTCTGTATGGTTTTTAGGTGGCTATAAACCAGGGTGTGGGTTTGTGCTGAACGATTGCTGAATAAGTTCTGGTCGTACGAGTGAAGCTTCTCGCTGTGCTCCTATCTAACAGGATCTATAGGCACGTGCGGCAGGAGCGCCGTCGCCATGGTGATCTCCCGCTCAAATCCAAGTGGGATTTGCCATCTTGGCAAGCAGGCAGGCACGGGAGGCAGCAGGAGGGAAGAGAAAAGGAGGTGTGGAGGGGTGTACTCTGCTGATATTAGACCTAACAGACTTTTCAATAGAAAAGTCAAACAAGAGAGTCTCAGTGATGCTGGAGAAGACATCATTCAATTCTGCTCAGGTGTTCACTTTAAATCCACACAGTTCGAGACACAGAGAGAGAGAGAGAGAGAGAGAGAGAGAGAGAGAGAGAGAGAGACAGAGAGAGACTGAGAGAGAGGCAGAGAGAGAGAGAGACAGAGAGAGAGAGAGAGAGAGAGAGAGAGAGAGACAGAGAGAGAGAGAGACAGAGACTGAGAGAGAGACAGAGAGAGAGAGACAGAGAGAGACTGAGAGAGAGAGACAGAGAGACAGACAGAGAGAGGCAGAGAGAGAGAGAGAGAGACAGAGACAGAGAGAGACTGAGAGAGAGACAGAGAGAGAGAGAGAGACAGAGAGAGAGAGACAGAGACAGAGAGAGAGAGAGAGACAGCAGTATATATACAGTATATATATATATATATAAAATCATTTAATGTAACATATAGACTGAAGAAGAGAAAGCAAGCTTGAAATACATCAAACATTACATATTATTTGCTTTTTACTATATTACTCACACACACACACACACACACACACACACACACACACACACACACACACACACACACACACACACGCAGCATTACTTCCCCATCTCCAGCCTCCCAGGCAGTCTCTATTCAGCCACATCCAGTGTGAGTGTGAATACCAATGAGGGGGGAAGCTCTCGCTCACAGCAGTAGCCTGAAGGAATGTTACAGCAGCAGGTGCTTTAAAAGAGATCGTCTGACAAGCAAACACACACCAGCTTCACCAACTTAAGTCACCACCTACGCAATAATTGTTTATAATGTGATACAGCGTTTCAGTCTGGGGGAAAAGTGCTTTAAATCAGGTAAGAATTATGATCTAAATAATCAAACCTAAGGAAAAGTATTTATTCATGGAAGCATGTCCTCCTGTATGTGCTTAGCGTGCACTGTGGCTCCATCGTGAGACTGTTAGTTAATTACAGGAGCAGTGGCCTGTATACTGTAGGTCCTCAGGGTGCCGTCTATAATGCAGAGGTCTCCAAATCCACCAGCACATTTAATCCTACAGCCAGTCGAGGCAGCTTTCCACCACTGTAATTGCATCGATTAATCACGCAAAGGTATTAAACAATGCAGTACGGACTTTCCTCCTCCAGGACTATATACAGTAAACACGACATACAAGGCCAGTGAAGCACTAGTCATACAAACTGTAGTCATACATGTAACTGATTAGGAGAACATTATTCTGAATGAACGGGTCATGTGATCTAAACAGATATAAATATAGACATGAACAGAAAGTGAAATACTTGCACGTGAGATCAGAAAGGTGAACCATGACTGGAATCCCACAGGACGCAAAACAAAGTTCATGCAGACGCAAACGAGAAAGTGTTAAGAAATGAAGCTCACAGAAAAAAACAAAGACTGCAGTCGTTAACGTACAGTAGTTATACAGTCTAAAGATTACAGTAAAAAGTAAAAACACTAGGTTGCAACTTATTATTATTATTACTATTATTATTATTATTATTATACCATAGCAGTGGTAAATAATAAGCTCTGATTGGTCAGAGTCATTTTCTATAACAGCAGCACTGACTGTAGGCTGGAAAGTAAATCACAGATTGATGTGAACAAATTTGTTGTAATACAGAGTTGTTTCTATAGTAACACCGTACAAAGGGACTGTCATGGCATCAACACCACATAATGCAGCTCTGCGGATCTTCACGTTTCTTAATGTGGTGAAGTTCATTTAACATGTGCAGTATATATATATACTGTCTATCTATCTATCTATCTATCTATCATCTGTCTATCTATATTTAATTGTTCCTGAAGGAAATTTCCAACATCCAGTAGCGAAGTAACATCCAGTAAATCTTATTGTGTAATGTTCTTGAGCTACTACTCATTCCTGCATATTAAATTCAATTACATTAAAGAAACTGGAACAGAATGTTTTACTGCGACACTGGTGGTTTTCTGTAAGAACCTCAGCAGCGACCTCATTTCCCCTCTCGTCTGTTCCAGTCACTCAGCATTCAGCATCAGCAGTAAGACTGGATTCTCATCATCTCATAAGCTTGATTTTTTAACTCAAGAGAGACAAAAGGAGAGATGAAGTTTATAGATGTTATAATATAAGATATTACAGCAATTCATTTGTTTTTGCAGAATTCCCTCAACTTTAAATAAAATAATAACACTTCACCCCATCATAGACCAATTTTATAAAAATTTTACATCCTTTACATCCTTGAATTGAATACTTAGTTTCTATTTGTTTATTGATTAAATTCTACATCTGAGGTGTTGTCTGGTCTTTATTACGGCGTTGGAACACATGGAGGGTCTTTGGGAGCTCTAACCCTCGCAGCTCCACCGCAGCTCCACAGCATACAGAACCTAAAACTCTACACACTCCATCTGTCTGTTTCTTTTATGGCCCATCTCAGGGAAATGTTTACTGTTAAAACTCATGATGAACTCAACATGAATTAAACCTGTTTCAAAACTATCCTGTCAAAACTGACAAAAGTAATTCACTTATTAAATCAAATCTTAAAACAATGGGATAATTCCTTATTATTTAATTGTATAATTGTGTAACTGGTTTCTTTTCATCTTAACCAACTTATTCATTAAGCATTTAGTTTTTTTGCGGGGGGGAGAGTGTCATTTTAATCTGAACTCACTTTGAAAACGTTTTAACAAAAATCATAACTATTAAAATGTTTAAATGCCTCTTACATCGTGGTTTTTTTTTTTTTGCCCAACAATAAGACTTGATTAGACCCTCACTGCACTGCCAGTGTCTATTGTTAATAGATCCTCACTATGCAATTTTGCTTGCACCGTGCAGTCATTCAATCAAATTAAGCCTCCAATTAAATATGGAAATGTGGTTTGCAGTGGCAGGCTGTCTCAGAGGGGAGTTGATGGCATGTGACAGGGAGGGAGGGAGGGTGCGGAGCCTGTGGTGTGATCAATGTGACCTTATCGGGCCGTGCACATGGCACCGCTTCACTGGGTGAGGAGATGGGCTTCAGATGGCATCGTGAGGCTGCGTGCCGACGTGCCTGGCTAGCATGGCCTACATAGCTGCTCCTGGTTTATTGTGGAGCCTTCCACCCCCTCCACGTTCCCTGCGGCCAGAGAGGTGCAGTCTTCCGCTATCGTACCCCTGGCGCCTGCCCACCCGCCCACCTGCCTGCCCGCCCGCCAGGTTGGCTGCGTGCCAATGCTTTTAGTGAGTGCTATCTGTCAAGGTATGAATAATACAGCCCTGAGGCTGTCAGCGGAATCCAAATGAGGTATACATCAGGAGGAAAGCACTCGACTTTAGCACCCCGACACGCTCCTGCCAAGACAGGCAATTATTCAAACCCAGCTGCAACCACGGCAATCAAGAGCCTGGCACTGGTAGGGCTGTGCTTAGAACCGAAAGAAAGGCAAGAAAACAAACAAATCTAAATAAATATGTAGATAAAAAAGAGGCACCTAAAAATAAAAGGGGTCTGAAATGAATGGCATTTAATAAATGTCGAGGCTCGCCTCGCGTTTGACGCATTAAGTGGAGGCTCTGCTATGTCTCGTCAGTTTTAATTAGCACTCTTCAGTATGAGGAAGAATGTGATGGCTAGTGTGTGGGAGGGCTGAATCAAAGCGAAAAGCACTGGCATCACAAAATGCTATGGAGCAAGTGCAAAGCCAATCACAGCTTAAAGAAAGCACATAGGGTCATGCTCAGACTCGTACACAGATTATTTCCACATTAGTGTGATACAGTATGCTGCTGGCTTTAAAAAATAAAAAATAAGTGGAGTAACGTGCAGAGTGGTTAAAGTGGAAACTTGCAAACTAATTTCTAAGTGCAGAAAAAGGAAGCTTTTCGTACTCACACTCAATTCATAATGTGTGTATATTAATCATTCTGTACATAAACACAAACCCTGCTGTTCCTCAGAAGTATTAATAAGATGAAATATAGGATGTACATATGATATATAATATATAATATATACTGTACATGTAATAAAGGAAATGTGGAGATTCACACAGATTGAAGAGTCTATACAATAATACTGGGCTGTTTTTAGGAAGGAGGCAGGCAGGTAGAGAATGGTGGCTCTCTCATTATCTTGGCTTTCTCATTAACAAATAATAACAGTGATGCTTTGTTTTCTACCTCACAACACATGCATTATTCATCTTTCACAGATTTGCTCATGACTCATTTATGGAGCAGCTTGTGGAGCCCAGAAACTAAATGTCACCCAAAACATCGCTGTCACACGGAGCTGCTGTTGCTCTGTGTGTGATGTGTATGCAATGTGTGTGTGTGTGTGTGTGTGTGTGTGTGTGTGTGGGTGTGTGTGTGGGTGTTGGTGTTTGGGTGTGTATGTACCTGCACCCTGTGTGTGTTCTCCCTGTCGGAACCGTGGGTGCTGTTGTTAATTCTATTTGTGTCTGAATTGTTTGTCTCTGAATAATGATTGAGAGTCTTCTTCTGCTGTGTCAATGCAAATGTGCTGAAACAAAAGGTACAGTGGATCCCAAGGTCTGCAATTTCAGTCCAACAGTCATCAGGAATTCACTGCCAGGATGCTGATTTTATGATGATGTGTGTTTGTGCCCATATGTACATACATGTGATGCAGAAAGCAGAAAGAAATAAACCAGGTTAAGAATCTCAGCGACTTTAACAAGGGCCAGTTTGTGATGTGAAGATGTCCAACAACTCCAAACCTACAGCTGTTGTGGGACGCTGCATTCCCAGGCTGCAGTGGTCAGGACCGACCGAAAGTGTTCCAAGGAAGTAAAAGGGGTGAACTTTCATGGGCTCCCAAGACTCATGGACGTGCGTGCGTAGCGCAGCCTGACCCGGTGTAGTCCGATCTAATAAAAGAGCTTCTGTATATCAAACTGCTGAAAAAGTTCATCCTGATTCTGAGAGAAAAGAGTCAGAACATACAGTCCATCGCGGTTTACTGTGTGTGGAGATGCGTAGCTACGAGCAGTCAGACGGGTTGTTGGAGCTGTGGAAGAAGGTGGTCTGAGAAGGTACTTCATGGTGATGTTACTTTGACATGTAGCATCTTTCTAAACGTTGCTGTAGACCGAATACACACACTTGCAGTGGGCTGTTTGAGCTGGATAACGCTTTCTGCCAAACTGCAAAACTTGTGGAATGGTTTGATAAACTTGGCTTTAAAATTCCCCAGATTTCAATTCGTTTAAATGTTCCGGGCAAACGAATCTGATCAGGAGACCCAACTCCTTAAACAATCTGCTGTTCATGTCTTTTGCCAAATACCAAATGTATCCACAAGGGGAACCTGCACAATATTAGGCAGGTGGTTTTAGTATCAGGGCAGATTGGTGTATAAACCATATCCCATTTTTTGTAGCAAACTTAGTATTTATTCAAATATACAAAAAACAAGTAGCTTAAATGAAATCGCCATAAATCTGGACAAGACAGTTACAAAGAATGAGTGAATAAACACTGCAAATGCGTTGTTTATTTTCACACGATGTCACATGATCGTCATATCTGTCTGCTCATCTGCATGATTTACCAAAAAAAGAACGAAAAAATACATTTGATATACGGTATGTGTTTGTCTCATTTTAGGGCACATCTTTATATTTTCAATTTAAAATAATGGCTTCATATTCAGTTAAACCCCGATATGAAATGAAAAAAAAAACATTTAAAAATCTAAAGACGCACACACAAAACTATGAGTGTTTTCTATTTCCTCCGCTCCTGCATGCACACGCTAATCCATTTAAACCCGAAATCATATCTAACATAATCCCCTCTGGTTACAGTTACGTCTTATCGTGGTTTGCGTGATGTAGTGTGATCGTATCAGGGTGTAAAGGTGAGAGTGAGGATAGTGCAGGGCGTAACTAATCCTTCTGATCATCAGCATGCCGCCGGGGCCTACCTGTTCCTCTCCTCCCCCTCCCCCTCCTCCTCTCCTCTCATTTTAGATATGTTTGTCATTCATCATCTCCTTGTTCTTCTCATACTGAGCCAAAGGCCTTTCAGAGTGGTAATTTGTCTCCAGAGGCGGCTGTAATTCCACTGCTAGCTCAGAGGGGCGTGTTGACCATCAGGTACAGGAGAGAAAATTTGTCAGTCATGTAGCCTAGAGTAAATTGGGCCTCGGCTGAAAGTAATTATTAAGCGCAGCTCTGAGTGGGTGGACTGCAGCTGAGCAAAAGAGCCAGCCATGTCAATGCTTCAGAACTAGAGAGGCTGTTTCATAAGGTTTGTTTGAGGGCTTCGACTATAGGAATAATTCTTAACAAGGACATCAAACACAATCATTTGCTTTGTTAGCATAGAAATGAAGAATTATACAGCAAGCTCTATAGCGATTATACACCCGAATACAGTGAATATTAACACTTCTGGGTAAAGACATTTCATTTATCTACTAGATACGGAAATCATAAATTGCAAAACAGTGATCATTGTTTTGGAGTTTATTTCTAGCTACACAGCAGTTTATACCTGTTTATATTAAAGCTCTTCTTGTGATATGTTATTATTTCTACAGCTTTGTCTTACACAGGAATTTACACATTAACATATGTACAGTACGTAATTGCTGATGTGGTAAAATTTTCTAGGCAGAGAGATTTTTTTTGGAAGGAGTCTCCAGTGTCAGAGCTTTGTAACTGTTTTTTGTTTTCCTCTTTAAAACTGTGAAAAGAAGAGAACATTAAGGGAACGGTTGTTTATAAGCACTGTGGACTCGCACCTCCAGGGTCGAGCGTGTCTGTGTGTGTAGAGTTTTCATGTTCGTTCAAACCCCGTGCCTGGTGGGTTTCACTGGGTGCTCTGGTTTCCTCCCACAGGCCAATGGTGTAGGTTAACTGGCGTTTCCAATTTACCTGTACTGCAGGAGTGTGAGTGTGTGGGCTTTTGTGCCATGCAATGGACTGGATGTACCCTGCACTCCAGGATGTACCCTGCTTAGTGCCCAAAGTACCCTGGGATACGCTCCACACCTCCTGTGACCCTGTACAGGATGATCCTATTGAGTGAGTGAGTGATTGTTAATATCCATGATAGTGAAAGTGCTAACAGTAACGATCCTCAACATTCAGTTTAACTATAAATTAATTTCTGATTATTTTCAGGATGTGTAGAAGCGTGCAGGGTTTCTATTCGTCCTTTATTTTGGCAAAACCATTATTTTTATTTATAATGGTTAAAAATAAAAATGACGGTAATCCAAAAACTTTGGCCAAGAAAAGGCAGAGCAGAGACTCTCTAGGGAGAAGCAAAAACGGAGTAAACTGTATCTGAAGTGCTCTGAGGGAATAAGCCCACTACAGACCTCTTGATATGAATAAAGATGACACTTGGCTCTGCGCTCACTGCAGTCATTGTAAATATCCCCTGACTATTTGTATGGACCAAAATAAAGAAGCTAATGACATACATTCAGCAAGCATGTGAATGAAGTCATGGATGAGGAGCGTATCACACACATAGCCAAGTGAAAAGTGTCAAAAGGACTAATTAACATATTAATGATGCCACCTTCCTACAGCAGCTTCTGTCGGATAGTCAAAACACTTTGATAAGCATGCAAATGAGGACCAGAGAAGAAATTAGCTCGACCAGGAATGGGGGGGGGGGGATGGGGGGGGGGTTATGGTGATGGATTGAATGTTAGCTTTATTTATCTTTAATTATCTGGCAAACGGTGGGTGGTGGAACCTGAGTATCGGAGAGGTTCAGAGTGAAGTGCATGTTATCTTTTCTCTCCTTCCCTTTTCTGTCTCGTCCTTTCTCACTTCTCTCCCCGCTCCCCATCCCGAGATGGAAATCGATACGCCCGCGAGCCTGGCCGTCCATCAACGGTACAGTGACAATCAAAATAACCGCTAGGCTGTGGGATTTGCGATTGGCAGATTTAGATCGATTCTATGATGGCACGGTTGAGACAAGGACAGGTGATAATACAACACACTGAGATTTGATTCGCTGCCCAGCCAGAGCAGAAGGAGGCTATGAGAAATCCCTGCAAACTAAATTCAAGCACTGACCAGCTTTAGATAGAGTCTGAGTGAACAATTAAAGTTGGTGTTCTTATGTACACGGACATTGATTCGGCAGAGGTTTGAATTCTCTCTTTACGGAGCCAGTACAGACCAAACAGGATGTAAGTTCCTCTTTCCAAACACAAGATATTGTGGATTAATTGAGTCGATTCTAACACTATTATCCACCTTTGATAGACGTTTGTTGCATCTACAGTGCTGCGTCATTCTGCACGTCTCCAAAACCCGGCTTGTATACCTTCACAATCCTTCTGAATCATTATAAACATAAAAATAATCTGTTTATTGATTTTATTACACCGTTATTCTTAGTGCTATACAGATTCCTCAGACATTTCATAATTAACTTCAGCACTCGTTGCTCTCTCTTTTTCTTTTCTTTTTCTGTCTTTTTTTTTTTGACTGCATTAGTTATAATTCCAGAGTGCTGTTGAGTTTAGGAGGAGTTTATTCATCTTCCATAACAGCAGCCCTGATAGTAGAGGTAGCTGGTTTATATAGGAACAACTTTCAATAATGTACAGTAAAACAAGCTCGCAGTCTTTTAATAACAACTTACACAAGGTTTTGTCTTGAGGATGCGTAAACATGAAAGATTGAAAAACATGCCATGGATTAAAATCTTTCTGTATAAAGACATTTATATAATAATTCAATTCATTCATTCATTCATTCATCTTCTATAGCGCTTTATCCTGTATTCAGGGTCGCGGGGGGCCTGGAGCCTATCCCAGGAAGCTTCGGGCACGAGGCGGGGTATAATTCAATTCAATTCAATTAAATTTTATTTATATAGCGCTTTTAACAATGGTCATTGTCTCAAAGCAGCTTCACAAAAATGAAAAAAAATATATATATATATATATATATATTGTCATTAAAAATAATCACCAAAAGAGTCTCCAGTATCAGCAATTTTGTAAACATTTCAGGATGAAAGTCTGAGGTTAATGCAGAACATACAGTATACGTCTGTTATGCAATATCCTTTTATAAAAGAAAAATCATCCATAAACATTAATATACCAATCAGCCATAACATTATGACCACTGACAGGTGAAGTGAATAACGGTGTATTATCTTGTTACAATGGCGGCTGGAAGTGGGTGTGATATAACACACAGCAAGTGAATGTTTTGTCTCTGAAGTTGACGTGTTGGAAGCAGAAGCAGAAGTTGCAAGCATGAAGATTTGATCGACTTTTACAAGGACCAAATTGTGATGTCTAGATGACTGAGTTGTGGGATTTTTCAAGGCTGCCATGGTCAGGACCTACCAAAAGTAATCCAAGGAAGGCTGGCCCAGGTAGTCCGACCCAATAGAAGAGCTACTGTAGCTCAAACTAGTTCCGGTAGAAAAGTGTCAGATCAGTCATGGGGCCCAGTCCCACCAGAACCACTTTCAGTGGGGATGTGAGCATCGAAACTGGACCATGGACCAATGGAAGAAGAATATTTTCTTCTTGTACATCATGGGGATAGTCAGGAACATGTCCATCGCTTGGCTGGGGAACAGACGGCACCAGGATGCATTATGGAAAGAAGACGAGTGGGCTAAACACTGTTAGAGTCCGAGTTACACCCCTTCATGGAGACGCTGTTCCCTGATGGATATCAGTGTCCTCTTTCAGCAGGATAACACACCCTGACACACTGCACACACTCTTTAGAAATGGTTTGAGGAACACAACAATGAGCTTGAGGTGTTGGCTCGGCCTCCAAATTCTCCAGATCTTAATCCAATGAGGCATCTGTGGGACGTGCTGGAGAAACAAGTCTGATCCTTGTAGACGCCTCCTCACAACCTACAGGACTTAAAGGATCTGCTAATGATGGTTTGGTGCCAGATACCACACACACACACACACACACACACACACACACACACACACACACACACACACCTTCAGAGGTCTAGTGGAGTCCATGTCTAGAAGGGTCAGGGCTGTTTTGGAGGCAAAAGGGGGAAATACTTAATATCAGACATTTGGTCATAATGTTATGGCTGGTTTCTCCGCCTTGAATCTTCCTGAAGGAAAAATATTTTAAAGCCTGTTTAAAGGGTTCATGTGGAGAAATGAATATTTCCACCATCAGTGAGGTTCTGAAGAAATGCAAAAACAAACAGAAGTTTCCTGTTATTTAACAAGTAAAAATGTTCTTTAAAGTGGTATTTTTTCTAAGATCTAAAAGAGCAGTCTCGAGTGTCAGTGCTTTGTAAAGGTGAGTAAGTACATGTTCCTCCATGGAAGAATAAGCAGAACAAGAGCCCTTCTAGTTTCTCTGTAACATGACTAGCTACGTTTTTAATCCAATTAAATTTAGGAAAAAGAAACGAGGAGAAGCTGATAACAGGAACGCGTTTGTCTTACAGCATTTATTGCCACATAAATAGTTAAAAGTATGATGTGTTGTTTTTATTACATACAAATTGGTACCATGAGCAAATTGTTGTCATATAAGAGGAATTAAAATATTTCAAGACATGCTGTTATAAGAAATAAATCAACTTTAGCTTGGAGGGAAAGAGTAACTCTGTGTGTCTGTATCACATCCTGATATTGTTGATCATCTTCCTGTTACAACCCTGTTGTTCAGCTGCAACAAGTCATTTAACCCGACAGTAACTGATGCAGTGAGCAGCTTCTCATTTCTGACACAATCATGTCAGAAGACACATCATGTGGGTGAAGATGTGCTGAAGGGTCACATTATTGTCCTGCATCAAGCAAAGAAAACAACTAAAGAGACTTTTATTATTAAAACCTGGCAGGATTGAGATGATCATGTTCATGAAGAAGTGTGGTCAGAAAAACATCCTGAATAAGCATGATCACTTAAACACTTAGTGAAATCAAATAGTTAAAAATACAACAATAGAACTTAAGTTTAATAGTTAAAGTTAGAGCATTCCCTTAAGAACATCACTTACAGTATCAGGGAGGCTAATTGGGAGAAAAGCCTTCAGTTTGCTAGGGAGCGTAAAGACTCGACTTTGAAGTGATGGAAAAAGGTCATGTGACCTGACGAGTCCAGACTGAGCGTATTCCAGAGCGATGGGCGTGTCAGGGTAAGAAGAGGGTGAGATGAAGTGATGCACTGATCATGCCTAGTGCCTGCTGTACGAGCCTGTGGATCTGTTTCTATTGCTCAGGTCTGGACACAACAACGGCCATAAATCGAGCTCAGCTGATGACCTGAATGTACTAAATGACCAGGTCATCACATCCATGGGGTTTTTCTTCCCTGACGTTACAGTAGGCCATATTCCAAGATGATGACGCCAGGATTCAGGCTCAGATTGTGAAAGAGTGGTTCAGGGAGCGTGAGACGTCATTCTCACAGCACAGAGATGTTGAGAATGTACTGAATGTGCTGCAGAAGGCTTCACGCATCAGTCCGACTGCATAAGCTTTTCGACACTTTGCCTCGACTTTAATCAAAGCAAAAGGCGTTCCAACAAAATATTAGAGTTTTTTTTGTTTAGTTTTTTTGCCCAGGCAGCGTATTTATTACTGAAAACATTGATTTCACATCTTGGAACAATACTGTGTATTCTGACTACTAACAAGGACTTTTTCAAGCATAAGAAAAGTTTAAAAGTGGTATTTGTTTTATCACAAATACAATCATTGTGCAACGATGCTTATCAGTCAGAAGAAGGTCATTTAGCGTGATCAGTCCTTCATGTGGATTATTTTATACATACTAATCGAAATTTCCACGTTCACACTGTACATTAATCACGTCA
This sequence comes from Clariallabes teugelsi, assembly GCA_030014215.1. Classification (NCBI taxonomy): domain Eukaryota; kingdom Metazoa; phylum Chordata; class Actinopteri; order Siluriformes; family Clariidae; genus Clariallabes; species Clariallabes teugelsi. The sequence continues at coordinate 213,331 of JAQMYG010000005.1, forward strand.
TTATTTTGTCTGCAGAAGTGGTACCATCTGCCTGTCACTCATATATGATGTTAAAATGTTGAATTGAATACTGACTGTCAAATTATCATTTTCCCCCCCAAACAGTAAGCTAAAGCAGAGCATATATATATATATACAGTAGCTGTTCTGCAAAACACACACACACACACACACACACACACACACACACACACACACACTCACACACACACACTCACCCCCATCCCTAAAAAGGCATGTCTGACTATTAATATGCAAATTGTACTGAACTGTGCAGGAATATTTATGCAGTGAACTGCCTTGAAACTTCCCAGAGAAAATATTTTGCATCATAAAGCCAAGTGCAGGGTTTATGTGGAGAAATGTATATTTTCTTCAGTCAATGAGGTTCTGAGCCTGTAAAAATGCCAGAAAGGAACTGCTGGTAATTTCTCCTTGAGATGTGATTTGGGCACAGAGGCAGGAAGAGAGCCTCATTTCAGACCCAATGGCTTATAGGAAATACGGTGAGATATGGTGGGTGCATTTTGAACAATGGAGCTTAAAATGCCATGCAGGACTGAGGACCATAAAGTCCGGAACCACAGCATGCTGCATGTGGAGACTGTTTATCGATCAGCAATGTAATGAGTAAAGTTCGCACCCTTTACCTTTGATGTCTTGCATATTTTCCACTGACATGCCCACTCCCATCACAATGCAGCGCTGGGCAGCTAAAATAGAAAGAAATGCATGTTGGGTACTTGGCTGACCTCCACTCCTGTACAAGCACATACAGTACCAGTACCACATACAGTACCAGTACCACATACAGCACCAGTCAATAGTTCAATTAGACACACGTCCACTAATACAATCTTTTTAGTTTTGCGATTTTCTAGAACAATACAAGAGATTTCCTAACTATGAAATAACACATATGGCATTAAGTAATTAAGTAACAACAACAACAACAACAACAACAACAACAGTCAGTTGTTATTTTAAGACACAAAAGCCAGCTGTTCTAGAACAGTTCTTGCAAGAACATGCCTTCAGCATTGTTTAACTGTGTAGAAAGTAATACAAATCAAGAAAGACCATAGAAGGGGTGTCCAAACTTTTGACTGGTAGTGTACATGCATATTGCATTGGATATGTCTGAATGTGTCTATCTGTGCACAAGGTAATCGATTGACTTTATTTCTCAAAGTTACATATCTCATATGATTGCTGCTCCATATCTCCTCAGTCCAGATACCAGTGCAAAGTCAAACTGCATTTATTCTGCCCGCTATCTCATCTCTAGAGCTCTCCAGCACTGATCACATTTTATTGGCATTATAGATGCCTCACCCTGTAGCTAGCCTTCATATTGATCAGCTGATTAATTGCTATCTTTGGGCAGCAGAATCAACCGAAGAGAAGAGCAGAGTTTTGACATGATGCTGGTTTGTACAGAGTTGTAAGTATACAGGGTGCAGTGGTGTGTTCTCTCTTCATTACTCTTTTCGATAGCTGAACCAGTGAATCTGTGTATATACTGTACTGTATACAGTATATTTGTTTCCCGCTGCAGTCAGTTTGTCAAGAACTTATCAGAGTAAACACCAGCAATTCATCGCTTGATGGAAAATACAGCATGATTATTTCCAGATACAATAGACAGATGAAGGACGAACAGCCTCACAGCACCACCTCATCTCCGCCGATACTGTAGTGATCAAAGGAATCAGCAAACTCGCTGGTTCACCGCCAGACACTGATCGTCTTAAAGAGCAAGCTATAAGGTTTTATTCTCCTTTTTTATTTTTATAAATTGTAAATTATAGCTATCAAAAGTAGTCGAGTTACTCATTTAAAATAACATTACGGCAAATATGCATCTTACAAAACGTACAACTGAAATGTCTGGGAAAAGTTTGTGTTTCTTAGAACACAACAGAAATGTGTTTACTGGCAGGCATGAAGCAGCACGTTTTTAAGGAGCACATACTTGGGGTTAGTTAAGGTCTTAGCCAAGTTACACACTTTTAAATAATGTTTTCACTTTAAATTACACTTTATTGAAGATATATCTTTTATAAAAGTTCATAATTGGGGAGCTGTTGTTTGAAATTAATAGTGAATAAATCATTTAGGTTTATTGAACAACAACAAACAAAACAAGCTCTAAGCTCTTTATTCCTTAAAGTCAAGTGTTATGACCCACATGTAGCGTGCAGATCACAGAGGGTGTCACGGAGATCACATGTTTGAATACAGATGATCCCAAAGCCATCTGTGGCCAAAAAATACAAGAGTCGCACTTAACCCTGTCTCTCTCTCTCTCTGTCACGTCTCTTATAGTGACACTAGACAATAACGTGTATCTGTGAGTTGGATGGATGCAGAAGGGAAGAGATCCAGTCCTGCATCGTAATGCTGTAAGAGCAGCAGCTCAAAAAGATGCACAGGAGCCTTCACCTGTACTCGCCCCACCCTTACTGGTTACTGAACGTCATGTGATGGTAGAGCTGTCAATCATAGACAGGCTGACCAGTGATTTTGAGGTTCAAGACTTTTTTACAAATGATTCAATTTAACAGCCATTTTTTTTGGGGGGGGGGGGTCCAATTTTCTCCCCTAATTTAGTCGTGGCCAATTCCTCCCCGTCACTAGGGGGCTCCCACATTAAGGCT